>CM062290.1:210524473-211124473 GCA_031216915.1 Pictodentalium vernedei
CCTGGACGAGCTAGGAACCGGACTAAAAGGCTTCCTCCGTTCTCGTTCACTATCCGCCGTCACTGGGTGTGCATCTATTATTTTTATAGTGCTCGCATCACCCAAAATTTCCTCTTGGACCGCATCGGACGAACCCGGCTGCCGAACCATTCGGTGAATGGACGCTACACCGGGCGAGCTAGCGGACGACATTTGTCTAATCTCCATGAGCACTTTTGCCGCTAGCTCTGTATTTAATTGTGACGACGGACGCACACTTGAAGAAGATAACATGGAAACATCACCCTGTTCTGGTTCCTCTGAAATAGAAACTGAGAGAGTAGAGTGACCTTGTGGAGAAAGAGCCGGCATCGCTCTTTCTCCAGAAACAACATATCGTGACACACGTTTCCAATGTTTCTCATCCCAATGTTCACATACAGGACAGGGATTAATGCGAGAACACTGACTACAATTTATGCAATAATCATGAAAGTCAGAGGAAGATTTCTTCCTATTACAATTTGAACAAGTTCCTTTCATTGTGAAGGAACAACAATAAGTCCTAGTTACTCGCAAAAACCCCTGACACAAAGATACATAATAACATGATCCATTAATAAATGAAAAAACAATTGCAAAACAAAATAATTTTGAAAAAATATTTTTTCAGAGAAGCCCAAGTTGCTGAAAAGTAACGTTGAGCCCCGATGGATCCGATGGCAAAGTGTGGTCAAAAATTTTAAAATTATATAAAATAATTAATGAGACACTTTCGGATAATATAAATGTATCTTATAATGAGATAATCTACCTCAAAGGCAAACAGCCCCCCTCAAAAAAGGCTGTTGCCAATGAAAACAAACAGTGTAAACACAGAAGAAAACATGACTCCAGGCACTGAAAAAACTGGCCCGGAATCAGTCCTCAATTACACTCTATCTGATGCAAAACAGAGACTCCCAGGGGAGAATCTGCAGAACATCAGATGGAAGATGCAGAACACAAACGTTATACACCCATGGGTGAAAACGTAACTATGGGGAAAATAACAGAAAACATTCTGTAACCAAGCAACTCTCCCAGGGAATTTTTAGAAACGAAACTTCTCAAAAATATGCCAAAAGCATGGGAGAATTGCAAGGGGGGACTTTAGAAGGTTAGGGGAGAGGAAACACTGAATAAGCAGTGCAACAATTAGCAAGAATGACAACAAGAGGCGTTTGCCTCGAAAATAGGCAACTTAACATAATTTTAACAAAAAATTTTAAGTACAGCCCTGATTATTTTTTGCCACTTCTTTTTTCCTCTCCTCCTTCTATCCTCCTTAGAATCACATTTTCTCCAAGAATTACGTGTCTGGCATCCTTTAAACTGAGATTTACAAGCACAAAGATCAGTGAGATGTTGACTGATGAAGGGCCAAACAGAGAATGATATTTGGCGCCAATTTCGGGACGACTGCGTCACTGCGCATGCGCAGTAGAGTCGTACTATGGAGGTCCTTTAGGACATGATTTCTTTTTGTTTTGGATGCAAATTTTGGGGATTGGGGGGCAAAATTTGTGTTTGGCCCTGGTTTTTGTGGAGTTAGCACCAGCTAAGTCTGGGTCATTGGTACAGTATAAAAATATTTTAAGTTACAGCCCTGAATATTTTCTGTCACTCATTTTTCCTCTCCTCCTTCCATATCCACTTTAGATCCACCATTTCTCCAATATTTATGTGTCTGGCATCATTTAAACTGAGATTTACAAGCACAAATATCAGTCAGATGTGAACTGATGAAGGGCCAAACAAAGAATGATAATTGGCGCCAATTTCGGGACGTCCTTGACACTGCGCATGATTTCAGGACATGATTTCTTTTGGTTTTAGATGCAAATTTTGGAGATTGGGGGGGGGGGGGGAGGGGGCAAAATTTGTGTTTGGCCCTAGAATTTAAAGAGTTAGCACCAGCTATGTCTGGGTCATTGGTACAGTATAAAAATACTTAATTCATGGTGTCTATTGACAAGAGGGAGAAGATATCACAGTTTGGTGTTTGACAGTCATCAAAAATGGCCACTGTGAGCTATTTTGTCTTAAAAATACTAATGGCTGTACCAAAACTTTCAAGAATATTCCTCAGTATCATAAAACTAAATATGCACCAAGCGCCCGTTTCAACTGTGGTTATTGCATAGGTCAGGGTATCCTCCATTCCTCAGACAGCTGTTTTTTTAATTTATTTATGCGATTTTAATGACACATTTAACAGCCAGGGTCAGATAATATCATACATTTTTAGGGGTGCAAGAATCATAAGTACCTGGAAAGACCACCAAGCAATCGTGAGAAATTGTTGGACTCTTCTACTAACTAAAGTCAAATAGTATAGGGATTATGAGTGGGAAATGTTTCCAGGGCAGACAGATATGACACGCAGCATGACCTATTTTCTAAAATGTCAGTCAGAATGACATTTACTTATAGTCTGTGACACATCCCTCCCCAAAATATATATCCCTCTTAAGATTGATAATCGGGAGTCAAATGGTATAGGAATTATGAGTCTGAATTGTTTTCTACAGGAATAGTCACAATGCGTGAACAATACCCATCTTCTAAGTTGTAATCAGAGAAACCTTTCAGTTTGTGACACTCCGCATCTTCAAGGTGTTTATGCATGTAGCTGCTGTTAATAAATTCTTGGTTTTATGACAATCTTTGTTTCTGATAGACAGATGCAAAATGTGCTAATTATTAACTCTTAATTGTCTGCAGGTGGCAAGTATCCCTTTCAACACAATTATCACAAAGAATCTCTGTCATTCTCTGTCAGTTGGAAATGCTCAATGAGCTCTGTTAACTCTTAATCTGCTGCTTCAATCTTCCAAGCGATTTTTCATCAAATCTAGTCATGGCTGCTTTACAGCAGCCATGACAGAATTTGATGAAACATTCATCTGACTTTAACACAAAACATCATTTTAATTAAATGTGCCACAAAATTATACTTATTTCAGTGGGAAAAAATACCTGTCCTGGGCAGGAATATCTGCAAACAGCAGGTAAGGAGTTCAACAAAAATTGGTTACATTCCTGGTTACATTATGAGAAAAACTGGTGGCTTGAAATTCTAATTCTTTGACATCAGTGTGTGGAGGGTTAGCCCTTTACCTAATGAATCAGCTACACCCACTCCCATGTTATACGAATTGAGCAGTTGAAAAAAAACAAAAAAAAACAGTTCAACAAAACCATATCATGTGCCCCCTCATTGGAATGAGCTTGTCGAGATCATTCCAATGAGAGGGGTAGCATGATATGGTTTGTTGAAATTTGTTGAAATATTTGAAAAAATAATATTCGAAATAATAAATATTGGTATTGTTTCAATATATTTTCAAACCAATGCTTATTAAAGTTGGTGCATTAGTATTCAGTAGCAAGAAAAGGAAAAAAAAACAGCTTATCAAACTCTATCTAAAGAGGTTTGGATGAAAAAATGGAGTTTGTAGGTATTTGGTTTAAAAAGTTACACCATTACATGCTGTTTGTGTTTGGTAAGGAGTGATCAGAAGTTGTTCATCAATAATCTGTTGAAATTATCAGGCTTGGCTATAGGTGTTCCAAAATATTGTAACAAAACAAATTTGTATGAAAAATATTTTTACCCCTACTTCAACGCATATAAAACCTTTACCATGGTACGGACACTTTTCACCAACATGCTACAAATATTTTCTGCAATGATACAGTCAACAGTTTCATGTTGTTGAATTTTAGGTTGTAGTTTCTTGTACTCAGTTAAGTTAGGTTTTTTTTTTAAAAGCTTTTCTACAAGTCTTTCAATTTAGAAAATGGGAGGTGCACTGTATACTGCTCACTACCATTTGATGTGAGGCATGCTATTGTTGAGTCCCGATGTCTGAAAAATGGTTTCAAGAAAAATATCAACGCACATGATTTCCCTGCATCTTAGAACCTCCCAGGAATTGTGCTCTGTAAATAAAGTTGAGAGATTATTGATACTGATCATTTGCAAGAAAGAAACTCCCAGATGGGATGCAACTGATGGTCTTCTTGGGAACTAAAGTACAAAACTATTCAGTGTTATTCATTTCTGAAAGTTTGTCTGCACAGCATTCACTTTACTGGTGCACAGTAAATGAGGATTCTAAAAATATTATCTGTTTTTTTTTTTTTGGATAAGCTTGTCACAACGGTAACTGAAGGTATTTGAGTTTGGTACAATAAATGGAATGCAACTTCATTCAATGAAGCATTAACCTGTAAAGTTTGTGCATTTCATTTTCTGATGTAACCACAATTCACTGCTAATTCTTTATCTCTCGCACTGATCAAAGACAGCACACAAAACTTGGGAGAGAAACAAAACTGTTGGGGATCATTTCCGAGTTATTAAAAACATTTTGTAAACAGGTACAGCGAACCTGAGTAAAGTTTGATTAGTTTGAAGTCTTGGAATGTAACAGTTTATAATTCATGGTACATTGTTCACATTTCCATGCACACTTTCTATTATTTGACCCTCTTCTTATGAACAGACTTTCATAGCTCGCTGGGTAGAGCGGATATGCACTGCTGTCTACTTGCAAAAGATAAAAACTGCAGGCACGATGGTGCACAAGAGTTTCAGTTCACCTCAAAATTGGAAGACTGTCTGCTACACATCAAATGTTCAAGGGATTTCTTCCATATTCAGTATGATCATGTAACTTCCATCACATGCATACTCCATATTCCCGAAAGTGAAGGTCTAAATCATTTGTGTGACTTAGTTTTTAGTTACTTTTACTATACTTTGAAAGTCTACCTCCTGTGGCTTTGCAGTTGTTTCTAGTCAAGTCTTGACTGCCTACAGAGGCAGCCAAGACTTGCCTAGAAACAACTGACAAGGTACTTTTTGAGTTTACCCAAACAATGCATGTTAGGGCACCTGTTAATTTGCATTAAAAAGTTATCAACGTTAGAATTAGGCTCTTAAGGGTTAAATTTTAGATTAAAGCCTTTTTCAGCCCTATTCCAAATCATTAAGTGTTCAGAAAGGATTTCTGCTCTTTCTGATATGAAGTTGCATCAGGTAACCCTCCCTCCATCATCCCTTCCATTTTGCATTACCTATAAAATCCCCCATAAGCATAACACCTTTAAAACAACAATCTCCAACCCCAATCTCCCACCTCCAACCCATTCTCCCGAGTCAAGAGCTGTCTTTTGGCGGGTTCCTGTTCAATCTTCTCTTTTCAAATTCATATGTCATCCTACTTATAGAAACTATAGTAACTATTCAAAAGGCAATTTGAGAATGCAGGCATGACCTGGCTGTTAGAACAGTTATAAACCAAGGGATGTCCAAAATGAAGGGCTACTTACCTATCACTATAAGTTTTCTGGATTAGGCCTCTCAGCTCCTCAATGACTTCTTGTCTGTGTGTATTTTTCAGCCTCCTTTTTAAATGATACTTATGAAACATCTTCAGTTTATCAAAGTCAAGTCTAGCTGATTGTGTAACAACTTTGGGCAACACGAACTGAAACCATTAAAATACAATCATGGAAAGACCAAAAGAAATTAATTTTCTCTGTAAAACTCCATTTTTTACATACATGTACCTACAATGCTTTTTTAGGGTCATGTCAAACTTTTGTTTCCATTTCATTTTCGGAAGTATATTTTGGGGCAGTTGTCAATGTTGTCCATTTTTGCATTCCAAATTTAATATGGGAGTTACGAATTAAATTTGGAAAAATTACTTTTAATACATATTTAAAAATAAGATACTTACATCACAAATTGCCACTTGGTTAACCCTTTACCTAACGTAACGGCCAAAACCAGCCAGCGCTATTCTCAAAAATCAACAATTAATTTTCATTATTTTTTCATTTTTTGTCTCAAAAACATAGGTTATGACCCCTCGTTGGAATGAGCTCATCGAGCTTGTTCCAACGAGGGGTCATAACCTATGTTTTTGAGACAAAAAATGAAAAAAGTTAAAAAATTTATAGTAATTTAAATACTTTTTATACTGTACCAATGACCCAGACTTAGCTGGTGCTAACTCTTAAATTCTAGGGCCAAACACAAATTTTACCCCCAATCCCCAAAATTTGCATCTAAAACCGAAAATTACATGTCCTATATGATCCTCTATACCTTTCCTTCACTGCGCATGCGCAGTGTCAAGGAGGTCTCGAAATTGGCGCCAAAAGTCATTCTTTGTTTGGCCCTTCATCAGTTCACATCTGACTGATATTTGTGCTTGTAAATCTCAGTTTAAATGATGCCAGACACATAAATATGAGAGAAATGGTGGATCTAAAGAGGAAATAGATGGATGAGAGGAAAATTCAGTGGCAGGAAATAATCAGGGCTGTAACTTAAATTTTTTTACGAAATTATGTTATATTCCCTAATTTCGAGGCATGAGCCTGTTATCATTCTTGCTATGAAATTTCCACTGCTTGATCAGTGTTGCCTCTCTCCCTTTCCTTTATTCCCCCCTTGCTATTCTCCCATGCTTTTGGCATATTTTCTATAATAATTATTACTAAAATTTCTTGGGAGTTTTGGCTTCGTAACAGAATGAATTTCTGTTCTTTTCCCCATGTTGACGTCCTCACCCTTAGGTGTTTAGGCGTTGTGATCTGCATCTACCATCTGATGTTCTGCAGTTTCTTCTATGGAAATCTCTGTTTTGCATCAGAGAGATAAATTAGTTATTCAAGAATTATTTTTGCAAGTGTCGTCTGCTTTTCAGGTAAGGTAAAGGGTTAACTGTTCATCTGGACTGTTGGGAACATATGAGCACTGCTCTAGAAAGCTGTCAGAAGATCTCTTTATGCAACTAAACAGTTCTATATGGAATGTTTGAAGTATAAAAATGTTCAACTAAAAGAAAACCCTTAACCGAAACTCTAAACATAATATTATAAGCCAATTCAACAGCCAGGGAGAGTCAAATGTTCCAAAAACTTGGAGAAATTATTTATAAGAATATCTAAATAAAAAAAAACTTTCATGAAACTGAAAAAATATAAAACAAACAAAGGTATCCTGAATTCTTAAATCACGTCTTGGAAAAATGTGAGCTCAGCGAGCCAATCTAGTAAGTTCTGAATACTGTTGATATTTATCAGAGGTACAAAGCCAAAAGGTCACTGTAGCTCATTCCTTTGTATACTCTTCCATGACTTAAGTTTTGATCTGGTCAAATGTGACTTGACTCAGTCAAGAGGGGGGTTAAAATGGGGAGGGGATACAGCAGGCCCTGTTGGATGCCTGTAACAGGCATCCACAGAAAGCAAGCTGGTCTCCCAAAGGAATCCTAAAGTTTTGAATGTTAACCTTTCATTTTTAGGGCAATGCACAATGTCCCATGTTCAAGACCCTGCATGCTGCAGTGAATTTGGCTTTAAGTTGGTGATTGCAGTACATGTACTTGACCACTTTCTGACAGTGCAGTGTCACAAATTCGTCACACTTTAATTTTAAGGCACAGATATTTTTACATTACAAGTGGCATGATATAGAGAATGATAATAATTTGGCACTCTAACATGGATCACTGAAATAGGACACAACAGAATTATCTCCCTTTGTATTTCTGAGTTGAAAAATCAGTCTAATGATGTCTTGCAAACGTTTGTTTAAAATGGAAATTATTTGAGGTATCAGGGACTTCTGTTGAAATTTCTGTGTTGTAATTACCACATAAAAAAAGCTGCTTGATGGTATTTAAGATAATACAAGGTTTATCCTCTTTAAATTTGGCACGGAATAATTTGTTTCTAATATGCCTGTGCCACTGTCTATGTAGACATATTGTTGTATGGATTTGAAGAAAAACATTGATTCTTGCACTAAATTGGTAGATGTGTCAACACATTGGCATAACAGAAACAGGCTTGAAGTTAGCCCATCAGGAAAAAAGCAACAAAAAGTCACGCCTTTACAAACCATAAGGAATACAAAGTATTTAGCATAAAAACTGAGGTTATCTTAACCCTTTACCCAAGGCAGACGATTTCAAAATTCATTATTTTAAATATCAGTTTTTAAATAAAAAAAAAAAATTTCAACAACACCATAGCATGTGACCCCTCTTTGGAACGAGCTCGACGAGCTCGTTCCAAAGAGGGGTCACATGATATGGTTTTGTTGAAATTTTTTGAAAAATAATATTTTTTCAGCAGCTGTATTTGCATATTACGCGGGCGGATGCGGGCGATTCGTTGGGTAAAGGGTTAATGCTAAAATATTACGCTAAATAATACGCATTCCCTATATGCTCTTTAGAATTAAGATACACTGAATTATTATGTTAAAAGTCATGCATTCCTTTAATCAAACTGACCTTATATAATCTAAAAGAAAATATGTAATTGTTTGGAAATGAAAGAATGCAAGTCCGAAAGATATTTAATTATATGAAAAATCTAAATTTTATAGTAAATTTCCTTTTTTATTATACCTACCACAATTGTTTACTAGAGGCTTGCACTACAGTGGAAGTCCCTAACTCGGAGAAAATACTCTCTATTTTTGTCTTTCCCAAGCAAGTTGGGAAAGAAAAGTGGTGCAAAAGCACCAATAAAAATAAGCCAAAACTGGGTCGAGTGCAACCGGCGCAGACTCAGTACGGGACGCTCTCTCCCAAGTACAACTCCACGACTTCCGTTGCCAGTGCGCATATACCGTCTCTAAAGACTCATTCTTTTTGAATCCGTAAACGTTAGAGTTATGTGATCAGCGGGGAGGAAAGATTCTTTACCCGTAAAGAAGACGGGAGGGTCTCCATGTAAACAATTGTGGTAGGTATAATAAGAAAGGAAATTTACTATAAAATTTAGATTTCTTATCAACCTACTCACAATTGTTTACTACAGGCTGAATAGACAAAAGGCTGGAGGGAATCACATAACCAACCCCCACATAACCCTAGTGCACTGGAACCGTGAAGTAGAAGGAAGAGGTCCCGAGGCTTATCAACCATAATGTCGCAATCATTGGTAAAGGACAATGAAAAGAGACATATGAGCCTGTGTGACACACAGACAGAAAAAGGGCAGTAGCAGCACAAGGCTGAAACTGACCTTCAAGAAGCCTAATGGCTATGGCAGACAACAGCCTGAGCAGAAGAAAGAGGACCCAGGGCAAAAAGGTCCTCCGACTGCTCCTGCAACTGGCGCAAATAAAAGGTGGAGAAAGTAGAAGCATTTCTCCAGTAGGCTGCCTGCATAACATCCGACAACTTGACGGAGTTAGAATAAGCCCAAGAGGTAGACAGTGCCCGCACCTCGTGGGCAGAAATACGATTGGTAATACAATCGCCAGCTGCTAAACGACTATAAGCCGTACGAATAGCAAGACAAATCCATCGAGAAATGGATTGAGGAGAGATCTTCTGTCGACCCGGAATGAGAGACAGAAAAAAACGTTTTCTGCCTTTCCGTATGAAGCGTGTCCGATCAAGATAAATGCGAATAGCACGGACCGGACAGAGCAAAGGGCGAGTACCCTCAACAGAGGGAAGAGCCCTGATACAGATAGGAGGAGGAGTAGTATCTGGTAACTGATTCTTAGCCAAAAAGGAGCAATCAGTGGTAAAAGTAACACTGTTGGGAGAGCTCCTAAAAAAGGCCGGGTCAACCGAGAGGGCGTGAAGCTCACTAACCCGTCTGGCCGAAGCAAATGCCATTAGAAAAGCCGTCTTATATGTGAGAAAATGCATATCCACCTGGGATAAAGGTTCGAACGGCACCCCCCCCTCCCCCCCCCCAAGCAAAGCAGCACCCACGAAAGATTCCATCGTGGAGTAAGCTGCAAAGTCCGAGGCCTTTTCAAAGAAAAGTGCCGAACAAGCTTGGAGAGGTAAGGATTAGTGCCGATACGACGCTTCCCCACATAAGAAAAAGTCTCTGAAAGCATAGACCTGTAACCCTTGATGGTAACAGGCTGGAGACCCCGAGAATCAAACAGATATACCAGAAACTCCGCTATCTGTGAAATCGAAGGATTGGCATAATCAACAGAGTGATCAGCACACCATCGACAGAAGACCTTCCATTTAGCTGCATAAGCTAAACCAGTGGAGTGCCTCCTTGAAGAAGAAATGCACTCCACTGCTCGTCTCGAAAAACCTCTACGGAGGAGACAGGACCTGACAAAAGATATGCGTGAAGGCACAATGAAGTCGGGTCGACGTGAAACCTCCTCGGGCGACCTTGACAAAGAAGGTCGCGACGTAGCGGGAGACGTGCCGGAACCGCCGCCATCAGCGAGTGGAGCTGATTGATCCACACCCGCTGAGGCGACAGGGGAGCGATCAGAATGATTCGACAACTGCAGGTTCGAATTTTGGCGAGAACCTGAAGAAGAATCGGAACCAGCGGGAAGGCGTAGCCGACTAGACCGTTCCAATCGAGTGACAGAGCGTCCACGGCAAAAGCCAGAGGATCTGGACACGGGGACACGAAAGTGTCCACCTGATGGTTCCAACGAGTCGCAAAGAGGTCGGTGTGGGGACGTCCCCAGAGATCGCAAAGCGACTGGAACACTGCCCTGTGAAGCATCCACTCGGTGGAAATAACCCTGCCCTTTCGGGACAGGGAGCCGGCTAGGACGTTCAGACGACCGGGAATGTGACGAACAACCACTCCAGCGTGAACATCCTGAGCGAGCAGTAGAAGATCCCGAGCTAACTCGTACATCGGAAGCGAGTGCGTGCCGCCCTGGTTCCGAATGTAAGCAACCACTGTCGAATTGTCGGATAGTAGAAGGACCTGGCGATTCGACAGGTGAGAGATCCACTGCCTGAAACTCAGAAGAAGAGCAAGAAGCTCCTTCTGGTTGATGTGTAGAGCTGCTTGATCCTGGCCCCACATCCCGTGTAGGGAAAGACCGAGAGGATCCAACGTCGCACCCCATCCGAGATCGCTGGCATCTGCCGTCAGAACGCGATCGAACGTGGGTAAGTCCAGCGGAACACCCTGCGTAATCCACTGAACATCTGTCCAGGGAAGAAGGTGAGGATACAGAGAGTCCGGAAACGGAAGCACCTGATCCAGAGAATCTACATTCGGCCTCCAACGACTGAGCAGAAAGTGTTGGAGAGGTCTGACACGCAGCCGACCTAGAGGAATGAGATCCGTCACCGAACCGCAGAGACCGATCAGCCGGAGAAAACTCCGAGCGGTCGCGGACCTGGACTGGGACAGAGTCAGAGCAAAAGCTGAGAGAATCACAGCCTTGGCCTGGGGAACAGCCACCAAATTGAATTTGGTTTGGAAAGACATCCCCAGATGACAAAACGACTGAGAAGGGACCAGGTCCGACTTCTCCTTGTTGACTCTGAATCCTAGCGACGTGAGCAATCTCAACAGAGTGGCGACATCCGATTCCAGTAAGGCAGCATTGGAATGCCTCTGGAGGATATCGTCCAGATATGCTGAAGTAGTCACCCTGGACTGTGTGCGATGGAACGCTATCACATGCGACATCAGTCTGGTGAACGCCCAAGGAGCCAGGTTGAGGCCAAAAGGCATGGCCTTGAACTGGTAAACTCGCCCCAGAAAAGCGAACCTGAGATACTTCCGTGACGCCCGATGCATCGGAACGTGGAAGTAAGCGTCTCGCAGGTTGATGCTGGCTGCGAAATCTCCCTGGTGAATTGATTGGCGGACCGACCTGAAAGTCTCCATGCTGAACTTGGGAGCAATGATAGACTGGTTCAGGATACTCAGATCGATAACCGGTCGGAGTCGGCCGTCCTTCTTCGGCACCAAGAACAGGCGGGAATAGAAACCCACTGACTGAACGTTCTTGACGACCTCGATCGCCCCCTTTGCCAGGAGATTGGCAATCTCCGTGGACAAAAGTTCCCGACGTAAAACGTCTGAAGGAACTGTGGTTGGAAGAGGCACCCTTGACAGAGTGGGGTGCCTTCGGAAGGATATGCGCAGCGGACCGAACAACATCTTACACCCATGGATCGGATGTGATGGTGGTCCAATGGTCTGCGAACTCTGCTATCCTTCCTCCAACCTGGGACGAGTCGAGGTGAGGACCTTCATTTCGAGCCCCGACGAGGCCCGCGAGAGGAGAAACCACCTCCTCTGCTAAATGAAGAATCCTGAGACTTCCCTCGATTCTGCCGACCCCTACCTTCACCCCGTGAGTAAGAAGTAGAGGCGGCGGCAGAAGGACCAGCCTTTTGCTTCACAGAGGAAGCAGAAGGGTACTTGTTAGGCTTGGAACGGCTCTTGCCTCCCCGAGAAGGCTGATCAAGCTGATGAAACAGCAGCTGATCTTTGGAATGACGTAGGACGTCATCCCGGACCGTCGACACGGAACCATGGAAAAGTTGCGGACCTGCCAAAGAAGCAGATCGAAGAGTTGCACGCTGCTCCTCGGGAAGGGATCGTCCTGTGTCCAGCACAGCGTCCCTTCGAACTAATTCCAAATTAGCCGTGTTACAGGCATGCGTGTGAGTAAGGTGCATAAGCGCCTTGGACAGCACACGCAAAGGAGCCTGTACCTCGTCAAACTTATCTGGAGGCAGATAAACAGCCAAAGCTGAGACGACGTGATCTGAGAGAGAAAGCATGCCAAGCATCTCTCTAGATAAGCCCAACGTGGACTCCAGAGTCGTCATTGGAATGACGGCAGACTTGGGCTTGGAATGCCCGAGGGAAGTGGAGTCCTGATCCAGAACCGTCAAAGCCTGGCAGACTGACGGATTGGCGGAATCGTAGGAACGATAACGCACAGGAGGCAAAAAGGTGTCAACCCTGGTGAAGAACGAAGTCTTCAAAGCCTTGGAATTCAGCTTGGCATCCAATGCTGAAAAAGCTTCAACCACCTGTACCGACTGGCACGGTCGAAGGCGCCCGGAAGCAGGTTGCTCCATAGGCTGTTAGCGCACGACCGATGATCGCGGCCAGGCTGACACTGTCGGCTGGTTAGCAGGTTTGAGCTCAGGCAGAAACCCAAACACAATGTCAAGAGCCGCCCCCAAGTCCGAAGACTGCTGGCCCTCGACCTCAAGCATGTCGGACTCCTCCCCAGAGTCGGAAGACACATAGCCCATCGTGGGCAAACCAGCCGACGCCTCCCATGGTGTCGGGACACCAGAGGAATCAGACACCGGCCTGTTTCCAATCCCGGGAGGCGGCGCCATAGGAGGCGCCTGGAAACCACCCATAGCCTCGCTGGAAGCAACAGGAAGGCTCTTAGAAAGAACCTGAGTGAGTAAGGAGAGGGCCTCCCTAAGCTCACTGCCTGTACCGACCGGATCGACAGGGGAGCGAAAAAATATACATTATGGACATATAATAGAAAAGAGAATATAAAACACTGTTCCTGAGAATACAAAGGATACACTGTGGTATAATGAATCAGGAATCATCAAACATCGAGCTGGTGGAACACTGATAAGCGTGCAAAAACATCTCGACACGAAGCGGATTTTAAAAAGAATGAGTCTTTAGAGACGGTATATGCGCACTGGCAACGGAAGTCATGGAGTTGTACTTGGGAGAGAGCGTCCCGTACTGGGTCTGCACCGGTTGCACTCGACCCAGTTTTGGCTTATTTTTATTGGTGCTTTTGAACCACTTTTCTTTCCCAACTTGCTTGGGAAAGACAAAAATAGAGAGTATTTTATCCGAGTTACGGACTTCCACTGTAGTGCAAGCCTGTAGTAAACAATTGTGAGTAGGTTGATAAGAAATGGGTTAAAATGATTCCACCTCTTGAAAGAACACCTGCACTCTTCTTAAAAGGTAGTGAAAGAACACCTGCACACTTCTTAAAAGGTAGTGAAAGAACACCTGCACACTTCTTAACTAATAGAGTGCTCAATTATTTTTAACCATCAAAATTTGTTCAGTTCTGTTTGTCTTGATGCAATTCAAAGGAGAGTGCCTGTTGGCACTCTCCCATAAATTGTAACAAAGTAAATCCTAACAGATTAAATAATATCGCTTCAAAGATAATACGAAGCATATACACTGAATCTGAAGACTTTAAGTTGTGGTACCTGCACTTCAGGACAGAGCCCAAATATGGGCTTCCAGTACTCTTCCAGTTAAAAGGTAGTAAACATGATCCTTACTTAAAATGAACGACTTTACAACAAATATCAGGATTCATTATGGTCTTTGAAAATCTTGAAATTTTACATTAGCCTTGAAAGACATTGTCTTTTAAGGATGCTTTAAAGTTTTAACTCGCACAAGCCTGGGGAAAAAAAGAGAAAATTTATTAAACTGAAAAGGTATCACTCCACTTGCGGCCTATCAGCTGTTTTTAGTCTGTTGCTGTCTGCCTCTATAGGCAGACAATTCTTAACTTAAGACAGCTACTCCCATATGACTTTTTTTATTCATTATTAATAGTCAAACATCAGTATGAGTCTGCACTGTACAACATCGAAGGCAAAAATACTTGATTTTAGTCTGTGTGTTAATTAACCCTTTACCCAATGTAATGGCCAAAACCAGCCAGCACTGTTCATAAAAATCACCATTCAATTTTTTCATTATTTTTTAATTTCTTTTGGTCTCAAAAGCATAGTTTATGAACCCTTACTGGAATGAGCTCATTGAGCCATTCCAATGAGGGATCATAAGGTATGTTTTTGACTTTAAAAATGAAAAAAAGTTAAAAAATTTATAGTAATTTATAAATTTTTTATACTTACCAATGACCCAGACATAGCTGGTGCTAACTCTTAAAATATAGGGCCAAACACAAATTTTGCCCCCCAATCCCCAAAATTTGCATCTAAAACCAAAGAAAACATGTCCTGAATGGCCCTCCACACTTCACCTCTACTGCGCATGCGCAGTGTCAAGGACGTTCCGAAATTGGCGCCATTAATCATTCTAATAACCAGTGCCTGGTAAGCGCTATGTACTCAGCGGGGAGGTAAGAGTTCCCAACTCCTGGGAGGGCCATCCCCGTCTGAGTCATTGGTAAGTATAAAAAATATATAAATTACTATAAATTTTTTAACATTTTTATACTGTACCAATGACCCAGACATAGCTGAATAGTAAAAAGGCTGGAGGGCCAAGGACATAGAGCAAGATGGAATACGCTCAATAATATAAAATAGAGTCATCCCCTCTAGGGAAAAAGTAGTAATAGGCCTTACATGTATCTTTCTTATTTATGATAAATTAGAAAGATACAACACCTTCCAAAATTGAGCATCATACATCCATGTACTCTATTAATATCTAGTATAATCCTTATACTAATAATTTTTAAAGTAAGCCAATAAATAAAGTAAGTCTAGAGAACAGAGACTCTTTATACTCCTTAAAAGTGTCTGAGGATTGCATAATCATGTCCGTTGACACATGCTATATTCAAAAGCTATACTTTAAAAACTAAGACTTGAATGAATTTTTAAAACATAAACTTCTCACTAAACAACCATCCCAATAACAGCTCAGAATTACTAACTCCGGAGGAGGTATCCCCTTGTTTTCATAGTAAAACAGGTGACCCAAGGGAACACCCTCCCCCCCCCCCCCCCTTTTTCTTGCCCTGGGTCAAATAGCCCAGAGCGAAGACGGCAGCAGAACGGAGTCACTGCCGAAACAGACAGCCTACCTAGCTATAGTAGCAACTGTTAAGTGAATGACATTCTGAGCAGTAGATAATAGATCTAACAATAGAGGCCTCCAGAAATGGACTCAATATTTCTGAGATAAAAAATTCATGAATGTGGATGGCTGAGCGCAATGAGCAGCCTTCAAAAATCTATAATAGCGACACTATTAATGTAAGCCCAAGATGTAGAAGAACTCTAACTTCATGAGCCGAAATCTCAAACACAACTGCTGAGTCAAAGATATACCATAAGCAGTATCGATAGTTAATTGAATCCATTAGCAATAGAATGGAGCGTAACGTCCTTCTAATAGGCATCAAAGACAGAAGAAGTTTACGCCCGTAGTAATAAACAGATATCTGTTTATAAATACATAAACTCTAACCGGACAGAGTAAAGGCCTATGCCCGTACGAAGACGGAAGGACCTTAATAACAATAGGTTCCAGATATTAGGAGCCTAACTCTTATGCAAAAATCCAACCTAAATAGTAAAGGAAGTAGTGATTCCGAAACTACGAAAGTGAAAATCATCCACCGATAGTGCATGAAACTCACTGACTCTTCAGTAAAAGAGAAGCCAACAGAATTACTGTCTAAAAGGTCAGAATTTGAAAACTACTGTTTCCAGAGGCTCAAATGATTACTTAGCTAAATAAGAACCGAAGTTAAATTCCATATAGGAATTTAATCTAATGATTCTAAGTCTATTTATCAAAAAGTTACTAACTGACTTAGATAAAGAGACATAAGACTCAATTGTAAACTATCATAGAGTGCATAGGTATGAGGTAACATAAACCTATAACCTTAATAATAACAGGCTGCAGTAGGTCTTGTCAAACAAGTATACTAAAAAGTTGCAATGAGTGGTATGGAGGGATCAACAATATGAACATAGTGATCCCTGCACCAACGACGGAAGAGCCTCCACTTTAGCCGCATAGAATAGCGAAGAAGAGGATCTCCTATAGTAAGAAATCGCGTCCAAAGCTCGTCCAGTACAATGCTTACAATGCAATACGGACCACACAACGGAATACGTGAAGGTTGCGACCTTGCGGGTTGTGATAAAGATGACACGATTTTACCCAGCGAAAAAAGATCCTCCATTAAGGAAGATTTCGCGTTAAGTCCCACAGTGGACATCAGAGTAAATTTACCCACGGTCTCTGTGAAGACAGAGATGCTATCAACAGAAATGTATTGTGGTTGTTTATCTTAGCAATACCTGCTGAAACAACAGCGCGGGAGGATACGCATATCCTATCATTCCGTCCTATTAGATCAATAGAGCGTTAACAACATTAGCTCAGAGATCCGGACAAGCAAACACATACGTCTGCAATTGATTAGCAAGCTGTGTCATAAATAAATTATCATTGGGCGCTCCCATTGATAGCAAATCTGATTGAATACTTGTTTGTTGAGAGTCCATTCTGACGGCAACAAGCGACTCATAAGTGAACGGGAGTCCGGTAAAACAATCAGACGACCCGGAATATGACGGACCGAAACAGAACTTGGTGTACTATAACAAACAGAAGGATTCTTTCCATTAAATTGAATAACGGAAACGAATGAGTGCCTCCCTGGTTCCGGAGATACGCCACTACTGTCGAATTAACGGACAGGATTTGGACATGCGTTTCTGAATAATGTTCATCCAATGACATAAAGCAAGCCTAAAAAACATTATTCCGCGGAAGATAAGTGCTTGCTTAGAGACTGCGGAACCCAAAGACCCTGGCACTTCGAATCCGTTGGGATCAATATTATATCCCAACCTGTTTGACTGGCAACCGTCATAATTATAACACCCGAATCCGGCAACTGCAGTGGCACTCTCTGAGTCAACCACCGAATGTTTGCCCCAGTCTGAATCTCTTGCAACACTAGATAGACAAGAGAACGTGTAAATCGAGCAATTCATGGATTGCTGAAAAGTTGCTGTTGAAGAGAAGCTTCTCCGAGAACGAAGCGACTCTGAGAGAGTTCTTCACCTTACTATCCACGCGCGTGGATGTAGCTAGGGCTGCGTCACGTCTAACCAACTCCAATCAGCCACTGAAGGGCGGAGTTATACGTGAACAAACTACTGCCCTCAAAAGAAATCACATTGTGGATAATATCCCGTAATTCTTTTCTTGAAGACGTAATGATAACGCCTCAGTAAGGTGGATTACGTATGATAAAGCGTCTAAGTTAAGTCTACTAGACATCATTGTCGTTTCCAACATTGTGGTTGGAAAAGACATAGACGGCGAAAAAGAATATTTCCAGTCTTTAACCACGCCGTCTAGACGCATATAAACTCTCGGTATGCCCTGCTCTGCCAAAATAAATTATTCGTATAAATGATAAAAAGGCAGAAATGAGTATTGCGGACAAGAAACTAAACTATCATGCTTGGTAGCAGGCTTATATGCATATATAGCGTCGATAAATAATACACATGTTCTAATGACAATATTGGACTGTGTCGGTAAGTCAGGGACAATGTCCCTGAACCAATCCAAAATTCCGTGTCCAATGATGCTATAAGTCTCTTATCCAACATCGCAGCAATGTAGTCCGAAATAACAATCACTGGAAGATAATGCCAGAAGATATGAATGGCAGCTTCCGATGCTACGAAAGGGAAAACTTGAAATCTTTCGAATCCCTTTCGCCATCCTGTCGGACCCTATAAAGCGTTCGGTCGTCCGTACCTGATGCAACCGCGGACCGCACCGACCCAGCGCCATCAGATAATTCCTGATTCAACTAAGAAACTGTCGATTGCTGGGATGCTGCGAAAAAACTGTGCTAACTCGGATAGCACGTCCGTCACTGAGGCCTGTGGAGAAGCGGTCCTACAATGCATTGCCGCTAGAAGCTCTGTGATCGTTACCCCGTGCATACTACTAATATGCGAGCGAACGGAGTGTATAGGCCTCGTGTCCCTTGGCTACCGGATGGCGTGACCTATTCGCCGTGGAATCACTAAATGACGAAACTGATCGGATACTCGAGGTCACGTAGCCAATGTGCGGTCGTGTGCCCTGCTGTGAGGATAAGGAAGCATTATCGACAGTCTCTCGGACTGTCAATATAACGGAGCGTCCCGACTGACAGACATATGCTCCGAATGTAAAATATCTGAACCACAACATGCGGTCCCCTATGTTGTTGGACGAGAGAGGGACCTCTCTCGCTCACAGCCCGGACGGACCTGGACAAGTCAGGAACCGGACTAACAGGCTTCCTCCGATCTGTCCTCAATCCGCCGTCACTGGGTGAGTACTAAAGTAATTATAGTGCTCGCATCACCCAAATCTCCTTCCTAGACCACAACGGACAAACCCGGCAGCCGAACCATTCAATGAATGTACGCTACACCGGGTGAACTAGCGAATGTCACTCCGTCAATCCTACAAGGGACCTCTTAGGCGATAGACATATTCCATGAGCACTTATTGCCGCTAGCTCTTCATTAACTATGACGATAGAGGCACACTTTTGAAAGACATCTCCGTAACTTTGCGAACAAGAAACCAGAAATGCTTGGTAATATCAAGCATATAATAATAATATATATAGCGTCGTTCAATAATTCGAAAGTTTGTGTGACATTATTGGACTATGTCGGAACTGAGGGACGATGTCCCTGAATCAAACCAAAAATTTCTAAGTCCACCGACGCTATCAGTTTCTTATCCGGCATCGCAGCATTCTGGTCCGACGAAAGAAGCTGTAGAAGATCAAGTCAGATGACATACACAACAGCATATGTTGTTCCGAAAGGGAAAGCTCAAAATCCTCCGAATCCCTTTCGGTATCCCGTCGGACCGGATGAAATTTTCGGACGTCCGTACCCGCTTCCGCGGAGCGTCCCGATCCAGCATCGTCGGATAAAAATATGCGACAGATTCAGTTGATGCTGGGATGCTGCGATAAGCTGTGCTATTTAGGAAAGCACGTCCGTTCCCGAGACCTGTGCAGTAGCGGTCTTACGATGCATTGCCGCCGGAAGCTCCGTGTACGTTGACTCCCGCACACTTTCCTATGCGAACGTCCGGAGTCTGCAGGCCTCGTGTCCCTGGCTACCGGATGGTGTGACCTGGTCGCCGATGATTCTCTGACTGGCGAAGCTGACTGGATATCCGAGGTCACGTAGCCAAGGGCGGTCGTGTGCGCTACCATGAGAATGAGGAAGCCTTATTGACAGTCTACTCCGGACTGCCTATATGTCGGCGCGTCCCGAGCGACGGACGTATGCTCCGAATGCGAAACATTTTGTACCACAACATCTGGGGCCAGATGTTGTTGTACGAGAGAGGGGCCTCTCTCGCTCGCCGTCCGGATGGACCAGAATGAGCTATGAACCGGACTAAAAGGCTTCCTCCGCTCTCCCTCTAATCCGCCGTCACTGGGTGTGCATTTGGTTGATTTATAGTGCTCGCATCACCCCAAAACTCCTTCTAGACCGCAACGGACGAACCCGGCTGCCGAACCATTCGATGAATGGATGCTACACCGGGCGAGCTAGCGGACGTCAAAGGCCGTCGAACCTACTAGGGTCCTCTTAGGCAATTGGCATATTTACATGAGCACTTTTCCGCTAGCCCTTCATTAATTGTGACGACGGAGGCACACTGTTGGAAGACATCACAGATACATCACCCTAATCTTGATCGTCTGAAATAGAAATTGATAAAGTAGAGTGACCCTGCGGGGAAAGGACCGGAGTGTCCAATTCCCCACTAACATACTGTGACATATGCTTCCCATGTTGTCATCGAAATCATACGATACAGAACAGGAGTTAATGCGAGTACACTGACCACATATAGAATGATTATAAAAGTCAAAGGAAGACTTCCTCTTATTACAATTGATCAAAATCCTTTCAATGTGAAAAGAAAACAAAGTCCTGGTACTCGCACCATCCCCTGGCAACCAGAATACATAATAATAATATGATCCATTAATATAGAAAAAATAATTGAAATCAAAATATTTTGAAAAAATATTTTTTCAGAACAGCCCAAGTTTCTGAAAAGTAACGTTGAGCCCCAATGGATCCCAAGCCTAAGTGTGGACAAAAATTTTAAAAATATTTTAAACAATTTATTCAACACTTACGAACAATAATAATGTATCTAGTTATGATTAAAATAACATCAAGATATTATTTTCAAGAAATCCCCCCCTCACACAGTGGGCTGTTGTAAATGTAAACAGTGAGTGTAAAAACACTAAAATAAGACTCCAGGCACCCAGGCCCGGAATCAGTTACCAAAAATACACTATCTGATGCAAAACAGAGACTTCCAGGGAAGAAACTGCAGAACATCAGATGGTAGATGCAGAACACAACGCCTAACCACCCGTAGGTGAAGACGTAAACATGGGGAAAAAACAGAATTCATTCTGTTATTCAGCTAAAACTCCCAAGAAATTTAGTAATAAAAATTACAGAACTATGCCAAAAGCATGGGAGAATAGCAAGAGGGGACTTAAAGGAAAGGGAGAGAGGAAAACACTGAAAAATCAGTGTAACTAAATAACCAGAATGACAACAAAATGGCTGCTGCCTCGAAAACAGGTAACTTAACATAATTTCATTAATAAATTTTAAGTTACAGCCCTGATAATATTCTGTCACACATTTTTCCTCTCCTCCTTCTCTATCCTCCTTAGAATCACCATTTCACTAATATTTATGTGTCTGGCATCATTTAAACTGAGATTTACAAGCACAAAGATCAGTCAGATGTTAACTGATGAAGGGCCAAACTTAGAATGATTAATGGCGCCAATTTCGGAACGTCCTTGACACTGCGCATGCGCAGTAGAGGTGAAGTGTGGAGGGCCATTCAGGACATGTTTTCTTTGGTTTTAGATGCAAATTTTGGGGATTGGGGGGCAAAATTTGTGTTTGGCCCTATATTTTAAGAGTTAGCACCAGCTATGTCTGGGTCATTGGTACAGTACAAAAATTAGTTATTCAAGAATTTTGTTTGCATGTGTGGTCTGTCTTTCGTGTTAGGTAAAGGGTTAATATCTGTATTCTTAACCAGAAGTCTTATTCAAATTTATGTGCATATATATGATAGAAAGAGTCCTTGAGAATTTCCTTGGATTAACTTCATCCCTAAGACAATAAACTCTGAATATTGTGAAATATACAATACCTTAACCAATATTTAACCAGAAAAATTATGAGTCCATTCAACAGCCAAATAGGGTCAAATGTAATAGTAGAGTCATTTCCAAAGATTCTGTGACCATTTTGTTCCTACTTTTTTTTCTCAATGTTTTTGACAACATGAACCATTTTGAAGAAAAATTAGCTCCTATGTCCCTCTTGAATATGACGGCAACTTTTTTTATGACGTCATTTCCAAAATGGTTGCCGCCGCCATCTTGAAAATGTAAATGACCCAATATCTCAGGCATCTGATTGACTAGAAAGGTAAACTTGGTGTAATTTCTGACTAATTCAATGATGACGAAAAGTGGAATTATGCAGTTTTGAGTTCATCTTGACCTCTAAATTCGACATGATGGTCATTGGCGCCGAATTAGTTTCGGTAATTTGCTGGTCTTAGATAAGAAAACAAGATAAATTCGCAGAATTTGGACAAAACTTCCCTAATTTTGCAAATCATATATTTAAAAACAAGTCAGATCAAAATGATCACAGAATCGTGGGTAGTCAACCAAATTTCATATCACGACAGATGAACAAGGATAGGGTATCGAGAATGCTGATTCAAATGTATGTCATTGAAAATATAGATATGGTGAAATTAGTATTTTAAGATTGGGTCTTTGTTGTTTTTTTTTTTGTTTTTTTTTTTTTTTTTTTAGAAAAGTACACCATTTAAAATGGATATCTTCACAGATAATGGCTTAATTTTCATTAATCATAATGCGTCAATCATCACGACCTGTGTCACTTGATGAATCACTAAGATAATGGCTGCTGTCACTTTCAGATCTATCATCACTACACCCATCACTGTCCTCTTCCTCGGGATCTGCAGGTAAGGATATGTTCGAAGGAAGTGACGGCTGAGTATAACGGATTGGCAGACAAAAACCATTTACAAGATGCCAGCCATGGCCGATGGGTGGTGGTTGTCTCTGGAGGTGGAAGTGTTTTTACAGATAAGCAAGATAGTTTGCACGCTCCAGATGTGGACGAAGACTGTCCATGTCAGGTGGGAGTCGGATAGTATTCTTTTTCTTCATGGATCTCCACTTCGAAACTCGTGCTTCTCCCAAAGTTGTGCTTTTGTTATCATTATAGATGAATTGAATTACGAATTTCGCCAAGTCACAGACGACATCCTGCTTAGCTTGGATCTCTGAACCACATAATTCCAGCAAACGACGTGCTTCAGCAGACTTCACAAGGCGATTAGCAATTATCTTCTTGCCCACTCCAGAAAAACCTGAATTGTGGTCACAACCAGTGAGCACATGGAATGGGATTATAGATGATGCCATTGATTTACTGCAGAGACATCCAGCAGAAAGAAATTGACGTTTACGTTTCATACATAACAATCCTGATGTACTCTGTGCAACATATGCCGCTTGTACATAATTATCAGTGTCTTCTGTGTCTAGGATAACAGGTACCGTGTAGCCTTCTGACCGAAGAATGCTATATATCGCGAGCTGGCAGCCATCTTGAATTTCGGACCGGACCCCAAAACACCAATTCTCGTCCCACAATCATAACAATGGTACCCAAGAAGTTTCGTAAAGATCGGTTCATAAATACGGCCTCTAGCCCGAGCCGTATTAAATTGTTGACGGACAGACGGACGACTGGCCATGGCATAAGCTCAAATTTGGCTTCGCCAAAGTTGAGCTAAAAATGGTAGAAAATAAACAAGAATGACTGAATTTTGAATAATGCAGCAATTAAAGTTTTTTTTACCTGGTGAAAAAACCTAGAACCTAAAACTTAATGTCAGATACAAACTGCTTACAGCTGTACAGGCAGAGAAATAACATAATGCCATGACCGTAGCACTCACTGTAAACAATCAGGCTAAACATAAGGATAAAAGTCTTCCTTTCCTATCCATTTTTGAAAGCTCGATAAGATATTAAGAATTTATTTTATACAGCATCACAGAATATGATTCTATGAATTCTTTTTCTATTTGTAGGGAGGTACAGTAATAATTTATAGGCAGTAAGATTAAATTATTATATCATGATTAATGTATGTTTTTAATATTACCCAATACAACAGAGACATTAAGAAATGTGCTAGTGACACCATGTGTGGAATTTGGCCTATGTGTAAGAATGTCATGTTAGAATGCATCTGATTGATCATTATGCATCTAAGTGACATTTTGCCATCAATGAAATGCTTCGACATAAAGTGGCGTTAAGCAAGAATGTCAACAGACCGTCGAAGGTGAAGTTCTTCTTTAAAAAATATCAGCCTTATTCACTGAATTTAAGTTGAATTGTGGTAGAAGCACAGAAACAACTTGAGCAGAGTACGTTGGACAAGAATCGATAACCCTTGTTGGGAGCTTTTCCAGTATTTTATGCACACCTTTGGTGTGCATGAAGTACAGAAAAAATTCAAACTCAAGTGACTGACTTCAGTCCTCTGTACTCCACCCTAATTGTGTTCTGTCTTATTACTAAAGCTCCTAACAAATAAGTTCTCCATGTCCTATCTTCAGTTACTACAAAATTTTTATTCACTTAAAAATTTACATGGGGTTATTGGTCTCAGCAAAACGTTCAAGAGAATTTGAGTGCCATAGTTTGGAGAAGCTGCCTGCATTATAAGGTCCACATACAAGGTTAGAGAATTCTGACAGACAAGCAGAAAGAGGAAAGGCTCATCTGGTCCTTCAAATCAAAAAGTTAAAAACTTACACAGTCAATCATTTCTTCTAAAAGTAGGTTTTCTGTGTTCCTTGTAAACCCACTTCCGGTGTTTGTTATAAAGGACAATATACTTTCTGGATAGTAACCTTGTTCCTGTCATAAAAAGAAAGTATAAAAGTTTCCTGATTTTTTTGTTTGCAATGAATTATGATATGTGACATTTGTTAGTCTTAACCACAGTTACTTTATACAGTGGAATCCTGTTAATTGGATACCAACTTTAACAGTGAAAAATATTAAATTATTCATCAGATAATTGCATCTAAGTACTTAATGAGTGGTGTGCGTGGTCCAGTACAGTTTCGAAGGCAGTTGGTGCCGAAGGAAACTCTCTCGGCGTGGGTTCGAACCCCCCCCCCCCCCACACACACCCCCCCCCCCCCCCATGAAAAGTGCCTAAACACTCTCCCATAAATTGAAACAAAGCAAAGACATGAGAACAAATTTTGATGACTGAATATAATTCAGCACTCTACCAGTTAACAAGAAGACTACTGACCACAATAAGTGTCACCAGATGACTAATTCCTCTCACCCCGACTTACTGCAAAAACAGAAAATAGGTAAGTGGACATATTATACCAAAAACAAAGAAGTACATCATTTGAAGTTTATAAATTTTGTCCCAAGTAAATGTTCTATAAACAAATAGGGTTACTCCAAAAGGCACACCTATCCTGTACAGCGCCGGGATAAAGCCCCTAAATGAAAATAAACCCACCTACAAACTTTTCGGATTTCAGTTTCAGAGTCCTCTCCTTGTAAATAAGCCCAGTCTCTAACTTTGTAATGACAACATTCATGACAGATATGTAAGTTGTTACAATGAAAAAGAACACCTTACTCACTGCACATGATATCAAAATTTGTTATTTTAATTTTATTTAATTTTAAATGTTTCAAGAAATTTCAACACAAACATATCATGTGACCCCATCATTGGAACGAACTCAAGGAGCTCAATCCAATGAGAGGTCACATGATATGGTTTTGTTGAAATTGTTTTACCAGTAAATTACTTTGTTGTATTTGGCCAATTCATTAGGTAAAGGTTAATGCATCTTCGTTACTGGACTGACCAAGTCACCTAACCTTGTGTCAACTTTGTGTCCAAATTCTACTGCATCGTTGACCTCTCAAAAATAAGCCCACCCATATATTTTTTCCCTCTTTTACTTCATGCACATCCTGGCCTTATTCCCGGGTCAGCACGGTATATGGTAGGATAGAGGCATAACAAATCTGGATTCTCTAACCATACAGGTTTTCAATATATGCTCCTGAAACAAAATATGGACAGGCAGATGAATGGATGGATGTCCACCCTAAAAAATCGAGACAGACATTACATTCTGGAAGGAAGATAATGGAATAAACAAGTGAAATAATTTCCACTATCATTGGACTTGTTAAATATTATGACATCCAGTGTGGCAGTGTAGTGTGTGGCAAACATTTACAGTTAAGCTTCTGTAATCTTCTGCAAGTAAAACAAATCACTCCTATTTCCATAGCTTGGTGGTTTATTATTAAATTGTCACTTTCAGCTTCTGCCACCAGGTGATTAAGGGTTCTTGAGTCCTTTACTTTATATAACTGTTGCATACAGCCAGCACTATTCACAAAAAGTCAAATTTGACTTTATTTTTTTAATTTTGCCTCAAAAACACAGCTTATGACCTCTCATTGGAACAAACTCAATAAAAAATACACAGAACGACACACACATGTGAATGGGTAAATCGATATGGCACAAGTGCCAGCGTGGAAGGATAAAATGAGAGGCTGCAGGCCTCAAGTTTTATCCTTCTGTAATATCGATTACCCATTCACACATGTGTGTAGTTCTGTGTTTATTACGTGTCTTCACATCTATAAAAGCAATTATTAGAAGAACACCCAGCAATTCATTTGACAACTATCAACAAAAAGAACACATTTTATCACCAACCAAATTTGCGAGGGGAACCGGTGTTACTATTTTGTCACCTGAGTTCCAATAGGTTCTATGTGCCCAATGGCACATAGAACATATTGGAACTCAGTGGCCGAGTTTCAGCTATCAGCTATCCAATTGTAATTGCGTTGTATGATTTGTAGAAAATTCCAGCGAAATTTCGCTTCTATATAAAAATAGTCTGTCAATGATTTCCATTCCGCACATATGGGCAGAACAGATTTTCATTTTCCGCATGGTTTAGTATTGCTGTAGATGGGGATTACATAGAACAGGCATGTAATAAAGTATTCTGCAAGTGTTGACTACTATCATGTTAGGTAATAGGTTAATGATGATTTTATTTTCTCTCTGTGTATTTTATATCAAAATGTCACACAAATTTCACTCCTTGAAAGTCTTACAGGATTCATAAAAAGGTATCCCCATAGTTTCAGGATCCTAATTCAGTGATTTAAAACCTTTGTGGCTGAAATTCAATGATTTTCCCTGTTTGTTAAGACCAAAGTCAAGAATTAGCAAACACCTTCAACAGAAAGAGAGAAAAATCAACAATGTCCCAATAAGACTAAAATCCTCGACCTCTGATTGGATGAAAGCTTGTGTATTTTTTTCTAACTTTTTGACTCCAGTAGCATATGTTACCGTCTGACATCACCACGCAAAATATTTGAAATGAGGTTGCACATTCCACAATTATTCCATCAATGGAGTGATTTTGCAAACTGCTTCATTTTTGTAGACTTTTAACATTCGCTGCTGATGATGTTCTGAATGAAGTGTTGTTTAAAATCAGTATATGATTTGAACTATGATGGAGTGACCTCGATCTTTATGATTTACTGATTATTTGTCCTGTGAAGTTGTTGTGGGGTACATGACAGGTATATTTATTAAACTTGTTACAATTAAAAGTTGCCTTGTTTATTTCACAATGTGAATTTTGGGCTATGGGTAGGGTCTTATTGGAAGATGCACATTTATTGGGACGAATTGATGGTAACATGGTCTGAGATGAAAGGCTTGGAGCATATGTTGACCCACAAGGCTCTGTGTCATGGTTTAACATAAACTCTGAGCTGCAAACCTCAGACCATGTTACCATCAATTCATCACAATAATTTATGTTTTTATTTTTGATATAATGCTTGCTCAAGTCTATCTAGCCTAAATAGCAGACAATACTTGCAAACTGTTGTCTTGAATGCTTAAAAATTGACAAAAATAAAAAAATTTGAAAGATGATATTTCTGGATAAAGCTGGCCTGATACATGAGGAAAAGAGTTATCTCCCAGCTCTCTGGTAATGTGGTATTACCATTCCCTCTACTGAACCGAGTTTCCACCAACTGAAAATTTGAATTCAAGTTTGCACCAACTGAAAATTTGAAATCAAGTTTGCACTAACTGAAAATTTTCCTGCTGAAAACATTTGTCGGTGTCAGTATAAAATTACGAAACAAGACGATACTTTACCAGTGATAATTATTAAATTAACAGGAGTATACAATTAACAGGGATGTGGTTACTTTCCTGTATTCTAGAGACAAACTGAGCATTTATTCTATTATATCATGTTTAAAAGAGCTCATAGAGATCTTTCAAACAAAATATAATAGATTAAATGTCTAGGGGAATTCGGTGATTGTCATGATAATTTCTTACACATTTCAATATTTCTTCTTCAGTTCAAAGGAGTTCATTCTATAACCTATATGCAATTAACAGGGCAAATTTGTACTGAAAGTGTGGTAAATAGTTTGGAGTTTGGAAGTTATATTCAATTAACAGGATTATTCAATTACAAGATATCCAATTAAGTAGACTCCACTGTACTGGCAAACTGTAACAATGTTTTCAGGCAGTTCAGTTGCAAGTACCTTGGGTTTCCAAAACAGTTTATAAAATAAAAATTAATACTATCAGCTACTTATACAAGATAAAGAGTTGACAATTTGTGTTCAAGCAAACGGATGTTACAACAATAAAAGTAATTCATTCCAGATACATTTGAAAAAGTTTTCAAACACAAATAAGAAATCTCAATTAATCCCACATCAATAAGGAAACTCCAGAAATCATTGTTTTGTGCCCTTCTTATACCACATAAGATATGGCCCCACAAAGTAGATCTTCTGTTTCTCAGGCCGTTTTTTGTAAAATTGCATGTGGGCAGGAATTTTTTTATTTTATTTTTTTATTTTAATCTACAGAATAGCATGGGTGGTGATGTATTTCATCCCTTGAGTGCAAGAAGGCTTTGCAGTGATAAAACATTGCAAAGTCTTGTTGCACTCAAGGGACAAATTTATCAAATTTATTAACTTGGGTGAAATATCAGGCATAAACCATTAAATTTTTATTTTTTCAAGTTTGTATTGGTTATAAAATGAGAACATGCAGTAGCCAATATCACTATGCAGGAGGGCCTGAGAAACAGATTTTAAACTTTTTTAGGCCTAATTGATACAATATAAAGTTTGTAATCTATCAGAGTTCCAAATGCTATGATAATTTATACAATATGAAGTAACTCACCTTATAGTGTTCAACAGTGACACCACCCTGTCGTTTGGAAAGTTTGGTTCCATCTCTGTCGAAGTAAAATGATACAATCAAAGATTTAATTAACAATTATAGTGGAGCACATTTAATTAGATATCTCTTCATTGAATAACCCTATTAATTGCATATGAGTTCCAAACACCAAACCATTACCATAACTTCGGTACAAAATGGCTCTGTTAATTGCATACTCGTTGCAAAGTAAACTCATATTATTTCCCAAAATATAATCTTATAATTGATCAAAGAATACTCTAACAATCAAAGATTTGCTCATGTTTATAGTTCTCTCCAACTTCAGTATATCCAATATATATACAGAACCACACTTATGTTTGAATGGGTTAACGATTACTGGACGAGAGTGAGTGGCGCAGATATACCACGAGAGCCGGTAGGCTCGAGTGGTATCCCAGCACCACACGCTTGAGTCCAGTAATCGTTAACCCATTGAAACATAAGTGTGGTTCTGTATTTATTACACACCCAACCCTGAAAAAGAATACACTGTATTTAATCGCTAATTGAATTAAACTGTTGACGATCTGAACAGTTGAAAGAATTTTACCGAGAAACAGGCAATTTTGTCAGAGAACCGGTCTTAAGTCTTTGACCTTGCCACCTGTAGAATGGCTGTTGATTCATTTTATTCGCAAAAAATGTCTGTCCGAACACTCAAAACTCAAAAGATTGCGTTCAACATATCACATCACAAATTATGAGGTCTGAAATGTGTTTTGCAAAGTGTGTGTGCAGGCATCATTATATCTGGCGGATGGAAAATGTACAGGGATTTTAATTTAAATACTGGCAGCTCTGTTTAAATTTCGTGATTTTTAAACTGAAACTAAAATTAATTTAAGGTAATTTGTATATTTTTTATACTTACCAATGGCCCAGACTTAGCTGGTGCAAACTCAAAGTTATCATGGGCCAAACACAAATTTTGAACCCCCAATCCCCAAAATTTGCTTGCAAAACCGAAAATTAAAAGTCCTATCTGGTCCTCCATACTTTTACTCTCAGTGCATGCACAGTTGCTACGAAGTGACCGAAATTAGCGCAAACATCATTCTTTTTAGAAAAGAGTACTACATAATAACTCAGCATGGAGGTATGAGAGCCCACTCATGGGAGTGCCATACCCATCTGGGCCATTGGTAAGTATAAAAAATATACAAATTACTTTAAGTTTATATTTTTACACTATAACCCAATGGCCCAGACTTAGCTGAATCGTAAAAAGGCAGAGGGCCTAGGACTTCAGAATTAGTAGACCAACATAGTTCCAAGCCTGTAATCCAAGGTGAAAGGAAATTAAATTTAAAAGGAATTACATGTATGTCTCTCTATACAGTAATAGAGAAGACATATCATAAATAAGGAGCCAAATTCAAGTAATTCCGTATTCTTTGCATGAAGACTATGCTAATTGGATGCAACAGGTTCCCAATTTTTAAGGCTAGTCCGGACTAAGCCTCAGAAATTAGGATGGCGTATCTGAGAATGAGAAGATATCTGGGCATGGTGACACAAACGTCGGTAACTGATTGTTCCGGTGTGTCACAAACAGATCTATCATGGGACGATCCCACTGGTAGCAAATCTGCCTGAATATTCGCTTGTTGAGAGTCCGGTCTGATGGCAACAGGCGACCTTTCCATGAGAGCGAGTCTGCTAGTACATTCAGACGACCCGGTATATGATGGACAGAAAGATGAACATGATGATTCATGATGTATAGGAGAATCTTCTCCATTAATTCACATAATGGCATTGAATAAGTGTTGCCTTGGTTCCTGATGTAAGCTACTACTGTCGAATTGTCCGGCAAAATTTGAACATGGACATCTGCTATTATGTGAATCCAATGTTGTAGCGCTCGCCATATTGACATCATATCTCTTTGATGTTTATGCACTTCTCTAGAAACCAAGGGTTCCAAAGTCCCCGACACCTCAAGCCTGCGGGACTTAGAGTCATGCCCCAACCCGTCTGACTCGTATCCGTCATAATCGTGAAAGCCGGATCCGGCTGTCGCAGCGGAACTACTTCAGTTAACCACTGAATATCTGCCCATATCTGAACTCTTGTTTTACTAGGTCTGTTAAAACAATACTGGTTTCGAGTGTCTTCACACTCCAGTTCTGAGTAAAGAATATCTGGAGGGGACGCGTGCGCAGGCAGCTCATCGGAATAAGATCTGCAGCCACTCCGCACAGCCCCATCAGTCGCATGAATTCCTTTGCTGTTAATGCGTCTGAGTGTAGACAAAAGCGAGCATAACAACTGCTCTGGGTAACGGCTGATGAACCAGATTGTTGTGAGTCTTGAAGCTCATTCCCAAGTGAGTGAATGACTTGGACGAAGCTATATCAGACTTTTTCTCGTTTACGATGAAACCAAGACATCGGAGCAAAAGAAGCAGACTCTGAACATCGTTCTGAAGAATAATTCTGTTGCCGTATCTCTGTAGAATGTCGTCCAAGTAAGCTGATGTTACCGCAGATGAATGAGCTTGGAAGTATGACATTACCGAGTTCATTATACGAGTAAATGCCCAGGGAGCCAGGTTCAGACCAAAGCACATGCTCTGAACTGATACACCTTCCCTTGTATGGCAAACCGCAGGTACTTTCTGAATGCCAGATGTACCAGGACATGAAAGTCTGCAACCTTTAGATCTATGCTTACCACATAGTCGTTAACTTGAACACTCGGTCTTACCGACCGAATGGTCTCCATATAGAATTTGGGAGCCACAATAAGCTTGTTTATCCAGCTCAAGTCCATTACTGGTCAGAACGAGCCGCCTGGCTTCGGTACGAGGAACAGGTGACTGTAAAAACCCTGAGAATCCCGATTCTCGGCGACCTCTATTGCTTCCTTTAATAACAGAGCCTGTATCTCCGCTAGGAGAGACTCTCTTTTGAAAGGATCCGACGGAAAGATCTGTCCAACGCAGACATTTTGTCCTCCTTTACTCTTGTCTGCTGAAGTGGGTTGATGAGAAGCTGACTTCAATAGCAGATCACTTGATGCTTTCTTAATAGCCTGATCATAGACAAAAGAAAGCTTGTCGTCCAAAATAGTATGTCCAGAGCGACACAGAGAGAGCTTTTCATCTTGTCATCTATAAGTGATAATGGCGCAAGGGCAGCATCACGTCTGATTAACTCCAGATTAGCCACTGTAAGGGCAGAGTTATACGTGGTATACAAATTGCCCTGGAAAGAACTCTAAGAGAGGTACAAACCTCCTCAAATTCCTTCCCATTGAGACGTTGCGCCACAGCTCTGGTAAGGTGATCTGCGTAAGATATTGCTTCCAAATTCGCTCTACTTGATGAAATGGGCGTTATAATTGTATCTGAGCGAATAGTGAATGATGCAGGCAAGGATACATCTAGATCCACGGGCTGCTCATTCAAACGCAGAGGAGCTCTCTGAACATTTTCTCCAACCATTTTTAAATGAACGTAGTCCCTGAAACGGTATGTTTATGGAAGATGTAGTTAAGAAACCGTCCTTTCCTCGCATTCGAGAGGTGAATACGGTGGCGTCTACATGGCCAAAGGCCTGCGACACCTACCTAGGCTGAATCAGAAAAGAAAGAACTTCTTCCTTTGTCCGTATAAAGTCTGCATCCAACGACGCCAGCAGTTTCTTACTTATCGACGCAGCATTCTGACTGGTCAGAACAAATTCAGGGTAGTATTGATGGTTGAAATCCATCGCAACCCTGTGCTGCTCTGAAAGGGAAGGGTAATCCTCTTCCTTATCCCTTTCACCATCCGAGAGAATCAGTTGCGAATCTCGGTCCATTGCATCTGCATGAACAGACGACTGGACCGACCCAACACTGTCCGACAGCTCAAGTTTTAAGTCTGAGGGAGGCTGCATCTGCACTTGCTGGGATGCTGCGATCATCTTGAAGCTCATTCCCAAGTGAGTGAATGACAAGTCCGTCATCGAGGCCTAAGGAGCAGCGGTCTTCTGTTTCCTAGCCACTTGCTGCTCCTGGGACGGTGTGTCAGAGATGGCTCTATTCTCCGAACGTCCCGATGATCGAGGCCTCATCTCCCTAGCTACCGGATGGTCCGACTTCACAGGCGAAAAGTGGTCCCTTCTTCACGCAGCAGGCTGAATATCCGAAGTCAGGTAGCTAGGATGTGGTTGTGTGTGCTTTAATAACATAGCGGAGGAAGCCATGACTGAAGCCGACCCCGGCTGCAGACTAGACAGAGCAGCCTGAGTGGTGGGCGGACATATGCTTTGTCTCGTGCAAGTTTCCAACCAGAAAACTTAATTTCGGCTTGTGAAACGTAGCGGAGGAAGCCGTGACTGAAGCCAACCCCGGCTGCAGACTAAACAGAGTGGACATATACTCCAGCTCGTGCAAGTTTCTCATAACATTTGGCCCCAGATGCTGTTAGCTCGCAGTCTATTAGACCTCGCTGAGTACAAGAAACTTGCTGACTTCCTCCCTATTTCCTCCCTATTTCCGTCGTCGCTGGGTGAGCTTATTTATATTAAAGTGCTCGCTCTACCCACATCTACACTTGCTTCGCCCGCAAATGGACTTACCCAGTGTCATGGCACCCACAGACGGAATGCCGCTTCACCGGTCGAGCTAGCTGCTTGCAAGAGATTAAAACCCTTAACAAAAGGCCCTAACTCTTGCAATCATGAGCACTACAGCTAGCTCTAAATGCTCAACAGAGCGCGACAACGGTAGCAGACTTGGATGGGTGTCAGAATATCATCACCATGTTCATGTTCCTCTGAAACAGAAACTGACAAAATGAATTATAATGCGGTGAGAGGCCTGGCCTCAGAACCTCACCGCCAACAATGTACCGCGACACCCGTCTCCAACATTAGTCATCCCAGTGAACACAAGAATGACAAGAGTCCGCAGGAGTGCAACGACTAAAGTCAATATCAGTCCTCCAAACTCCACAACAAAATATATAATTAAGATACATGAATAATAGTAATCAAAATTAAATTCAAAATATGTTTTAGAAAAAAAAATTTGGGGGAAAAAATGCGTAAGTTCCCAAAGGGAACATTAAGAGCCCAAAGGCATCCCGATAGAGCCTAAGTGTGGACAAAATACAAATTTTTTGAGCTACACCACCGGAATAATAATCCATGTATCCTACAGTAATACTACAGTAATAGAATATAAAAAAACTAACTATATAAGAGGACGTTGTCAATGTAAACAATGTCAATGTAAACAAGACATTAGGCACACAAAAAGGCCCAAAGTCAGAAACCAATTTAAATGCTACCTGATGCAAAGCTAGATCTTCAAATGAAGAAACGATACATCGGATAGAAGATGCAAGACTAAACGACCTAACACCCCTAGGGTGGGGACGTAACCATGGAGAAAAAAACAGAATAATATTCTGCAAGACATGTTAAACTCCCAAGAAATTTAATAAAAAATTTCAATAAAAAATAGCCAAAAAGCTTAAGAGTTTAACAGGAAGGGTTCATGGAAGCATAGGGAAGGAATACTTAACAAACAGTGGAATAATCATTAACAAAAATGATGACATCAGGCGTATGTCCCGAAATTGGGAAACATAAAATAATTTTCTAATTATTATAAAGTTACAGCCCTGAATGTCTAAAACCAACGTTGAACTCTTCCATCATCCAATAACTGCCTTGGATCCACCAATTTTTGCATTGATTTGTGTCTGGCATCCTCAAAAATGGAGATTTTAACACACAGATGTCAGTTCATTGTTGTTGACTTTAGGGCCAAACAAAGAATGATGTTTGCGCTAATTTCGGTCACTTCCTGGCGACTGCGCATGTGCGGAGAGTAAAAGTATGGAGGACAAGATAGGACTTTTAATTTTCGGTTTTGCAAGCAAATTTGGGGGATTGGGGGGTTCAAAATTTGTGTTTGGCCCTTGATAACTTTGAGTTTGCACCAGCTAAGTCCGAGCCATTGGGTTATAGTATAAAAATGAAAACATTTAAAGTAATTTATATATTTTTTTATACTTTCCAATGGCCCAGACTTAGCTGGTGCTAACTCTAAAATATTCAGGGCCAAACACAAATTTTGTCTCCCAAATCCCCAAAATTTGCATCAAAAACCAAAAAACTAATGTCCTATATGGTCCTCCATACTTTCGTCTACTGCACATGTGCAGTGTCAAGGAAGTACCGAAATTGGCACCAAGCCTCATCCTTACAACCAGTGCCTGCTAAATGTTATATAATCAGTGGGGAGGTATGAGTTCCCAACTCATGGGAGGGTCATTCCCGTCTGGGCCATTGGTAAGTATAAAAAATATATAAATTTAATACTTTAAATTTTTTCATATGTTTATACTGCAACCAATGGCCCAGACTTAGCTGAATAGAAAAAAGGCTGGAGGGCCTAGGACATAATGGAAAATCCAATAAGCTCAATTATATATACATGAATATCCCCTCAAGTAGAAAAGGAGAGAAAAGATTTACATATGTCTTTCTTATTTATTAGAAATAAGAAAGACACAATACCAACCAGATAACTGAGCAGTATGTCATCTATAATTCTCTATTAACAGCCAGTATAACCCATTATACTAATTTAATAAAGGAAGCCAATAAATAAAGATAGTCCAGAGAAAGAGACTCATTATACTCATTTAAAAGTGTCCGAGGATTGTATATTAACGCTCATATGACACGTGACATATACAAATGCTTCACACCGAACTACACTTTAAAAATATTATATAAATGAGACATATATTAGCTTTACACTTTAAAACCATTCCAGCACCAACTCAGAATTACTGACATCAGAGGAGGTATTCCCTTGCTTTTCACGATAAAGCTGGTGATATAAGGGAAAACCATCCCCCTCCCCCTTCCCCTTGCTCTAGGTCAAATCACCACAGAACGAAGAGGGCAGCAGGACAGAGTCACTGTTGGAACAGAAAACCTACATAACTATAGCTGTAATCGTTTAGTGGATGACATTCTGAGCAACAGATAACGGACCTAAACAACTAAGGTCACCTGAAATAGACTCTATATTTCGTAAAACTTTGTAAATGTAGAAGGCTGTGTCCAGTAAGCAGCCTTCATGAGATCAGTAATGGCAATACTGTTAGAATAAGCCCAAGATGTGGACAGCGCTCTAACTTCATGCGCTGATATCTTAAGCACAGACTGCTGATTAGAAGATAAACTTTCATAAGCAGTACGAATTGCTAATTGAATCCATGTAGCAAAAGAATGAACAGAAATGTCCCTTCTATTGAGAATTAATGATAAAAAGAAGCGTTTTCTCCCTTTTCTGATAAACTCTGATCTGTGTTTATAAATGCGCATAGCTCTTACTGGACACAGCAAAGGTCTACTGCCATCTGATGACGGAAGAGCCTCAGGATATTTGTTAGGAGCCTGATTCTTAGCCAAAAATCTCACATGAGTAGTTAAAGTAATAGTATTACCAACACTACGATAATGAGAATCATCGACAGATAAAGCATGGAGTTCACTAACTCTTCTTGTGGAAGCAAAGGCTAAGAGAAAAGCTGTTTTATATGTCAAGAATTTGAACTCTACAGCATCCAACGGTTCAAATGGAGCTTCTTTAAGCTTCAACAGAACCCAAGCTAAATTCCACTTAGGAATTAACCTAAGGGTTCTAGGCCTATTGATCGAAAAGTTTTTAACTAACTTAGATAAAGAAACATTAGATCCAATTTCTAACCTATCCTGATGTGCATAAGTTTCCACATAAGTGACCTATAACCCTTAATAGTGACTGGCTGCAGTTTGCGAACATCAAACAAGTAGACCAGAAAGTTTGCAATGTCTGGAATGGATGGATTATAAACATCTATCGGCTGATCCTTAAACCGACGAGAGAAAACCTTCCACTTTGCTGCATAATTTAGCGAAGAGGAGGCCCTCCTAAGTTAGAAATTGTGTCCACTGCTCGTCCTGTAAAGCACCTTCCATGCAAGAAGGACCGCACAACGTAAATACGTGAAGGTTGAGACCTTGCCGGTTGTGATGCAGTGTGCGAGATTTCCACTGAAAGAGGTCCTCCGGTGGAGGAAGCTTCCGGGGAACATCCCATAACAGACACCTGAGTAGATTTATCCATGTCTTCTGAGCTGACAGAGATGCTACCAGCAGTATCTTGCACTGCGATTGCTTGATCTTTAACAAGATCTGTTGAATCAACGGTGTTGGAGGATATGCATATCCAAGAAATTGAGAAAGCGTCTACTGCGTACGCTCGAGGATCTGGGCATGGCGACACATATGTCTGCAATTGATTGCTGAGATGAGTTGCGAATAAGTCTATCATTGGTCAATCCCATTAGTAGCAAATCTGCCTGAATACTCGCTTGTTGAGAGTCCATTCCAAAGGCAACATGTGACCTTTCCGAGAAAGCGAGTCTGCTAGAACGTTCAGATGACCTGGTATATGACAGACCGATAGATGAACATGATGTTCCAAGACATACAGAAGAATTCTCTCCATTTGTTCGAATAATGGAATCGAATGTGTGCCTCCTTGATTCCGAATATACGCTACTACTGTCAAGTTGTCCAACAGTATTTGAACATGTGAATTATGTTCATCCAATGACATCATTTCTTTGATGTTTATATGTTTGTCCCAGAACACAGGGTCCCAAAGACCCTGACACTTTGAGTCTGTTGGGCTCAGATCGCGCCCCAACCTGCTTGACTCGCATCCATCATAATCGTAAAAGCCGGATCTGGCAGTTGAAGGGAACTCCCTGAGTTAACCACTGAATGTCTGCCCAAATCTGTATTCTTTGTTTTACGTGGTCCGATAAAACAATATTTGTTTCGAGTGAATGCGTCTTCACACTCCATATTTGAGTGAAAAATATTTGGAGTGGACGTGGGTGCAAGCGGCCCATCGGAATGAGATCTGCCGCCGCTCCGCACAGCCCCATCAGTCACATGAACTCCGTCGCTGTTAATACGTCTGAGTGTAGACAAAAGCGGTCATAACAACTGACTAATTTTGCTCTGGGTAACGGAAGACGAACCAGTTTGTTGTGAGTCTCGAAGCTCATTCCCAAGTGAATGAACGACTTGACTGAGCTAGATCCGATTCCTTTTTGTTTACAATGAAACCAAGACATCGGAGCAAAAGAAGCAGACTCTGAACATCACTCTGAAGAACCGTTTTGTTTCCGTATCTCTTTTTAGAGGGTTGGTTGGAAGCTGAGCCCAGCGTGGACTTTGTGTTAACAGAGGTTTCTCTGGGAATGATAGCCTTAGGCCTTCTGAGATAACCGCTCTGACCCAGAGGTCGTCTGTAATTGGAATCCAATTTTCCAGAAACCTTGACAGTCTTCTGCCAACAGGACCGCAATAGAGATCCTGACCATCACCTCCTAGACCTGCAAGGCCTATGGGAAGAGAAACTACGTCCTCCCCGTGCAGCGCCTCGGCCCGCTGACCTGGGGACGTCTCACTGGAAATCTCGGCCAGACCTATGTCCCCTACCTGAGTCGCTACTTTGACAGTCTCTAGGGTAACTACCTGAGGATTTCTTATATCCTCTATAGGAGCTTCCTTTGGATGAACTTTGTCCAGAAGCTCCTACTTTACCCTTTTCTGCTGTATCAGTTTTTCTTGAAACTGACTTCAAAAGCAGAGTATCAGATGCTTTCTTAGTAAGCTGATCGTAGATCAAAGAAAGCTTGCCATCAAAGAGATAGTCACCAGATACCGGAGTGACTCAAAGAGAGTTTTTCACCTCAACATCCACTAGGGATGAGGACGCTAGGGCTGCATCACGTCTAATTAACTCTAAATTAGCTATGATAAGGCAGAGTTATACGTGGAATAAGCAATAGCCCTAGAAAGAACTCTTAATGAGGTACTAACGTCCTCGAATTCTACTCCACTAAGACCTTGCGCTAACACTCTAGTAAGGTGATTTGCATAAGATAAAGCATCTTGATTCGCTCTATTAGAAAATATTGTCATATCCATTGTATCCGAGCGAATAGAAAGGGACGAAGGTGAGGACAAATCTAAGTCCTCAGCCTGTTCGTCCAAACGCAGAGGAACTCTCGAAATACCCTGACCTGCCATTTTAAATCTATTTCTATTATTAATAAATGGCAGATCTAGAGCACGTGAAGATAAAAACCTGCTTTCCTCGGTTCCGAGGATAGATTGAGTATAGCGTCATTTATCAGTTCAAAAGTCCGAGACACATTACTGGACAGCACTGGGTAAACAGGAGTATCTTCTTTAACCCGATCGAAAAAGTCAGAATCTAATGACGCTAGCAGTTTTTTATTCTTTGTTGCAGCATTCTGATCTGAAGGAACAACATCTGGAAGGTATTGCTGAATAAAATTCATCGCAACCTTGTGTTGCTCCGAAAGGGAAAAATCCAATTCACTCAATTCCTTTTCACCATCCGATTGGACCAGATTAGTGTCTCGGTCATCCCTGTCTGAACTGGCAGAGGAATGAACCGACCCAGCTTCATCTGACAGTTCCGTATCAGAAACTGTCGTAGGATGTTCTGTAGCCAGCTGGAATGCTGCGATGAGCTGTGCTATTTGCGACAGCAAGTCGTACTCGAGGACTTTGGAGCAGCGGTTCTTTGAAGCTTAGCCACTGGATGCTTCTGGGACGGCATGTCCGACATACTCCTCTTATGCGGACGTCCCAATTCATGTGGCCTCGTTTCCTTGGCCATTGGATGGCACGACTTTCTCGAATCCTTTTTCGGCGATGCAGGCTGTATCTCCGTAGTCATGTAGCCAAGGTGTGGTCGTGTGTGCTTTGAAGACGAACTGGAAGTCGATAGACTAGCTGAACCCGGCAGCCTATTTGACAGAGCATCCCGGACAGGAGGCGTGGATGTATGCTCCGACTGATGAACGTTCTGAACAACAACATCTGGCCCCAGATGTTGTTGTAAGAGAGAGGGACCTCTCTCGCTCGTGGTCTGGGAAGACCTGGACGAGCCGACCGCAGAACTAGCTGGCTTCCTCTGTTCCGTCGCCGCAGGGTGATCATGTTCCGATATTATAGTGCTAGCAACACCCTTTTCTCGACCACTACGGACTTACCCGGTGTCATAACACCCATATTGTGAGTGACAGAAGCACCGGTAATCAGTGATCTAGGCCCATGTCTAATTTCCTTGAGCACTTTTGCAGCTAGCGCTGTGTTAGATTGCGACGACGGTAACACACTTCCTGATGATATCACCGATACATCACCATGTTCTTGTTCCTCTGAAAAAGAAACTGAAAAACTAGAGTGACCTTGTGGTGAGAGAACAGGCATCGATCTCTCACCAATAACAACATATCGTGACACACGTCTCCAACGTTTGTCATCCCAATTGGCACAAACAGAATAAGAGTTATTGCAAGAACAATGACTAGAGCAAACACAATAAACATGAGAGTCAGAGGAAGATTTCTTCGACTTACAATTTGAGCAATATTCTTTCATTTTGCCAAAATTACAGGTCCATAGTTCTCGCATTAACCCTCATAATAATCTGACAAAGATACATAATAATACAATCCAATACAAAAATTTCGAAAAATAATTCATAAAAAAAAAAAAATTTCGAAAAATTTTGATATGAGTCCAAGTTCCCAAAGGGAACGATGAGTCCAAATGGATCCCCCAAAAACCTAAGTGTGGATAAATTTTTTTACATGATTCTAAAAAATTAATGCTACACTTCTGGAGTATATAATGTATCTGATTAAAGACCTAACATCATAATGACAAGAAAATTACTTATAGAAAGAAACCATTGTCAATGTAAATAAAATGCCATAAAAACGGAAACAAGACTCCAGGCACTGAACAACACGGCCCGAAGTCAGTAACAGATTTTTTAAACTATCCGATGAAAGACAGAATCTTCATCAGAAGAAACTGCGATACATCAGATGGTAGATGCAAGACCAAAAACGACTAAACACCAAAAGGGTGAGGACATAACCATGGGTATATACAGAATAAACATTCTGTAACCAAATTAAACTCCCATGAAATTTTCAATAAAAAAATTTCTTAATCGTGATTTTTGTGGATTTTGTAAATCTGCAGGTCAAGGGTTGAACAAAGATTGCACCCAGATATAAAATGAATTACATTATTGTAACTTTATTGCAAAAGTTGCTTAATCGCATTTTTTTTCTAAATATCATTTCTTTGTTTATTAATCCCTTGCAATTGCAAGTGTGAATTTATTTATTTATTTATTGGTGTTTAAGGTCACATATTTTTGCACAATGGCTAATTATGACCACAACATGAGTATCAACTGAAGACCAGGGGGTGAGCGTTAATAAGCCATTTTGCCCATTTTAGAGAGGGTTTGCACTTCCCAAGCATTGGTGACTGGGTCCTATTTTACCTGTAAAACAGAGCCTGTTTACCGCAGTGGACAGGCACTGCTTCACTTCCCGGGGTTCCCAAAGGGATTGCAAGTCTGAAAAGGATTAAAGAATTACTCTAGGGGTTAATCGTTGGTGTTTGATGACAATTTCAAGTGCCAACGTCATCCATGTCATAAATTTCGACATCTATGACAGTACTGTGACAGTAAAATATGCAAACCGATATGTTTCTGAAGAAGATGATCTGGAAGTAACAAAACATTAATGGTGATTTTTGTGTATAGCTCTAGTTGGATTTTGTACATTTGTTGGCCGAGGGTTCAACTAAGATTGCGCTATCTAAAAAGAATCTCGAATTGTAAATTTATTGAAAAAGGTTTTACAGTCTCTTGTTCAGAACTTTTTTATTTAAAACTTCTTTATTTATCCTTTGCATTTACATTTCTAAAAGATTAAAATGATTACGACAAAACTGTAACAGTAAAGTATGCATACTGAAATGAAGTGTGTCCAATCTCCAATTAGACATGTTTGGGCCCAAAAGTTCTATTTCACCAATGCAGCATATAAATGGACAATGAAAAAATATATGCACTGCATAATTCATTAAAGGGTAGTCACAAATTCACATCAAATACATAAAACTTTTTAGAAGACGTCATACATTCTGTGTCAATGAAAACAAAGACTTACGTGTTCACCATCAATGGAAGATGAGCAAATTTGGGTGGTTCCCAGCCAAATGCTTTATACAGAAGTAGATGTTTCGGAGTTGAAGTCTGCCATTCCTGGAAAAAAATTTCATATACAGTCCATTTCATGAAGTATGATTTTTTAATTATCAAGAGAGTGACAAGAAAAACAATTTTTCATTGAGTGGGCTGCACAGTAGTTTATTAAATCTTTCACTAATATTGTCCATGGAGTGTAACAAGGTGCCATCTGCAATGCCTTACCATTGCAGATAGCAGTTTGTTGCACTCACTCAAGGGACTATATAATGGTCATATCATACCACAATGGTTTGGAAGCATGGTGGCTCAGTGGTTATGGCATTGGACTTCAAACTGAAAGGTCCACGCTTTGATTCCCATCAGGAGTAACTGCTTTGTGTCCTTGGGCAAGGCACTTAATCCTGATTGCCCATGTGGGGGTACAGTGGCACTGTGTACTAAGGCATACTGCACATCAATGGTGCACTTGACTTCAAGTGTGGAGTTTGTATGTTGGGGAGTCTGACAGTTACTCACCATAGCTTGGTGGTTTTCTCTGGGTACTCTGGCTTCCTCCACCCATAAAATTGTCTAGTACGAGGTGACCCTTGATGTCAAAGGTGCCATTAAACCTCAATAAATAAATAAATAACCAGCATGGTTTAAAAAAAATCACTATTTATATTATTTTTTTCCGATTTTTGCCGCCAAAACATAGCTTATGACCACTCATTGGAATGATCTTGTTATTTTACATGCAAAGAGATAAGGTCTCATATTTTATTAGCTATGGTCTGTTATAATTGGTGTCAGGTTTTGTCTGCAATCATGGAAAAAAGAATTTGTCTAGGATTTTTTACGGTATTCAGATTTCCAAATAAAACATTAGAAAGTGGTAGATAAAATGATAAATTTAAAGTAATTTGTATATTTTTTTATACTGACCTATGGCCCAGACTAGCAGACTAGCTGGTGCTAACTCGATATTAGCAAGGGCCAAACACAAATTTTGAACCCCCCAATCCACAAAATTTGCATACAATACCAAAAATTAAAAGTCCTATCTGGTCCTCCATACTTTTACCATCTGCGCATGCGCAGTAGTCAGGAAGAGACCGGAATTGGCGCCAACATCATTCTTTGTAGATGACCATACCAAATAACAGGGGTCAGTCTGGCAGCTGATTTTAGGGAGAAGTGACTTCTCCCTCCAGAGACTTTAGGGAGAAGTCAGGATCCAGGAGGGAGAAGTCAGTTGACATGAAGGAGAAATCATAAAACGTATATGACATCGTGACAAAATAAATGAACATAGAGGACACAATTGTGGAGAAAAAAATAAATAAAAGTTCTACAAACATACATACACACACAAAACTAAGTCAGATGGTATATAACAGAATGTAGGTTAAAATCCCTCCTCCCCCCCACCCCACAAAAAACTGTGTCGTTCATGGTTTCTGAATACCCCCTAACTCTTTGCCTAACAGTGATGACTAAGGTTACCATGCAGTTGATTTTGTATTTGCCTCAAATAAGTGGATTTGAAATTTAGTTTGACCCATGGTGAGAGTGTTCTTCTCTGCAATACAAGGTATATTCTTTTTAAAAAAATATTTAAAGTGTTTAAAATAAATTTCAAGTTCATATAAGAAGCTGGGTCATTCATGGTTTCTTAATGCCCTGAGTTGAAAAGCGTAGTTAAAAAAGTTTTCGATATCCTTTGTAAATTAAGCGTTATTAACAATTTGAGTTAATTTATTTCTTAGGTAAATGACAAAATATTTCAGTTGTCTCCCTTCCCGGCTGCGCTGGGTGATAACACACTGTTCAGAAAACTGACAATTTCTGCCAACCATCTTACACTGACACGTGCGATTGGTGCTTTGAAGGTCTGCCATTCTCATCCATCCAAATACCTGTGATTTCTATTGTAGCCTTATTACATTTAACCCCCTTCCAACACAACTTCACAAGTTTTCAAAGAAAAACATTCAATGCAAATTGCGGGGCGAATTTCAATGCAACCAATTTTTCAGTGGAACAGCGTAACCGCAAGCAATTTCGATATGGACGAACCGTCTCCAATACATTTTTTTTTCGTTTTGAAACGGTGGTTAACTTTAATAAATTCTAATTAACTCGATGCGTGTCTTGTGTGATTCGTTGTTTTGGCTGGCACTTTGTTTTTAAATAGCCATTTTGTGCTGGTTGCTATCAGTTGGGGCGAATTGTTCGAACGACTACGCCATTACAATTCTTTTCAGAAATATAAAATTGGGCTAGTTTAGGCTATTTTCCTAGCCGTGTGATGGACTTTAACAGCAGCCGTGTTTACTTTTTTTTTGCGAATGCGGAAGCGGGTGTTTTTAAAAAATAAAACACAAGAAAATACAGTAAACTGCCATGTCTCCCAAGGAAGTTTTGGAGGGCGATTTGAATTTCGCCCCCAATGTAAGCCAAGGCGACTTGAGGAATGACAAGGCGACTTCTTCGCCCAAGTCGCCCACTCGGCTGACCCCTGCTAAATAATATCTCAGCGGGGAGGTATGAGTGCCCACTTATGGGAGGGCCATCCCTGTCTGGGCCATTGGTAAGTATAAAAAATATACAAATTACTTTAAATTTATATTTTTCTACTAATAACCAATGGCCCAGACTGGCTGAATCGTAAAAAGGCGAAGGGCCTAGAACTTCAGAATTAGCAGACCAAATATAGCTCTTAAACCTGCATTCCAAGGTGAAAGGAGATTAAATTTAAAAGGAATTACATGTGTGTCTCTCTATTTAATAAATATAGCATGGCTTTGAGTTGACTATGCCAAAATAGTGGTCCTCGAGGAGAGGATAGTCCCAACGCGTAGCGGATGGACTATTCTCTCCTCGAGGACCACTATTTTGGCATAGTCAATGAAAAGTCATGCTATATTTATTATATTAGATGTGTGTGTGTGTGTGTGTGTGTGGAGGGGGAGGGGGGCGGTGGAGGGGGGGGGGGGGGGGGTCTTCATCGGTCATATATGCAAGATAATATTCTTATTCATAGCCAAAGAGAAAAGAAAATGGTTCAGGGTTTAAACAGGTAAACTAAGTTAATTCTGCCACTCATAGTTCTGGGATAGAGAGGTAGAGAACCAAAACCCCAAGAAACACAATACCATTATTCCATTAACCCCCTCCCTGCCCCCAACACTACTACAAACATCACTTTCGATACACATACTTTTATTTCTCCAAACTAAATGTAATAATGTATATGGGACGAGATGTCTTGTAAAGTATTTACGCTTCAATGGAATTTTCTAAGCGAATTTGAATGTTACTATTTATAACCATGCACTATTACCGTGCACTATTCTTTTTTCAAAAATGATAGTAGGTCTGTGCAATTTCGCTGACAAACTATCGGAAAATAGGGTGTTTCTGTTCAACCAATCAGAACACGGAAAAGTCACGTGACATCTAATATACAATAATAGAGAAGACATATCATAAATAAGGAGCCATATCCAAGTAATTCCGTAATCTTAGCATGAATGAATATACTAATTGGGTGTAACAAGCCCCCAATTTTAAGGCTAGTCCGGACTAAATCCCTTAAATTAGGATGGCATATTCGAGAGTGAGAGACTAACCCCCACAAACATACGCCATATATAAATAATAAACAAGCTGTATCTAGGATCAGTAATAATCTACAGATAAAACAGCTTCACTCATAGTTACACACTTATCAAGCTGAAGGAGATGAAGAAAAATCACCCCATCCCCCCCCCCCTCCTTTTTTTAAGGAACATTCTTCAAAACAAAGAGGGGAGCACTCTGGAATCAGTGAAAAGCGGTACCAAATAATCAATATATATTCGCCCAACAGGCACCCAGTTATTAATTATTATTAATTATTGGTGCTTAACGCAACTTCAGAAGCTAAGGCTATCGTGGCGATCCCGGTAATTAAAAGCGCACACTTCTTATGTATACTGGAGTCGGAATATGTAAATAGGTCAAAAACCAGTGGTATAACGTGTACTACCATACACTTGTCCAATTGAATCCCAATGGAAAGTATCTGAAGAGCAAACACGCTTCTAAGGCAACCAAGAGGCAACCCCGTTCAGGTGTACAATTAATTCCAACAATAAAACTCCAACTGAACCATGCCAATATACGAGAATGTGTACCGTATCATGTAGAAACCTGGATATAGAAACATGGAACGAGCTATGATTAACAGACTCGTCACAGACTGTCCCCGAAATAAATCATTGTTTCCAAGGTCCGTAACAACCAATGACTGTTCGGAGAAAGATGAAATCTTACATGTATTCATCTGAATACAGCCTGTATACACGGTATGACCAAGTGATATAAGTGTAACCAGGAACTGGAAGGAATCATATGCTCGTATATGACTTATAAACGAACAACCACAGGAAACAAACCAACTAAATAGGGGATGTGCCCATGAGGTCGACGTTAGAACACGATCCAGCCGCCAATCGAGGAGCCATGAAAGGCATGCATATACTTGAATGCATACGAGGCTTACGGGAAGAAAACTACGTCCTGCCCTGTAATCCCCTCTTAACACATTGGCAGGGGGGTGGTTCGACGAATAATTCCTATTGCACCCCCCTCACCCACTTTACTTGAATTGCACTTGTGTTAGTTATCAAATAGTACAGGAACCACAGGGTTCCCTCACATCTGACCGACTCCATAATGCCACTAAGGATGGAGAGGGACATGATGAACAACAATACACCATATTGACATAATATCAAGTCTCTAAGGTGGAAGTATAATTCACAGTAATAGATTGGATAGAAATGAAAAGGGAGACAAAAAAAATGTTCCTGAGAAGGAGTTAAGTACAAGTTGAAGAAATGCTCATTAATCACACCAGGTAAATATGGCGTCAACAATAGAGCTCATCGCCTCATATAACTAACACCAAACCATACCGGTAGGAAGAGAATAACCTCCTCTAACATACGTTATCATGTCCGATAGGACAACGAACTCAGCCGAACTGAAGCAGCTAAAGGTCTTCCTATATATGAAAACAATAAAAAGGCTGATAACTGTGGCCTTAGAAGCTCACTAAGGAGACTTACAATGCCAGCCGTAGCTTATAAGTCTTCATCTCCGTGAAGACAGATATATCGGTGTAAGTTGAGACCTTGAAGGCTCACTGAATGGAGACTTACAACTATCGTCGTGCAAGATAGGAAATGAAGAGCCGCTATTTTAACAGCCCTAAATTCCCAAAGAGATAGTAGTCCCAAGAGATAATAAATTCAGTTATGTCACTGCATAATTACTGAAAAAACATTGCTCATGATTCTAGCTAGGCTACTATGGTGTAAACAATAACACTCAAGTCTATGACGCCTAGGAAAACAAACCGAAAGGCGCTCTACCTTTATTGGTTTTATTCCCAAAAGACAGCGGTCAGAGCCTAGCTAACATAGCTTAGAAGTCTCTCCGTGAAGACAGATATCTCAGAGTAACTAGCGACCTTGAAAACTCACTAAACAGAGACTTACAATCATCGTCGCGCAAAGTAGGGAATGACGAGCCACTATTCTAACAGCTGTAATTCCCAAAGAGAAAGTAATCTCAAGCTAGCTACACAGTTATGAGTCTTCGCCTACGTGAAGACATATCTGTGTCACTTGCGGCCTTTGAAAGCTCACTAAATGGAGACTTACAACACTAGCTGCTAATTATAAGAAAAGACCATTGTAACAGTACATAAGACTACTATGGCATCCACAATGGCATTAAATGTCTTGACGCCAAGGAATACAACACCGAGAGGGAAAAAACGTACTTATTCCCTCTAACGGCTCTATTCCAAACAAGACAGCTGTCTCAGCCTATCCATGCACTATCCATCTGGCTTTGGGACGAGAAACAGGTGACTTGAAACAAAAAAGGAGAATATTTTGATGAGCTCTATTGCTTTTCTTCCATAAGAGAGCCTGTACCTCCGCAAGGAGAGACTCCCTTGGAAGAATTTGCCAGAAGATTTGTCCAACACATACTTCTTGTAAGTGGAGCTTTGCTCGGACTGATAGCCGCAGGCCTGCCGAGACTACATTCTCATCTACTGATCTTCCGTAAATTTCATCGACATTTGCGAGGTTGATAACCATCCGCTAAGTGGAAAGCAACATAAGACCACTATTACTTCCTAATGATAAGAGAGGCTGTACCTCCGCTAGGAGAGACACTCTTTTGAAAGGATCTGCCGTAAGATTTGTCCAACATGGACATCTTGTAAGTGGAGGTTTTTGCTCGGAATGATAGCCAGAGGCCTTCCGAGACTACACTTCTCACCCACTGATCTTCCATGACTTCTATCCAGTTTCTCGCAAAGTTCGATAACCTTCTGCCAACTGGCCAGCAATAGAGGTCTTGTCCATCACCGTATGACTTACAAGGCTTATGGGAGGAGGAACTATGTCCTCCCCACGAAGAACCTCGTCCCATTGGCTTAGGGGCATTTCACCTATAGTCTGGATCAGCCCTGCGCCTTTCCCGAGTCGCTATACTGACGACCTCCGGAGTAAGTATAAGAAGGTTTCCTGTACCCTCGCAAGGTGTTCCCTTTAGTTGATTTTGAAGTGGAATGGCCTCACTTACCCGGTCTGCTGAAGCATGTTGTTGAGACGCAGACTTCAGTAGCAGTGCACTGCAAGCTTTCTTTGCAGCCTGTTCATAGACTAATGAAAGCTTATCGTCAAATAGAGTATGTCCGGAGACCGGAGCGACTCGGAGAGAGCTTTTCACCTTGTCATCTATAAGTGATGACGACGCAAGGGTAGCATCACGTCTGATTAACTCCAGATCAGCCACTGTAAGGGCGGAGTTATACGTGGTATACAAATTGCCCTGGAAAGAACTCTAAGAGAGGTATAAACCTCCTCAAATTCTTTCCCGTTGAGACGTTGTGCCATAGCTCTGGTATGGTGATCTGCATAAGACATTGCTTCCAAATTCACTCGACTTGATGAAATTGCCATTTTAATTGTGTCTGAGCGAATAGTGAATGATGCAGGCAAGGATACATCTAGATCCCTGGGCTGCTCATTCAAACGCAGAGGAGCTCTCTGAAAACCTTTTCCAACCGTTTTTAAATGAACGTAGTCCATGAAACGGCATGTTTATGGAAGATGTAGCTTTCCTTCGTGCACTCAAGAGGTTAAATATGGTGTCATCTATATGACCGAAGGCCTGCGACACCTGCCTAGACTGGACCGGAAATGAAAGGACCTCCTCCTTTGTCCGGATAAAGTCTGCGTCCAACGATGTCAGCGGTTTCTTCCTTGTCATCGCAGCATTCTGATTCGGGGTAGTATTGATGGATGAAATCCGTCGCAACCCTGTGCTGTTCCGAAAGGGAAGGGTAATCCTCTTCCTTATCCCTTTCACCATCCGAGAGAATCAGTTGCGAATCTCGGTCTATTGCATCTACGTGAATAGACGACTGGACCGACCTAGCACCGTCCGACAGCTCAGGTTCTAAGTCTGAGGGAGGCTGCATCTGCACTTGCTGGGATACTGCAATCAGCTGCGCAATCTACAACAGCAAGTCTGCATCGAGGCCTGAGGAGCAGCTGTCTTCTGTTTCCTAGCCACTTGCTGCTCCTGGGACAGTGTGTCGGAGATGGATCTCTTCTCCGAACGTCCCAATAATTGAGGCCTCGTCTCCCTAGCTACCGGCTGATCCGACTTCACGGGCGAAGAGTAGTTCCTTCTTCGTGCAGGAGGCTGGATATCCGAAGTCGGGTAGCTAGGATGTGGTCATGTGTGCTTTAATAACGTAGTAGAGGGAAGCCGAGACTGAAGCCATCCCCGGCTGCAGACTAGACGTGGCATCCTGAGCGGTGGGTGGACGTATGCTCCATCTTGTGCACGTTTCCAACCAGAAAACTTTATTTCGGCTTGTGAAACGTAGTGGAGGAAGCTGTGACTGAAGCCGACCCCGGCTGCAGACTAAACAGAGCATCTCGAGAGGAGGGCAAATATATGCTCCAGCTCGTGCAAGTTTCTCATAACAACATTTGGCCCCAAATGTCTGTTAGGTTAGAGAGGGGCCTCTCCCGCTCGCGGTCTTTAGACCTTGCTGAGTACAAGAAACTTGTTGACTTCCTCCCTATTTCCTCCCTATTTCCATCGTCGCTGGGTCAGATATTTATATTAAAGTGCTCACTCTACCCAATCCACTTCTTAGGCCGCAACAGTCTTACCCGGTGTCACGGCACCCACGGACGGAGTACCGCTCCACCGGTCGAGCTTGCTGCTTGCAAGAGATTAAAACCCTTAACAAAAGGTCCTAACTCTTGCAGTCATGAGCACTGCAGCTAGCTCTATATGCTCAATTGAGCATGGCGACGGTAGCATACTTGGATGGGTGTCAGAATATCATCACCATGTTCATGTTCCTCTGAAATAGAAACTGACAAAATGAATTATAACGCTGTAAGAGTCCTGCCCTCAGAACCTCACCGCCAACAACGTACCGTGATACCCGTCTCCAACATTAGTCATTCCAGTGAACACAAGAATGACAAGAGTGCAGGAGTGCATCGACTAAAGTCGATATCAGACCTCCAAACTCCACAACAAAATATATAAATTAAGATACATGAAAAATAGCAATCAAAATTAATTCAAAATATTTTTTGGAAAAAAAATATTTTGAAAAACGCCTAAGTTCCCAAAGGGAACATTAAGAGCCCAAACGCATCCCGAAAAGCCTAAGTGTGAACAAATTTCAAATGTTTTGAGCTACACTACTGGAATAATAATCCATGTATCCTACAGTAATTCTACAGTATTAGAATATAAAATGAAAGTGTCAATGACACTGTAGCTTAACTTGTGTGTTGTGTTTGATGAAAAGGATAATGTTCAATGTTTATGAAAGGATTATGAAATAAGACAAGAATTGTGATAATTGGGAATATGTTCATTTCTGTTCCCTGTATGCTATGTTTTTGATAAAAATAATATGAGGTGTACACTGTACTAAAGAGCTGAGGGGTGCGTTAATATGACCTCACAGTTAATGTATGTGGCCCTCACAGTTTACGTATATCAACAAAAGTTACCAAGTTACATTGAAATTATTCCAAAACGAGTCATCCTATCAAGTTACATTGAAATCCCTTCATAAATATGGCCTGTAGACTATGCTAAAGGTTTTCGGGCTTCGGGCCCCTGTAGCCGTCAGTTTCCCAATTGCGTCCAAAGGGGACGTTCTCATCTAGACATTATAAGAAGTCAACCTACCAAGTTACAATGAAATCCCTTCATAAATATGACCTGTAGACTGTGCTAAAGGTTTTGGGGCTTTGGGCTCGGGCAGCCATCATGGTTGAATGATCGCAACCAAAAGGGGACATTCCCATATGGGCATCATCTGGAATGATCTTACGAAGTTAGAATGAAATCCCTTCATAAATATGACCTGTAGACTGTGCTCAAGGTTTTCAGGCTTCGGGCCCTTGAGGCCGTCACAGTTGACCAATCACGACCAAAAGGGGATGTCATCACCTAGGCATTATATGGAGTCAAACTACTAACAGGTTACAAAGAAATCCTTCCATAAATATGACCTATAGACTATGCTAAAGGTTTTTGGGCTCGGGCAGCCATCAAGGCTGAATGATCGCGACCAAAAGGGGACGTTCTCATCTAGACATTATTTGGAGTCATCCTACCAAGGTACAATGAAATCCCTTCATAAATATCACCTGTAGACTGTGCTAAAGGTTTTCAGGCTTCAGGCCCCTGCAGCCGTCACAGTTGCCTAATGGTGACCAAAAGGGGCTGTTCTCATCTAGACATTATATGAAGTCAAACCAACCAAGTTACAATGAAATCCCTTCATAAATATGACCTGTAGACTGTGCTAAAGGTATTCAGGCTTCGGGCTCGGGCAGCCATAATGGTTGATTGATCACAACCAAAAGGGGACATTCTCATCTGAGCATCATCTGGAGTGATCCTACGCTGTTACAATGAAATCCCTTCATAAATATGACCTGTAGACTGTGCTCAAGATTTTCAGGTTTCGGGCACCTGTAGCCATCGCAGTTGACCAATCACGACCAAAAGGGGATGTCATCATCTAGGCATTATATGGAGTCAACCTAACAAGTTACAATGAAATTCTTCCATAAATATGACCTATAGACTATGCTAAAGGTCTTTGGGCTCGGTCAGCCGTAAAGGCTAAATGATCGCGACCAAAAGGGGATGTTCTCACATAGACATTATTTGGAGTCATCCTACCAAACTACAATGAAATCCCTTCATAATCATAACCTGTAGACTGTTCTAAAGGTTTTCGGGCTTTGGGCCCCTGTAGCCGTCACAGTTGCCCAATCGTGTCCAAAAGAGGATGCTCTCATCTAGACATTATATGAAGTCAACCTACGAAGTTACAATGAAATCCCTTCATAAATATGACCTGTAGACTGTGCTAAAGGTTTTCAGGCTTCGGGCTTGGGCAGCCATCATGGTTGATCGCAACTAAAGGGGACAATCTCATCTGGGCATCATCTGGAGTGATCCTACGAAGTTACAATGAAATCCCTTCCTAAATATGACCTGTAGACTGTGCTCAAGGTTTTCGAGCTTCGGGCACCTGTAGCCATCACAGTTGACCAATCACGACCAAAAGGGGATGTCATCATCTAGGCATTATATGGAGTCAACCTAACAGGTTACAATGAAATCCTTCCATAAATATGACCTTTTGCCTATGCTAAAGGTTTTTGGGCTCGGGCACCCATCAAGGCTGAATGATCACGATCAAAATGGGACGTTCTCATCTAGACATTATTTGGAGTCATCCTACCAAGTTACAATGAAATCCCTTCATAAATATGACCTGTAGACTGTGTTGAATGTTTTCGGGCTTCGGGCCCCTGTAGCCGTTACAGTTGCTCAATCACGTCCAAAAGGAGACTTTCTCATCTAGACTTTATATGAGGTCAACCCAACAAGTTACAATGAAATTTCTCAATAAATATGACCTGTAGACAGTGCTAAAGGTTTTCGGGTTTTGGGCTCGACCAGTCGTCAGGGTTGGCAGATCACGCCCAAATGGGGAAATTTTCATCTAGTCATCATACGGAGTCATCCTACCAAGTTACAATGAAATCCCTCCATACTAAACATGACCTGCAGACTGTGCTAAAAGTTTTTGGGTTTCGGGCTTGGGCAGCCATCACGGTTGACAGATCATGCCCAAAAGGGGACGTTCTCATCTAGGCATTATACAGAGGCATCCTACCAAGTTACAATGAAATCCCTTCATAAATACGACCAGTATACTGTGCTAATGGTTTTCGGGTTTTTGGCTCGGGAGGCCATACCGGTTGACCGATCGCGACCAAAAGGGGGACGTCCTTATCTAGACATGAGCCCAAACCTGCATATGAAATTTCGTGACGATCAGACAAGAACTGCGGGGTGTAGCCCGTGCTAAAGGAAAATGTAAACAGACTAACAGACTTCCGCACGCGTGATGGTGACATCTTATCTTGACTTTGTCAAGTTAAGCTAAAAACTACCTATATAAGAGGACGTTGTCAATGTAAACAAGACATCAGGCACACAAAAAGGCCCAAAGTCAGAAAACAATTTAATGCTACCAGTTGCAAAGCTAGTTCTTCACGCGAAGAAGAAACGATACATCGGATATAAGATGCAAGACTAAACGACCTAAAACCCCTAGTGTGAGGACGTAACCATGGGGAAAAAACAGAATAATATTCTGTAATAAATGTTAAACTCCCAAGAAATTTAATAAAAAATTTCAATAAAAATTAGCCAAAAAGCTTAAGAGTTTAACAGGAAGGGTTCATGGAAGGGTAGGGAAGGAATACAAAATTGATGACGTCAGGCATATGTCCCAGAATTGGGAAACATGAAATAATTTTATAATTATTATAAAGTTACACCTCTGAACGTCAAAAACCACCGTTGAACACATCCATCATCCAATAATAGCTTTGGATCCACCAATTCTTGCATTGATTTGTGTCTGGCATCCTCAAAAAAGGAGATTTAAAAGCACAGATGTCATTTCATTGTTGATGACTTAAGGGCCAAACAAAGAATGATGTTGGCGCTAATTTCGGTCACTTCCTGGCGACTGCACATGCGCAGAGAGTAAAAGTATGGAGGACCAGATAGGACTTTTAATTTCCGGTTTTGCAAGCAAATTTTGGGGATTGGGGAGTTCAAAATTTGTGTTTGGCCCTTGATAACTCTGAGTTAGCACCAGCTAAGTCTGGGCCATTGGGTTATAGTATAAAAATTTTGTGTTTGGCCTTTGATAATATCGAGTTTGCACCAGCTAGGTCTGCTAGTCTGGGCCATTGGTTATTAGTATAAAAATACTTTTCATTTTCCAGTTGTGTTGTCATTTACATACAGATATGTGATAGATCTGATGTTTTGTTAAAAAAAAATAAAGGTGCCTGTCTCAATGGGAATAAAAATATCCCTCAACAATCCTCATTAAGTGGGTCACAAAAATACTCAAGAGTCAAAAAAAAAGGACAATAACTTTCAAAAATGAGTTTGGCCGATTTAAAATTTTTCAAAGATGCACAGGTTCCCATACTCATTAATCTCTGTACCAATTTTTTTTTACCAAACCGTTTTCTGACCAAAATGTTGAAGGTTGCACAAATACTTAATTTTTAAGATGTAATAATCTCCCCAAATCAGTCTGACCGATCTCAATATTGCAGGTTCACAGGTTCCCATAATGGTTAATCTCTGGGCCAAAAAAAAAAGAAACTGATGAAAAATGAAGGAACACAAACTCAGATATAGTTGCATCCATGGACAACAAATTCTTAGACAAAAGGGTCAATTATAGGCTCCTGCGAATATTCGAATATTCGAGTCGGAGTCGAGTCGACATGCAAAGTCGAGTCGAAATCGAGTTGATTTTCTAACTTCGAATATAACAATTTCGAATCTGATATTTTCAATTCTTCGCATATTTCATTTACCGTGAGGCATTATGATTAAAGGATAGCCGACGCAGTGCCAATCGTCAATTAAAAAGAGCAAACTCTGAATTCGAGATTTCTGTGATCGTGCTACATGTATATTGTCATAGCCATCAGCGCATCGCGACCTGATCGCCGCAGATTGCATCCATTGGTGCCCAAATTTCACTATCGGGAAGAAAAATACATATGAATTTAATTACTCAGTCACGTAATTTCGAGTTCACATAAGCATTCTCGTAATAATGTGCCCTCAGAAAAACTAAGCTCGGTCGGTAATCATGTATGACAAAAATCTGCAGATATTCACTACGTCACATTCCGGTGTTCGGACCACGTGCTTATTGCGCGAAGTCAAACCGGCTGGTATTTTTACAATCGTGGCGTCATTGAAAATTTCCGGAAACGCAAATTTCATCTAACGAAATAAACATACTCGTGTTTTTTTTCTCCGAAATATGTCTGTCATTCATACCTTTTTTAAACTAGATAAGTTAAGTAAAACGTACATATGTGAAACATGTGGGACGACATACAAAATGCAAGCCACAGGGACAACATCACACCTGTGGGGTCATCTCGCTAAAAAACACCCAGCCCTTCACGACGAAGCTAAGGAGCGGGATTCCAAAGACAAGCAGTTGAAAGGGCAGAAGCGTGGTTCGTCAGTCCATCTTCAACCACCAGAGCCGGCGAAGAAGCAGACGAGTTTAGTGGACTTTACACGGCGTAAGTTAGACAGCTCGTTGAAGAAAAAGTATGACAATGCTGTCCTTAATTTCGTTGTCACGGATGATAGGCCATTTGAGTCGGTTCACGGGAAAGGCTTCCAGAATTTATGCTCCACTCTAACCAATGGTACATACATACCGCCGCATCCCACAACAATTTCTAGGAAGCTTGATGATCTCAGAATTTCGATGGAAGAATCCCTCATCGATCGTTTGAAGAACGAAGCTCGTAACAACAAGGTGTCACTGACGTTTGACCACTGGAAAGCCGATAACAACGATAATTTTCTAGTAACCACTATACATTTCATTGATGACCATTGGAACTTGATATCGAGGTGCCTTGCAGTTACCAACCTTGAAGATTTGGATGCTGACCACACAGCAAGTGCAACCGCTACTATCGTAAAGGCACAGCTCGAGAAGTTTGAAATACCACTGGCGAAAGTTAAAAAATTTATAGTAATTTATATATTTTTTATACTTACCAATGACCCAGACTTAGCTGGTGCTAACTCTAAAAAATCCAGGGCCAAACACAAATTTTGGCCCCCCAATCCCCAAAATTTGCATCTAAAACCAAAAGAAATCATGTCCTAAAGGACCTCCATACTTTGCCCTTACTGCGCATGCGCAGTGTCAAGGACGTTCCGAAATTGGCGCCAATTATCATTCTTACTGGCAGTGCCTGATCAGCGCTATGTACTCAGCGGGGAGGAAAGAGTTCCCAACTCCTGGGAGGGCCATCCCCGTCTGGGTCATTGGTAAGTATAAAAAATATATAAATTACTATAAATTTTTTAACATTTTTATACTGTACCAATGACCCAGACTTAGCTGAATAGTAAAAAGGCTGGAGGGCCTAGGACATAGAGGAAAATCCAATAAGCTCAACTATATAATATAGAGGCAACCCCTCAAGGAGAAAAGGAGTATTAGGCTTTACATGTATCTTTCTTATTTTATGTTAAATTAGAAAGATACAATACCCTTCATAATTGAGCACAATAACATTCATGTTCTCTATTAACATCCAGTATAACCCTTTATACTAATTATTTTTAAAGTAAGCCAATAAATAAAGTTAGTCCAGAGAATTGAGACTCTTTATATTCTTTTAAAAGTGTCCGAGGATTGTATATTAACGCCCGTTTGACACTTGACATATACAAATGCTTCACACCGAGCTACACTTTAAAAATATGACATGAATGAATTTTAACATTAATATTACACTTTAAAACCATCCCGGAAACGACTCAGAAATACTGACTTCGGAGGAGGCATTCCCTTGCTTTTCACTATAAAGCAGGTGACCTAAGGGAACACCCTCCCCCCCCCCTTCCCCTTGCCCTGGGTCAAATAGCCCAGAGCAAAGAGGGCAGCCAGACGGAGTCACTGCCGGAACAGAAAGCCTGCATAACTATAGTTGCAACTGTTTAGTGGACGACATTCTGAGCAACAGATAACGGACCTAAACAATGCAGGTCTCCAGAAATGGACTCAATATTTCTGAGATAAAAATTCGTGAATGTGGATGGCTGAGACCAATAAGCAGCCTTCATTAAATCTGTAATAGCAATACTATTAGCGTAAGCCCAAGAAGTAGCAAGAGCTCTTACTTCATGAGCCGAAATCTTAAGCACAGACTGCTGAGAAGAAGATAAATTTTCATAAGCAGTACGGATAGTTAATTGAATCCATCTAGCAATAGAATGGATGGAAATGTCCTTTCTATTAGGCATCAGAGACAGAAAGAAACGTTTTCGTCCCTTTCTGATAAACTGAGATCTCTGTTTATAGATACGTAACGCTCTAACAGGACAGAGTAAAGGCCTACGCCCGTCTGAAGACGGAAGAGCCTTAATAACAATAGGTTCCAGATATTTATTAGGAGCCTGATTCTTAGCTAAAAATCCCACATTAGTAGTGAAGGTGATAGTGTTCCCGACACTACGATGGTGAGAATCATCCACCGACAGTGTATGAAGCTCACTGACTCTTCTAGCAGAAGAGAAAGCTAAGAGAAAAGCTGTCTTATAAGACAAGAATTTGAAATCTACTGTCCCAAGAGGTTCAAATGGCTTTTCCTTCAGTTTAAGAAGAACTCAAGCTAAATTCCACTTAGGAATTAACCTAAGAGTTCTGGGTCTATTTATCGAGAAGTTTCTAACTAACTTAGATAAAGAGACATTAGATCCAATTTGTAAACTATCATGATGTGCATAGGTATCAGATAACACAGACCTATAACCATTAATAGTAACAGGCTGCAGTTTGATTTCGTCAAACAAGTATACTAGAAAGTTTGCAATGTCTGGTATAGAGGGATCAAAAATATCAACAGAATGATCCCTACACCAACGACGAAAAACCTTCCACTTAGCCGCATAGTTTAGCGAAGAGGAGGTCCTCCTACAGTTAGAAATCGCGTCCACGGCTCGTCCTGTAAAGTGCTTGCCATGCAAGAAGGACCGCACAACGGAAAAACGTGAAGGTTGAGACCTTGCGGGTTGTGATGGAGTTGACGCGATTTCCCCTGCGAAAGAAGATCCTCCCGTGGAGGAAGCTTTCGCGGTAGGTCCCACAACAGACACCTGAGTAGATTTATCCACGGTCTCTGTGGAGACAGAGATGCTACCAACAGAATCTTGCATTGAGATTGTTTTATCTTTAGCAATACTTGCTGAATTAACGGCGCTGGCGGATACGCATATCCTATCATTCCGTCCCAAGCGTCTACTGCAAATGCTCTTGGATCCGGACACGGAGACACATACGTCTGCAACTGATTGTTGAGATGTGTCGCAAATAAGTCTATCATTGGCAGTTCCCATTGGTAGCAAATCTGATTGAATACTTGTTTGTTGAGAGTCCACTCCGACGGCAACAAGCGACCCTTTCGTGAAAGGGAGTCTGCTAGTACGTTCAGACGACCCGGTATATGACGGACCGAAAGAAGAACCTGATGTTCTAGAGCAAACAGAAGGATTCTTTCCGTTAGATTGAACAACGGAATTGAATGAGTGCCTCCCTGATTCTGTATATATGCCACTACTGTCGTATTGTCGGATAGGATTTGGACATGAGCATTGTGAATAATGTCCATCCAATGACGTAACGCAAGCCAAATTGACATCATTTCCTTGATGTTTATGTGCTTGCCCAGGAATTGCGGATCCCAAAGACCCTGGCATCTCGAATCCGTTGGGATCAATGATGCACCCCAACCTGTTTGACTGGCATCCGTCATAATGGTAAAACTCGGATCCGGCAACTGCAGCGGAACTCCCTGAGTTAACCACTGAATGTTTGCCCAAGTCTGAATCTCTCGTTTCACTTGATCTGACAAGAGAACGTCTATGTCGAGCGAATGAATTTTCACACTCCAATTCTGAGTCAAGAAAATTTGGAGAGGACGCGTGCGTAACCGCCCCATCGGAATGAGATCCGCAGCGGCTCCGCACAGACATATCAGTCTCATAAACTCTCTCACTGTGACTTTGTCTGCGTGCAGACAATAGCGAGCGTAACAACTGACTAATTTCGCTCTGGTTAACGGCAGACGAACGAGATTGTTGTGCGTCTCGAAGCTCATTCCCAGATGTGTGAATGACTGGGACGGCACCAGATCCGACTTCTCCTCGTTTATTATAAAACCGAGACGTCAGAGCAATAGAAGTAGATTCTGCACATCGTTCTGAAGCGTTAACTCGTTGCCGTACCTCTGAAGAATGTCGTCCAGGTAGGGCGACGTTACCGCAGACGAATGAGCTCGGAAATACATCATTACCAAGTTCATTACCCGAGTGAAAGCCCAGGGTGCTAGATTCAATCCGAAGCACATCACCCGGAATTGATACACCACCCCTAGCACTGCGAAGCGTAGATACTTTCTGAATGTCGGATGTACCATGACGTGAAAGTACGCATCTTTGAGATCTATGCTTGTTGCATAATCGTTCACCCGAATACTCGCTCTGACCGATCGAATCGTCTCCATATAAAACTTCGGAGCGACGATCAGCTTGTTTATCCAGCTCAAATCTATGACTGGATGGAACAAGCCGTCTGGTTTCGGAACCAGAAACAGATGGCTGTAGAATCCCGGTGTCTCCTGGTTTTCTACGACCTCTACCGCGTTCTTCATTAAAAGAGACTGCACCTCTGATAACAGAGCGTCTCTTTTCTGCGGATTTGATGGAAGTTGAGTCCATTTTGGACTTCGAGTTAATGGAGGCTTTCGTCTGAAGGATATCTTGAGACCTTCCGAGATCACCCCTCTCACCCAAGGGTCGTCCGTAATCGACGCCCACTCTTGCGAAAAACTCGACAACCTTCCGCCAACCGGTACGCGATAGAGGTTGAAGCCATCACCTCCTGGACCTGCGAGGCCTGCGGTAGGAGAAACCACGTCCTCCACGACCCGCACCTCGTCCCGTCGACCTCGGGGCGTCTGACCGGTTGTCCCGGCCCGAAGGACATCCCGAACGTGAGTCACTACCTTGACGGTCCCTTGAATAAGACCAAGAGGACGCACCGGAACCTCTATAGGAACCTCTCTTGGGCGCATTAGACCCAGAAGTGCCTGTCTTACTCTTATCTGCCATGTCCGACTTCTTAGAAGCAGATTTGAACAGCAGAGAATCCGAAGCTTTCTTTGTAATTTTATCGTAAATTGCAGAAAGCTTGCCGTCGAAGAGAAGTTCTCCGGAGACCGAAGCGACTCTGAGAGAGTTCTTCACCTTACTATCCACGAGTGTGGATGTAGCTAGGGCTGTGTCACGTCTAACCAACTCCAGGTTTGCCACTGAAAGGGCGGAGTTACACGTGGAATAAGCTACTGCCCTTGAAAGAAGTCTTAAAGAGGATTGTATATCCTGGAATTCTTTCCCTTGAAGACGCAGTGATAACGCCTTAGTAAGATGATCTGCGTAAGATAAAGCATCTAAACTGACTCTGTTAGACGAAATAGTAGTTTCCAACACCGCGGTTGGAATAGACGCCGACGACGGTAATGATAAATCTAAGTCTTCCGCCTCGTCGTCCATACGCAGAGGAACTCTCGGTATACCCTGTCCTGCCGTATCGAATTTATTCCTTGCATTAATGAAAGGCAGGTTGAGAGTATTGGCGGACAAGAAACCTGCTTTTCCTGATTTGGAAGCAAGTTTGAATATAGCGTCGTTCAATAATTCAAATGTTCTTGCAACATTATTGGACTCAGACGGAAACTCGGGAGCGATGTCCCTGAACCGCTCAAAGAAATCAGAGTCCAATGACGCTATAATTCTCTTGTCCGGAACCGCAGCAGTCTGGCCCGACGGAACAACTTGAGGGAGAAAGTGCCGGATGAAGTCCACGGCAGCTTTATGTTGTTCCGAAAGGGATAGCTCCAAATCATCCGTATCCCTTTCACCATTCGGTCGGACCTCATGATGCTCCCAGTCGTCCGCCCCCGATGCTTCGGCGGAGCGTACCGACCCAGCGCCGTCGGATAATTCCCGATCCGACACCGTTTCTGTCGGTTGCTGGGATGCTGCGATAAGTTGTGCTATTTGCACAAGCACATCCGAAATCGAGGCCTGCGGAGGCGCAGTCTTTCGTTGCTTCGCCGAGGGCAGCTCCGCATCAAATGACTCCCGCATACTCTTCCTATGCGAACGTCCGGAGTCCATCGGCCTCGTGTCCCTGGCTACTGGATGGTGTGACCTGGTCGCCGAAGAATCCCTGATCGGCGAAGCTGGTAAAATATCGGCGGTCACGTAGCCAAGGTGCGGTCGTGTGCGCTGATGAGAGGAAGAAGCCTGAGCAGTCTCCGCGGACTGCCTATACAACGGAGCGTCCCGAGCAACGGACGTGTGCTCCACTTGCGACACATTTTGTACCACAACATCTGGTCCCAGATGTTGTTGTACGAGAGAGGGGCCTCTCTCGCTCGTGGCCCGGCTGGACCTGGACGAGCTAGGAACCGGACTCGAAGGCTTCCTCCGATCTCTCCTACTATCCGCCATCACTGGGTTTGCACGTTGAATGTTTATAGTGCTCGCATCACCCAACATTTCCTCCTGGACCGCATCGGACGAACCCGGCTGCCGAACCATTTGGTGAATGGACGCAACACCGGGCGAGCTAGCGGACGACATTTGTTTAATCTCCATGAGCACTTTTGCCGCTAGCTCTGTATTCATTTGTGACGACGGAAGCGCACTTGCGGAAGATAACATGGAAACATCACCCTGTTCTTGTTCCTCTGAAATAGAAACTGATAGAGTAGAGTGACCCTGCGGAGAAAGAGCCGGCATAGCCCTTTCTCCACTAACAACATAACGTGACACACGTTTCCAATGTTTGTCATCCCAATATTGACATATAGAACAGGGATTAGTGCGAGAACACTGACTACAATTAATACAATGATCATGAAAGTCAGAGGAAGATTTCTTCCTATTACAATTTGAACAATATCCTTTCATTGTGAAAAGTCAACAACAAGTCCTAGTTACTCGCACAAACCCCTAAAACACAAAGATACATAATAACATGATCCATTAATAATGAAAAAACAAATGAAAATCAAAATAATTTTTGAAAAATATTTTTTTCAGCGAAGCCCAAGTTTCTGAAAAGTAACGCTGAGCCCCAATGGATCCGAAGGTCAAGTGTGGTCCAAAATTTTAAATTTATATTAAATAATTAATGCAACACTTACGGATAATAATAATGTATCTTATAGTGAGATAAACTACTCCAAAGGCAAACAGCCCCCCTCAAAAGAGACTGTTGCCAATGTAAACAAACAGTGTAAAAACACCAGAAAACATGACTCCAGGCACTGACAAAACTGGCCCGAAATCAGTCATCAAAATTACACTCTATCTGATGCAAGACAGAGACTCCCAGGGGAGAATCTGCAGAACATCAGATGGAAGATGCAGAACACAACGTTTATACACCCATGGGTGAAAACGTAACTATGGGGAAAATAACAGAAAACATTCTGTAACCAAACTAACTCTCCCAAGAGAATTTAGAAATGATCTTTCTCAAAAATATGCCAAAAGCATGGGAGAATTGCAAGGGGGGACATAGAAGACCAGGGGAGAGGAAACACTGAATAAGCAGTGCAACTTTGTAGCAAGAATGACAACAAGAGGCCCATGCCTCGAAAATAGGCAACTTAACATAATTTCATAAAAAATTTTAAGTACAGCCCTGATTATTTTTTGTCACTCCTTTTTCCTCTCCTCCTTCTATATCCTCCTTAGAATCACTATTTCTCCAATAATTACGTGTCTGGCATCCTTTAAACTGAGATTTACAAGCACAAAGATCAGTGAGATGTTGACTGATGAAGGGCCAAACAGAGAATGATAATTGGCGCCAATTTCCGGAACGTCCTTGACACTGCGCATGCGCAGTAAGGGCAAAGTATGGAGGTCCTTTAGGACATGATTTCTTTTGGTTTTAGATGCAAATTTTGGGGATTGGGGGGCAAAATTTGTGTTTGGCCCTGGATTTTTTAGAGTTAGCACCAGCTAAGTCTGGGTCATTGGTACAGTATAAAAATATGTATGCGTCAACAGATACCACCAATGTCATGCCCGCGACAGCACGCATTCTGGAAGTAAAGTGGCATGGTTGCGCGGCACACAAGCTGCAATTGTGCATAAATTCCACACTGAAATCGCACCCAATGGTGAAGAAGTTGATTGATACTATCCACAGAATCGCGAACTTTTTCAATTCCTCAACTGTCGGGCTACACACATTACACAAACAACAACTTGCTGCAAATCTAACTGAAACAGATCCTCCCCTCGACGTTGCCACACGTTTTAATAGCACCTGTGCATTGTTGGAATGGACAGAACGTAATGCAAAAGCTATAGCCCTCGCTCTGGTTGAATGTCAACAGAACAAGAAATGTGCTAGTAGTCCCCCCTCCCCACTCTCGACACAATTAACTGAAACAAGATAATCAGTTCTGCCACTTTTGAGACCTCTATCGGAAGCAACAACCTTACTCAGCGCCGACACTACTGTGGGTATCTCAATGATACTACCATGCATTCAAACACTCAAGCGACAGTTATCAAACCAGACGGCTCGCGGTGCTAAAGGCTTCCGGGACGACCTGCTATTACAGCTGAATGAACGTTTCAACCTGTACGACAACTACTTGATCGTTGCCACTTTTCTGGATCCCCGTGTTGAGAGTTTGGTTCCGGATTCTGAATTAAGTACCATAAAACAATATATAAGAGATCATATTGCAACTGCCGGTGCCACAGAGGCTGACGCTGAGCAGTCCGAGTTGCCCACTGCGACTTATAGAACTCTCCTATCTGTTGCAGCACCAACTGAGAATAAAAGCCTAATTGATGCCATATTCGAGGAGATTCCGGAATCTACTAGCAAACGCGAGGTCGCTTCAAGTCGGGATGATCGCCTACAGAAAGAATTCGATTCATACTTGGCATTATCGAATATAACCAGGAAGGAATCCCCGTTACTCTTTTGGAAGACCCATGCATCCAACTTTAAACTGTTATCGACAGCAGCACGAAACATGTTGTCGATTCAGGCGACCAACTGTTCTTCTGAGCAGGTAAACTCTGTTGGTTCGGGTATAATCACCGATCAAAGACAAAGACTGTCCCACCACAATGCATCTACTTTGATCTGGGCGAGAAAAAACAGCGACTTAATTGACAGCCAGTTAGAGTTTTGATTAGGAGTTGTATTCGTACCAAGTTGTGTTCCAAGTTCCAACTTCTACGTTAACTTAACCAAACATTGCAAGTTGCAAGCAACTTGCAACGTTTGGTAAAGTTAACGAAGAAGTTGGAACACACCCGTTCAGTCAACTTCAGTCAAGTTCAGTGCGTCGTTTAGTTCATGCTTCTGTCATTTGTTCTGTTTGTATGGCTTATAATTTGATTTATAGATGAACGTTTCTCTAAATAATATGTCACCTGAGTTGTTAGTGTTGTCAATTGTTATATCTCAACCCCATACTTTCGGGAATTCGAACCCGCTCTACTCATCTGTACAGACAAATGATTTATTGAACAGGCGTAACCGGGGGAGTAACTCTATATGTTTGTGACCATGTATCCGGGGAAGGAACTCTTTATCCTTTTTAGCCATGCTCCGGATTGCTCCCGTCGTCGGCTTTGGCATCAGATTCTCGAACGGACAAACAAACCGTACTCAAAAATATATATTGCTAATTATTGTTGTTATTCTACAGAATAAGCAAATGTTTCTTAGTGGGCAATGTCGGGGGGGTTTGAGGAGTTTGCGGCCGTTTCAAAACTTTCAAATTGAAACGGCCGTAAACTCCTACCACCCCCCCCCCCCCACCCCCACATTTCCCACTAAGAAACATTTGCTTATTCTGTAGAATTATACGAGAATAACAACAAGAATAAATAATTAGCAATATATATTTTTGAGTATGGTTTATTTACTGAACTTTCAATGCAGGCTTGGTGCCGTGGTCTTGATTTGAAACTGCGATCCTTTCTATAAAACTTCGGCTTTACCTGGTTTACGCGCTGAATGAAATATGAGTGATAACATAGTATTCCCAGGAGATCAGCCCCGCTGATCTCCTGGGAAAACTATGTTATCGCTCATATTTCTACGCATGATTCTCCGCCGTAGTCCGTGATAGGGACATCTCCGACCCTCCCATCAAAAAATAAATGACTTATTATGAGGGGATGCCCGAAAAACGGCAATATTTATTGAGTTCGTTATGTGCACAATAGACAACCAGATTCGAAGTCGATATTTGGTCGAGTCGAACATGATCGTCGAATATTCGAGTCGACATTCGAGTTGAGAAAAAAATCAAAGTCGCAGGAGCCTAGTCAATTACCCTGCAATGAAATGTCCAATCAATTGAAAGTGCCCAGATTCCCATGGTGGTTAACATAGGTGCTAACATTAAAAATATTTAAAGTTCTGAACCAAATTGTGTGCACAGATGGATGGATGGCCCAATGGACAGAAGAAAGGATAAGCATAGTCAGACCGACAAGCTAATCCCAGAATACCTCCCTCCCATACTTTGTTGTGTGTGTGGGTTTGGGGGGGGGGGGGGGGGGTATAAAAACTTTTAAAAGTTAAGTTCTAAAGGTCAACTGTGATGCACATGGTGGAGGAATGATGTTTCCAGTACTAACAGGACACACATAAGCATACTTACAACACCTCTGAGTACGTGTGTTATTTCCATTAAATGATCGTCAACAACATTTGCAAAGTGGTAGGTTGGGTATTTATCAGTCTTTATCAGAATCTGAAATAAAATACAAAAATCAAATAATCAAATCTATATTATACAATGTCTCCCAGTTAATCACACACTGCTTAATCAAATAACTGTTAACCATTTACCCAACATAGTGAAAAGGACACTTGCAAAACTAGTTTTTAATTACCAAAAAATTCTCATTGTTGTCATAAAAAAGATAGTTTACAATCAATCGTTGAAACAAACTGGATCAGTTAATGCAAATGAGGGGTGAGAAGCTTTGTGTTAGAGGCAAAAATTTACAAAATTATAAAATCTGAATGTCTCAATAGCAGTGGCCAAAAATAGACAATACTTTGGGTAAAGGGTAAATTACCCATTTTCCAAACAGGGGTGTTTTCTGCTTGTGTGAACTGAGTGGGGGAGTAGGCTGTCTGCTCACTCTTTCCCTTGTCAATATCCTAACCTCTAGCAAATAAGCTTTGTGGAAAGGTAAAAACACTCCACAAGATATGTTTGACAAATTTGTTGGACAATACTGAACCGGGCCTGTAGTTTTGAAAATCACAGGAGAGCAAATAATGCCTTCCTGAGACAAGCCAAGACCAATACCGGGTTTGGACCTGCGTCGCTGCATGCAATTGAATCGGCAAACAGGAAGTGGCTGCATGGCAGATCTGAAAATTGCATACACGATACAACTGATCATTATCAGGCTTCAGATGAAATATAAAATCAATCCCTTGCATAGAAGCCGAGAAAAGTTTGACGAAAAATTTCAATGTTCAGTGGGTACAGTAAAATTTCAAAGTATCGGCAAACAGGAAGTGGCTGCATGGCAGATCTGAAAATTGCTTACACGATACAACTCATCATTATAAGGCAGCAGACCAAATATAAAATCAATCCCTTGCATAGAAGCCGAGAAAACCTTAACGGAAAATTTCAATGTTCAGTGGGTACAGTAAAATTTCAAAGTATCGGCAAATAGGAAGTGGATGCACGGCAGATCTGAAAATTGCTTACACGATACAACTCATCATTATGAAGCAGCAGACCAAATATAAAATCATTCCCTTTCACAGAAGCCAAGAAAACTTTGACGGAAAAAGTGTTTCGGACGGACTGATGAACGGACGGATGGACAGACTGATGGACAGACTGACGGATGGACAGATGGACTGATGGACGGATGGACTGATGGACAGATGGATGGACAGACGGATGGACTGACAGACGGAGTCGAGTGGTTACTAGACCTGCTCTGCCGCTGGCGACGCAGGTAAAAAGGTTCAGGAGGGTGAATGCATCCCATAATAGTTAATTCACTGTATGGGAAAACCTGTATCATATGCTTTTCTTTAACACCATCCACTGAGAACTGTTAACTTTCAGGGATCTTTTCAAAACATTACGGTCTCAGAACTGGTAGTTGAACATACAAGCAAGAAGGGTTCCTGTAGGCAATAGTTCCATTACCTTGGCAGTGGTTTCTAGGCAGGTCTTAGTTGTCTCGAGAGACATCCAAGATTTGATTGGAAATTACTGCTTGGCTGCTAGACTAACAAGCTGTGGAGTTGTCGAAAGTCTATAAAATTACCCGACAGCCTTAATCCCTAGCACTTTGGTAGTGTAACAGAATTTTCTCCAATCACTCTGTTTTTCTCGTTTCACTATGAATTTAACCAGTTATATCTTGTTTGGCAGAGCTCACTGAGCTCTGTCAAACAAGGTACAATTGGTTAAATATCAAACTGCATTATGGGAAATATTTGCTGCTGAAAACTTTGCCATTTTAGTTTAAATAATATTTATTCAGCAAGATTGATATTATACATACTACAATGTTAGTTCAACAACAAAATCAAAGTAACTGTACATTATGCTGAATATCAAAGTACGTAATATTACCAAGATAAATGAAGGAAACTACAGATATATTAGACAGGATTTGGCAGCAAGCTGAGCTGTCTCCCAAACTTTGCCATTTTGACATTAGAGTGCAGAGGGTTAATGGTTAAAAGTGACTTAATATATTTCCATTAGATTTATTGTACCGACCCAGATTTTAGGATCCTTTAGTTTATCAATGATTTTTTAGACATGTATTCACTGATCTCCTTTTATTCATATAAGGTGACCCCTGAAGGTCGAGGGTGATCACTTGCCACAAAACCACATGGTGGCTGAACACGGAACTGAATTTTTATTTATTCAAATGTGAAACATGTGAAAGATGTCATTGATTATCATGAACATTGAACATCACATTATCACACTCAAATCCACTAAAATGAACAAGGGTTCGCATCGCCGATGCAGGGTCAAGTTGTCATGGCTTTGGTAATGGTGGCTATGAACTAAAAAGCATCAGAGTATCTTTCCTAAATAACTAATTTTGCAATAATTCTGCTGGCGTACATCTGACCGAGCCCATTTTCGAACTCAATCGAGACAATTTTCCTGGAAACCCATACAATAAAAAAGTTAAAAAATTTATAGTAATTTCTATATTTTTTATACTTACCAATGACCCAGACATAGCTGGTGCTAACTCTTAAAATATAGGGCCAAACACAAATTTTGCCCCCCAATCCCCAAAATTTGCATCTAAAACCAAAGAAAACATGTCCTGAAAGGCCCTCCACACTTCACCTCTACTGCGCATGCGCAGTGTCAAGGACGTTCTGAAATTGGAGCCATTAATCATTCTAAAAACCAGTGCCTGGTAAGCGCTATGTACTCAGCGGGGAGGCAAGAGTTCCCAACTCCTGGGAGGGCCATCCCCGTCTGGGTCATTGGTAAGTATAAAAAATATATAAATTACTATAAATTTTTTAACATTTTTATACTGTACCAATGACCCAGACATAGCTGAATAGTAAAAAGGCTGGAGGGCCAAGGACATAGAGCAAAATGGAATACGCTCAATAATATAAAATAGAGTCATCCCCTGTAGGGAAAAAGAAGTAATAGGCCTTACATGTATCTTTCTTATTTATGATAAATTAGAAAGATACAACACCTTCCAAAATTGAGCTTCATACATCCATGTACTCTATTAATATCCAATATAATCCTTATACTAATAATTTTTAAAGTAAGCCAATAAATAAAGTAAGTCTAGAGAATAGAGACTCTTATAATCCTTAAAAGTGTCTGAGGATTGCATAATCATGTCCGTTGACATATGCAATATTTAAAAGCTATACTTTAAAAACTAAGACTTGAATGAATTTTTAAAACATAAACTTCTCACTAAACAACCATCCCAATAACAGCTCAGAATTACTAACTCCGGAGGAGGTATCCCCTTGTTTTCATAGTAAAACAGGTGACCCGAGGAAACACCCTCCCCCCCCCCCCCTTTTTCTTGCCCTGGGTCAAATAGCCCAGAGCGAAGAGGGCAACAGAATGGAGACATTGCCGAAACAGACAGCCTACCTAGCTATAGTAGCAACTGTTAAGTGAATGACATTCTGAGCAGTAGATAATAGACCTAACAATAGAGGCCTCCAGAAATGGACTCGATATTTCTGAGATAAAAATTCATGAATGTGGATGGCTGAGCGCAATGAGCAGCCTTCAAAAATCTATAATAGCGACACTATTAATGTAAGCCCAAGATGTAGAAGAACTCTTACTTCATGAGCCGAAATCTTAAGCACAACTGCTGAGTCAATGATATACCATAAGCAGTACCGATAGTTAATAGAATCCATTAACAATAGAATGGAGCGTAACATCCTTCTACTAGGCATCAAAGACAGAAGAAGCTTACGCCCATAGTAATAAACAGATATCTGTTTATAAATACATAAACTCTAACCGGAAAGAGTAAAGGCCTATGCCCGTACGAAGATGGAAGGACCTTAATAACAATAGGTTCCGGATATTAGGAGCCTAACTCTTATGCAAAAATCCAACCTAAATAGTAACGGAAGTAGTGATTCCGAAACTACAAAAGTGAAAATCATCCATCGATAGTGCATGAAACTCACTGACTCTTCAGTAAAAGAGAAACCAACAGAATTACTGTCTAAAAGGTCAGAATTTGAAAACTACTGTTTCCAGAGGCTCAAATGATTACTTAGCTAAATAAGAACCGAAGTTAAATTCCATATAGGAATTTAATCTAAAGATTCTAAGTCTATTTATCAAAAAGTTACTAACTGACTTAGATAAAGAGACATAAGACTCAATTGTAAACTATCCTAGAGTGCATAGGTATGAGGTAACATAAACCTATAACCTTAATAATAACAGGCTGCAGTAGATCTTGTGAAACAAGAATACTAAAAAATTGCAATGAGTAGTATGGAGGGATCAACAATATGAACATAATGATCCCTACACCAACGACGGAAGAGCCTCCACTTTAGCCGCATAGAATAGCGAAGAAGAGGATCTCCTATAGTAAGAAATCGCGTCCAAAGCTCGTCCAGTACAATGCTTACAATGCAATACGGACCACTCAACGGAATACATGAAGGTTGCGACCTTGCGGGTTGTGATAAAGATGACCCGATTTACCCAGTGAAAAAAGATCCTCACATTGAGGAAGATTTCACGTTAAGTCCCACAGTAGACAACAGAGTAAATTACCCATGGTCTCTGTGAAGATAGAGATGCTATCAACAGAAATGTATTGTGGTTGTTTATCTTAGCAATACCTGCTGAAACAACAGCGCCGGAGGATACGCGTATCCTATCATTCCGTCCTATAGATCAATAGAGCGTTAACAACATTAGCTCAGAGATCCGGACAAGCCAACACATACGTCTGCAATTGATTAGCAAGCTGTGTCGTAAATAAATCATCATTGGGCGCTCCCATAGATAGCAAATCTGATTGAATACTTGTTTGTTGAGAGTCCATTCTGACAGCAACAAGCGACCCCTAAGTGAACGGGAGTCCGGTAAAACAATCAGACGACCCGGAATATGACGGACCAAAACAGAACTTGGTGTACTATAACCAACAGACGGATTCTTTCCATTAAATTGAATAACGGAAACGAAAGAGTGCCTCCCTGGTTCCGGAGATACGCCACTACTGTCGAATTAACGGACAGGATTTGGGCATGCGTTTCTGAATAATGTTCATGCAATGACATAAAGCAAGCCTAAAAAACTTTATTCCGCGGAAGATAATTGGTTGCTAAGAGACTGCGGAACCCAAAGACCCTGGCACTTCGAATCCGTTGGGATCAGTATTATATCCCAATCTGTTTGACTGGCAACCGTCATAACAGCAACACTCGGGTCCGGCAACTGCAGTGGCACTCTCTGAGTCAACCACCGAATGTTTGCCCCAGTCTGAATCTCTTGTAACACTAGATAGACAAGAGAACGTGTAAATCGAGCAATTCATGGATTGCCGAAAAGTTGCCGTCGAAGAGAAGCTTCTCCGAGAACGAAGCGACTCTGAGAGAGTTCTTAACCTTACTATCCACGCGCGTGGATGTAGCTAGGGCTGCGTCACGTCTAACCAACTCCAATCAGCCACTGAAGGGCGGAGTTATACATACGTGAACAAACTACTGCCCTCAAAAGAAATTACATTGAGAATAATATCCCGTAAATCTTTTCTTGAAGACGTAATGATAACGCCTCACGTATGATAAAGCGTCTAAGTTAAGTCAACTAGACATCATTGTCGTTTCCAACATTGAAGTTGGAAAAGACATAGATGGCGAAAAAGAATATTTCCAGTCTTTAACCACACCGTCTAGACGCATATGAACTCTCGGTATGCCCTGCACTGCCAAAATAAACTATTCGTATAAATGATAAAACGGCAGAAATGAGCAACGCGGACAAGAAACTAAACTATCATGCTTGGTAGCAGGCTTGTATGCATATATAGCGTCGAAAAATAAAACACATGTTGTAATGAAATTATTGGACTGCGTCGGTAAGTCAGGGACAATGTCCCCGAACCGATCGAAAATTCCCAGTCCAATGACGCTATAAGTCTCTTATCCAACATCGCAGCAATGTAGTCCGAAATAACAATCACTGGAAGATAATGCCAGAAGATATGAATGGCAGCTTCCGATACTACAAAAGGGAAAACTCGAAATCTTTCGAATCCCTTTCGCCATCCTGTCGGACCCTATAAAGCGTTCGGTCGTCCGTACCTGATGCAACCGCGGATCGCACCGACCCAGCGCCGTCGGATAATTCCTGATTCGACCAAGAAACTGTTAATTGCTGGGATGCTGCGAAACAACTGTGCTAACTCGGATAGCACGTCCGTCACTGAGGCCTGAGGAGAAGCGGTCCTACAATGCATTGCCGCTGGAAGCTCTGTGATCGTTACCCCGTGCATACTACCAATATGCGAGCGAACGGAGTGTATAGGCCTCGTGTCCCTTGGCTACCGGATGGCGCGACCTATTCGCCGTGGAATCACTGAATGACGAAACTGATCGGATACTCAAGGTCACGTAGCCAATGTGCGGTCGTGTGCCCTGCTGTGAGGATGAGGAAGCATTATGGACAGTCTCTTGGACTGTCAATATAACGGAGCGTCCTGACCGACAGACATATGCTCCGAATGTAAAATATCAGAACCACAACATGCGGTCCCCTATGTTGTTGGACGAGAGAGGGACCTCTCTCGCTCACAGCCCGGACAGACCTGGACAAGCCAGGAACCGGACTAACAGGCTTCCTCCGATCTGTCCTCAATCTGCCGTCACTGGGTGAGTACTAAAGTAATTAAAGTGCTCGCATCACCCAAATCTCCTTCCTAGACCACAACGGACGAACCCGGCAGCCGAACCATTCGATGAATGCACGCTACACCGGGTGAGCTAGCGAATGTCACTCCGTAGGCGATAGACATATTCCATGAGCACTTATTGCCGCTAGCTCTTCATTAACTATGACGACAGAGGCACACTTTTGAAAGACATCTCCGTAACTTTGCGAACAAGAAACCAGAAATGCTTGGTTATAGCAAGCATATAATAATAATATATATAGCTTCGTTCAATAATTCGAAAGTTGTGTGACATTATTGGACTATGTCGGAACTGAGGGACGATGTCCCTGAACCGAACCAAAAATTTCTAAGTCCACCGACGCTATCAGTTTCTTATCCGGCATCGCAGCAATCTGGTCCGACGAAAGAAGCTGTAGAAGACCAAGTCAGATGACATACACAACAGCATATGTTGTTCCGAAAGGGAAAGCACGAAATCCTCCAAATCCCTTTCGGTATCCCGTCGGACCGGATGAAATTTTCGGACGTCCGTACCCGCTTCCGCGGAGTGTCCCGACCCAGCATCGTCGGATAAAAAATATGCGACAGATTCAGTTGATGCTGGGATGCTGCGATAAACTGTGCTATTTAGGAAAGCACGTCCGTTCCCGAGGCCTGTGCAGTAGCGGTCTTACGATGCATTGCCGCCGGAAGCTCCGTGTACGTTGACTCCCGCACACTTCCTATGCGAACGTCCGGAGTCTGCAGGCCTCGTGTCCCTGGCTACCGGATGGTGTGACCTGGTCGCCGATGATTCTCTGACTGGCGAAGCTGACTGGATATCCGTGGTCATGTAGCCAAGAGCGGTCGTGTGCGCTACCATGAGAATGAGGAAGCCTTATTGACAGTCTACTCCGGACTGACTATATGTCGGAGCGTCCCGAGCGACGGACGTATGCTCCGAATGCGAAACATTTTGTACCACAACATCTGGGGCCAGATGTTGTTGTACGAGAGAGGGGCCTCTCTCGCTCGCCGTCCGGATGGACCAGAACGAGCTATGAACCGGACTAAAAGGCTTCCTCCGTTCTCCCTCCGATCCGCCGTCACTGGGTGTGCATTAGGTTGATTTATAGTGCTCGCATCACCCCAAAATTCCTTCTAGACCGCAACGGACGAACCCGGCTGCCGAACCATTCGGTGAATGGACGCTACACCGGGCGAGCTAGCGGACGTCAAAGGCCGTCGAACCTACTAGGGTCCTCTTAGGCAATTGGCGTATTTACATGAGCACTTTTCCGCTAGCCCTTCATTAATTGTGACGACGGAGGCACACTGTTGGAAGACATCACAGATACATCACCCTAATCTTGATCGTCTGAAATAGAAATTGATAAAGTAGAGTGACCCTGCGGGGAAAGGACCGGAGTGTCCATTTCCCCAATAACATACTGTGACATACGCTTCCCATATTGTCATCGAAATCATACGATACAGAACAGGAGTTAATGCGAGTACACTGACCACATATAGAATGATTATAAAAGTCAGAGGAAGACTTCCTCTTATTACAATTGATCAATATCCTTTCAATGTGAAAAGAAAACAAGTCCTGGTACTCGCACTAACCCCTGGCAATCAAAATACATAATAATAATATGATCCATTAATATAGAAAAAATAATTGAAATCAAAATATTTTGAAAAAATATTTTTTCAGAACAGCCCAAGTTTCTGAAAAGTAACGTTGAGCCCCAATGGATCCCAAGCCTAAGTGTGGACAAAAATTTTTAAAATATTTTAAACAATTTATTCAACACTTACGAACAATAATAATGTATCTAGTTATGATTAAAATAACATCAAGATATTATTTTCCAGAAATCCCCCCCTCACACAGAGGGCTGTTGTAAATGTAAACAATGAGTGTAAAAACACTAAAATAAGACTCCAGGCACCCAGGCCTGAAATCAGTTACCAAAATACACTATCTGATGCAAAACAGAGACTTCCAGGGAAGAAACTGCAGAACATCAGATGGTAGATGCAGAACACAACGCCTAACCACCCGTAGGTGAAGACGTAAACATGGGGAAAAGAACAGAATTCATTCGGTTATTCAGCTAAAACTCCCAAGAAAATTTAGTAATAATAATTACAAAAACTATGCCAAAAGCATGGGAGAATAGCAAGGGGGGACTTAAAGGACAGGGAGAGAGGAAAACACTGAAAAAACAGTGTAACTAAATAATCAGAATGACAACAAAATGGCTGCTGCCTCGAAAATAGGTAACTTAACATAATTTCATTAAAAAATTTTAAGTTACAGCCCTGATAATATTCTGTCACACATTTTTCCTCTCCTCCTTCTCTATCCTCCTTAGAATCACCATTTCACTAATATTTATGTGTCTGGCATCATTTAAACTGAGATTTACAAGCACAAAGATCAGTCATATGTTAACTGATGAAGGGCCAAACTTAGAATGATTAATGGCGCCAATTTCGGAACGTCCTTGACACTGCGCATGCGCAGTAGAGGTGAAGTGTGGAGGGCCTTTCAGGACATGTTTTCTTTGGTTTTAGATGCAAATTTTGGGGATTGGGGGGCAAAATTTGTGTTTGGCCCTATATTTTAAGAGTTAGCACCAGCTATGTCTGGGTCATTGGTACAGTATAAAAATATGATAAATTTAAAGTAATTTGTATATTTTTTATACTTACCAATGGCCCAGACTAGCTGGTGCAAACTCAAAGTTATCAAGAGCCAAACACAAATTCTGAACCCCCCTAATCCCCAAAATTTGCTTGCGAAACCAAAAATTAAAAGTCCTATCTGGTCCTCCATACTTTTACTCTCTGCTCATGCCGGAATTGGCGCCAACATCATTCTTTCTAGAAGAGAGTACTACATAATAACTCAGCAGGGAGGTATGAGTGCCCACTCATTGGAGTGCCATACCCATCTGGGCCATTGGTAAGTATAAAAAATATACAAATTACTTTAAATTTATCATAATTTTATACTATAAACCAATGGCACAGACTAGCTGAATCGTAAAAAAGGTGGAGGGCCTAGGACTTCAGAATTAGCAGACCAACATAGTTCCCAAGCTTGCAATCCAAGGTGAAAGGAAATTAAATTTAAAAGGAATTACATGTATGTCTCTCTATACATTAATAGAGAAGACATATCATAAATAAGGAGCCAAATTCAAGTAATTCCGTATTTTTAGCATGAATGACTATGCTAATTGGATGTAACGAGTTCCCAATTTTAAGGCTAGTCTGGACTAAGCCCTAAAAATTAGGATGGCGTATTTGAGAGTGAGAGGTTAAGGGGCTATATAAGTAATGGAATTTTGTTTATTTTGAAATTCTCACCTCTGATATTCCCCCTTAAATTCAGATTAAATATACACAAATTATACATCAAAATGAAGGTTGGGATGTATAGAACACGAAACACATATGTAATTAAATCATAGAGTTGACAGCAGGCACCACTGGTTCCTGGAAGTCTGCTATCGTATTCGTACCAGAACTGATAATAAAATATTTCGCAAGAACTCGTGGCCGAATGCACTTCAGATATTCAATTCAAAACACTTTCAAGTGCAGCGACAGGACTGCATTTCGGAAAAGGACAACAGTGTCTGCATTTTTTATTGAAGAGGGTTTCCATGCTCGAACGACATGTGCATATCACTCGATACCATGAATTTCCATCGAAAAACAAAATTGTAATTCAAAGAAATTTCAACCATGATACCTTGCATTGAATATGGCAACTGTGCAGTCTCTGTCTAATAACAGTATACTGTATTAAGGCGATCTGTCTCATTATTTGATTTTAGACGGCGTTGTATATAAATGCTTTTTCCGTCCGATGACGTCGACCGGAAATCGAAAGTAAATTCATATGTAAACAAAAGCAAAGGTTTTGGAATTTACCCCCATGCAGCTCTGTCGCTGTGTTTTGAAGAATTTTGATACCCTAGCTTTGTTCTTGGATATGAAAAGCACAACTGGCCACAAGTTGTTCTCGTGAAATATTATTAAATTATCAGTTCTGGTAAGAATATGGTAGCAGACTTCCAGGAACCAGTGGTGCCTACGGTCTACTCTGTGAGTTGTTTATACATGTGTTTCGTGTCCTATACATCTCAATCTTCATTTTGATGTACATTTTGTGTATATTTAATATGAATTGAAGGAATATCAGAGGTGAGAATTTCAAAATAAACAAAATTCCATTACTTATATAGCCCCTTAACCCCCGACAAACATATGCCATATACAATAATATACAAGCTGTATCCAGGATATAATCTACAGACAAAACAGCTTCACTCACAGTTACACACTTATCAAGCCGCAGGAGATTAAAAAAATCTCCCACCCCCTTTTTGATAGAATGTTCTTCAAAAACAAAGAGAGGGGCGCTCTGGAATCAGTAAAAGCGGGTACCAATTAACAATATATATTCGTTGAACAGGCACCCCGATATTAATTATTATTAATAAATTGGTGCTTAATGCCACTTCAGAAGCTAAGGCTATCGCAGCGATCCTGGTAATTAATAGTGCCTGCTTGTAACATATACCAGAGTCGGCATACGTAGATAGGTCGAAAACCAATGAAATAATATATACAACATGTCCAATAGAATCACAATGGACGATCTCTGGAGAGTAAACACACTTCCAAGGTAACCCACAGGCGACCCCGTTCAGGTGTACAATAAATTCCAATAAATAACACTCCCAGATGTGTTCTGTCTGATATCTATGCTCCCAGACATGTGCGAATATACGAGAATGTATAGACAAGTTATATTTGATTGGGTACCGAAATTTATAGAAATCTGTATTTAGAAATGGAATGAGCTATGATTAACAAACTTGTCACGGACCGCCCCCGTAATAATTAATTGTTTCTAAGGTCCATAACATACAATAATGCGTCTGCCTAATAATACACTTATTATGCACGCGAGCATTGAAATCCTACATGTAATCATCTGAAAACCAGTTAACTGACTAGACAGCCTTACAGGTACCCAAAGGCTAGCAATTTATTGATGATGAATCATATGCTCGTATATGAAATATAGACGAACAACCACAGGAAACAAACCAACTAAAAAGTGGATGTGCCCATGAGATCGCCACAGAACACGACCCAGCCGCCAATCGAGAAGTCATGAAATGCATGTATATACTTAAACGCATACGAGGCTTACGGGGAAGAAAACTACGTCTTGCCCGGTAATTGCCTCATAACACATTGGCGTGGGGGGGGGGGGGGGGGGGGGTGTCTCGGTGGAGGGGGGGATTCAAAATCATATCGAAATTGTATAGGAACCGCAAGGCTCCCTCACGTTTGACCGACTCCATAATGCCACTAAGGGCAGAGAAGGACGTGAAGAACAAATACACCGTATTAACATAATAACTCACACCAAACCATACCAGTTTGAAGAGAATAACCTCCTCTAACAAATGGTATCATGTCTGATAGGACAATTAACTCAGCCTAGCTGAAGCAGCTGAAGTTCTTCCTGTAAGTGAAGACAATTAAAAGCAGATAACTGAGGCCCTAGAAGCTCACTAAGGAAACTTACAACGCTAGCCATAGCTTATAAATCTTCATCTACGTGAAGACAGATATATCGGGGTAAGTTGCGACCCTGAAGGCTCACTTAATGGAGACTTACAATTATCGTCGCGCAAGGTAGGGAATGAAGAGCCGCATTATAAACAGCCCTGAATTCCCAAAGAGACCACAGTCCCAAGAGATAATAAATTCAGTTATGCCACTGCATAATACTGGCAAAATCTCAGTCATGATTTTAGCTAGGCTACTATGGTGTAACAAGAAGACTCAAGTCTATAACACCAAGGAAAAACAAACCGAAAAGCACAGTATCTTTTTCGGTTTTCGGACAGAGCCTAACCCAAGAGACCGCTGTAACCATACAGAAGGCTACTACGGCATCCGCAATGACATAATTGTCTTGATGCCAACAGACGCCAAGGCATATCTCAGCCTATCTATGCACTATCCATCAGGATTCAGGATGATAAACAGGTGATAATGAAATACTGGAGAATAATTTCGACGACGTCTAATGCTTTTCTTCAATAGGAAAGCTATACCTCCAGAAGTAAAGCCTCTCTTGGAAGATTTGTCTAACAGGTAATCTTGTAAGTGAAGATTGCTCGGACTGATAGCCGCAGGCCTGCTGAGACTACATTCTCATACACTGATCTTCTGTAATTTATCCACTTTTGCAAGGTTGATAACCTACCGCCAAGTGGCAAGCAACCGAAATCTATTCTCGATGACCTCAATTGTTCCCTTCAATAAGAGAGCCTTTACCTCCACTAGGAGTGACTCTCTTTGAAAGGAACTACTGTCACAAATGTCCAGTTTCTCGAGAACTTGATAATCTTCCGTCAACTGGCAAGCATTAGAGGTCATGTCCATCACCTGTACGACTTATGATGCTTACGGGAGGAGAAACTACGTCCTCCCTGCGAAGAAGATCGTCTCGTCGACCTCAATTGTTCCCTTCAATAAGAGAGCCTTTACCTCCACTAGAAGCGACTCTCTTTGAAAGGAACTTCCATGATTAACGTCCAGTTTCTCGTGAAGATGATAACCTTCCGTTAATCGTCGGCCTAGGGGGGTCTGATCCATAGCCTTGATCAGACCTGTGCCCCTTTCCCGAGTCGCTATAATGACAACTTCCAGAGTAAATATAAGAGGGGTATTGTACCCTCGCAACACATTCTCATGATGCTTTTTTAGAAGCAGAACGGCCTCGGTTACCCCGGTTTGCTGAAGTGTGTTGATGAGACATTGACTTCAATAGCAGAGCACTGGAAGCTTCTTGTAGCCCGCTCCTATATCAATACAAGCTTGTCGTCAAATAGTATATTTCCGGTAACCGGAGTGACTCAGAGAGAGCTTTCACCTTGTCATCTATAAGTGATGATGATGCAAGGGCAGCAGCACGTCTTACAAACTCTAAATTCCCGTCCGTGTGGAGTTGTACGTGGCATACATGACTGCCCTGGAAAGAACTCTTAGCAAGGAACTACATCCTCAAATTTCTTTCCATTGAGACATTGCGCCATAGCTCTGGTAAGGTGATCTGCTTAGGACATTGTGCCCAGATCTGCTCTTTTCAATGAAGTAGCACATTCCATTATTTCCGAGCATATATTAAATGATGCAGGTAGAGACATATTTACATCCCCAGTCTGCTCATCTAAACGCAGTCTTGTATTCAGATGGAACAATATTCTTAAGAGCTTAAGAGATGGAGACTCACACTCCATATCCCATTCTATCCGCAAATATGGTCAACTCCATCCGACTGAACGGATGACTGGACCAACGCAGCACCATCTGACAGCTCATCATCGGAGTCTGTTAAACGGTAATACTAGTCTCAAACGACTAGCTATCAACCCAAATCTGCGAAGTCAGATAGCTAGTCTGTGGTCAACGTGCTTCATTAATGAAACAAGGGAAGATGCCATAGCTTCCACCGAATCCGGCTGCAGTGTGGAAGAAGCGTCCCGAACTGTACGCATGAACGGGCGTCCCAACTCACTAAAGTTTCTCGAACCAGAAGCAGTCGACCCCGACTGCTGACGGAAAGGAGAAGGTTCTACAGCTCGCAGTCTGTTCCAGACCTTGCCGAGCGTTCCGTTAGAAACTTGTAGTCATCTATCCCTTATTGTGCATATCCATGGAAGAAGAGGAAGCCGTAATCACAGCCCACCCCGGCTGAACTGCGGATGAAGCATCCGGACACGTCACATAGGACGGATGCTCCTCCTCACAGAAGTTTCTTACAACACAAAACAGTCGTCCCCGACTGTTAACGGGACAAGAAAACACTCTGCACTCCCGATCTGTTGCTAGATCTTGCAGAGTATCCCGCTTCAAAACTTCTAGACTAAACCTCTTTCGTGTGCTTCCATGTAAGTAGAAGAAGCCATAACTGCCGCCAGCCCCGGCTGCAGGGTGGAAGGAATGTTTCGATGCGTGTTCCGACTCAATATGGTTTTTCACAACAGACACAGTCGACCCCGACTGTTAACGGGACAGAGAGGGTTCTCCAAACGGAGATCTGACCCCAGATCTAGCCGAGCGTCCCATGGAGAAACTTCTGGCTTCTTCTACATGCACAATTGACCGGACCGACCCAGCACCATCTGACAGGAGTCTGCGGGAGGCTGCTCTTGCATTAGCTGGGATGCTGCTAATAGCTGCGCAACTGCGACAGCAAGTCCATTCTCGAGGCTTGTGGGGCAGCGGTCTTCTGTTTTTTCCACCACTTGCTACTCCTGGGACGAAGATTCAGAGATAGATCTCTTCTCTGAGCGTCCCGTTGTTCGATGCCTCAGATCGCTAGCTATCGGATGGTCTGACTTCAGGGGCGAAGAATGGCTCCGTCTTCGCACAGCTCACTGGATATCTGAAGTCGGGTAGCTAGCCTGCAGTCGTGTGTGCTTTAATAATGTAGTGGAGGAAGCCGTGACTGAAGCCGACCCCGGCTGCAGACTAGACGAAGTGTCCCAAGCAGCGGGCGGACGTATAATCCATCTCATATAAGTTTCTCATAACAACATTTGGCCCCAAAAGTTGTTGGGTTAGAGAGGGACCTCTCCCGCTCACGGCCTCGTTGACCTTGCTGAGCCTCCCAACAAGAAACTTGCTGGCTTCCTCCCTATTTCCGTCGTCGCTGGGTGAGCTTATATATATTAAAGTGCTCGCTCTACCCACATCTACACTTCCTTCTACCACAACGGATTTACACGGTGTCACGGCTCCCATGGACGGAGTAACCACTTCACCGGTCGAGCTAGCTGTTTGCAAGAGATTAAGAACACTAACTTGAGGGCTTATCCCTTTCATATCATGAGCACTGCAACTAGCTCTATTTGCTCAACAGAGCGCGACGATAGTAGCACACTTGGATGGGTGTCACAACATCATCACCATGTTCAGGTTCCTCTGAAATAGAAACTGAAATGAAAGTGTCAATGACACTGTAGCTCAACTTGTCAAGACATGTACATGTATAGTATGTGACACAGCAATGACAAACATCTAGGTAATGACCTGATAACAAAGGTACATACAAAGTATTGTAACAGTCTGTACATAAATGCTGACCGTAGCCTGTAACAAATGTATAGGTAAAGTATTGTAAAGGTGGGTGACAGTCCAAAGGTACCCAAGAAGTTTTGTGAAGATCGGTTGATAAATACAGCCTCTAGCCCGAGCCGTATTGACATGTGCACTTACAGTGTATAAGTAGCACTAAATAAATCAAAATTCATCTAACTTGCATAATTTCTGCACGAGAAAAAAACCCATACTATATGTGATGTATTCCATTTTACTAAACATTCGTACAAATATTTATTCAAATCAGAACTTTCATACAGAAATTCTGTACAAAAGACTGATTGCACTAATTTTGGTACAAAATGGCTGCTGGTGGCCATCTTGAATTTCGGACCACACCCAAAAACACTCGTTCTCATCCCACGGTGATAACAAAGGTACCCAAGAAGTTTTGTAAAGATCGGTTCATAAATACGGCCTCTAGCCTGAGCCGCATAGAAGTTGTGTACAAAAAACTGATTAGACCTAATTTTGGTACAAAATGGCCACTGGCAGCCATCTTGAATTTTGGACCGCACTCAGAAACACTCGTTCTCATCCCAAGGTGATAACAGAGGTACCCAAGAAGTTTCGTGAAGATCGGTTGATAAATACAGCCTCTAGCCCGAGCCATATTGACATGTGTACTTACTGTGTGTAAGTAGCACTGAAAAAATCAAAGTTCATCTAATTTGCATAATTTCTGCACGAGAAAAAAACCTGTATTATATGTGATGTATCCCATGGTACTAAACATTCATACAAAACATTATTCAAATCAGAGCTTTCATGTGGAAGTTCTGGGCAAAAATCTGATTGCCCCTAATTTTGAACAAAATGGCTGCCAGACCGACCCGACCCAAAAACACTCGTTCTCATCCCACGGTGATAACAAAGGTACCCAAGAAGTTTCGTAAAGATCGGTTCATAAATGCAGCCTCTAGCCCGAGCCGTATTGGCATTTGCACTGACAGTGCTGAAAGTAACACTAAATAAATCAAAGTCTAATTTGCATAATTTAAGCACGAGAAAACCAAACGTATGATATGTAATGTATCTCATGGTACTAAACATTCATACAAAAAATTATTCAAATCAGAGCTTTCATACAGAAGTTCTGTACAAAAAACAGATTTCTGCATGGTCGGTACAAAATGGCGGCTGGCAGCCAGCTTGAATTTCAGACCGCACCCAAAAACACTCGTTCTCATCCCACAGTCATAACAAAGGTACCCAAGAAGTTTCGTAAAGATTGGTTCATAAATACGGCCTCTAGCCCGAGCCGTATCCAATTGTTGACGTACGGACAGATGGACAGACAAACGACGGGCCATGACAAAAACTCAAATTTGGCTTCACCAAAGTTGAGCTAAAAATGAATTATAAATCGCAGTGAGAGGGCCTGGCCTCAAAACCAAACCGCCAACAATGTACTGCGACACCTATCTCCAACATTAGTCATCCCAGTGAACACAAGTATGACAAGAGTCCGCAGAAGTGCATCAACTAAAGTCGATATCACTCCTCTAAACTCCACAACAAAATATATAATTAAGATACATGAATAATAGCAATCAAAATTAAATTCAAAATATTTTTTGAAAAATTATTTTTTTATGAACCAAAGGGAACATTAAGAGCCCAAAGGCATCCTGATAGAGCCTAAGTGAGGACAAAATCCAAATTTATTGAGCTACACTACCGGAATTATAATCCATGTATCCTACAGTAATTCTACAGTAATAGAATATAAAATACTACCTATATATGAGGACGTTGTCAATGTAAACAACGTCAATGAAAAAACCAGAAACAAGACAACAGGCACACAAAAAGGCCCAAAGTTAGAAACCAATTTAAATGCTACCAGATGCAAAGCTAGATCTTCATACGAAGAAATGAATGTGTCAATGACACTATAGCTCAACTTGTCAAGACATGTACATGTATAAAATGTGACACAGCAATGACAAACATCTAGATAATGGCCTGATAACAAAGGTACATATAAAGTATTGTAACGGCCTGTACATAAATACTGACCGCAGCCTGTAACAAATGTATAGGTAAAGTATTGTAAAGGTGGGTGACAGTCAGATGCTAAACTTGAAAAGAAATCTTTTGAGTCCCAGAGTGGGTCTGACTGAACCCCAAAATATTTGTTCTCATAGCACAGTGATAACAAAGGCACCCCAAACACACTCATTCCTGTCCTAAGGTGAAAACAAAGGTACCCAAGAAGTTTCATGAAGATCATAAATATGAGCTGTATAGAAGTTGTGACAAAAAACTGACAGGACCTAATTTCGGTACAAAATGGCCACTGGCAGCCATCTTGAATTTTGGACTGCACTCAGAAACACTCGTTCTCATCCCAAGGTGATAACAAAGGTACCCAAGAAGTTTTGTGAAGATCGGTTGATAAATACAGCGTCTAGCCCGAGCCGTATTGACATGTGCACTTACAGTGTATAAGCAGCACTGAATAAATCAAAGTTCATCTAATTTGCATAATTTCTGCACGAGATAAAAACCCGTACTATATGTGATGTATTCCATTTTACTAAACATTCATACAAAAATTTATTCAAATCAGAACTTTCATACAGAAGTTCTGTACAAAAGACTGATTGCACTAATTTTGGTACAAAATGGCTGCTGGTGGCCATCTTGAATTTTGGACCACACCCAAAAACATTCGTTCTCATTCCACGGTGATAACAAAGGTACTCAAGAAGTTTCGTAAAGATCAGTTCATAAATACGGCCTCTAGCCTGAGCCGATTAGAAGTTGTGTACAAAAAAACTGATTAGACCTAATTTTGGTACAAAATGGCCACTGGCAGCCATCTTGAATTTCGGACCGCACTCAGAAACACTCGTTCTCGTCCCAAGGTGATAACAAAGGTACCCAAGACGTTTCGTGAAGATCGGTTGATAAATACAGCCTCTAGCCCGAGCCGTATTGACATGTGTACTTACTGTGTGTAAGTAGCACTGAAAAAATCAAAGTTCATCTAATTTGCATAATTTCTGCACGAGAAAAAAACCCGTATTATATGTGATGTATCCCATGGTACTAAACATTCACACAAAAAAATTTATTCAAATCAGAGCTTTCATGTGGAAGTTCTGTGCAAAAATCTGATTGCATCTAATTTTGAACAAAATGGCTGTAAGCGGCCATCTTGAATTTCGGACCGCACCCAAAAACACTCGTTCTCGTCCCACGGTGATACCAATGGTACCCAAGAAGTTTCGTAAAGATCAGCTCATAAATGCGGCCTCTAGCCCGAGCCGTATTGGCATTTGCACTGACAATGCTGAAAGTAACACTAAATACATCAAAGTTAGTCTAATTTGCCTAATTTACGTACGAGAAAAAAACCTGTATTATATGTGATGTATCCCATGGTACTAAACATTCATACAAAAAATTATTCAAATCAGCGCTTTCATATGGAAGTTCTGTGCAAAAAACAAATTTCTGCATCGTCGGTACAAAATGGTGGCTGGCTGCCATCTTGAATTTCGGACCGAACCCAAAAAGTTAAAAAATTTATAGTAATTTATATATTTTTTATACTTACCAATGACCCATACATAGCTGGTGCTAACTCTTAAAAATCTAGGGCCAAACACCAATTTTGCCCCCCAATCCCCAAAATTTGCATCTAAAACCAAAGAAATCATGTCCTGAATGGCCCTCCATACTTCGCCTCTACTGCACATGCGCAGTGTCAAGGAGGTCCCGAAATTGGCGCCATTTATCATTCTTACAATCAGTGCCTGGTCAACGCTATGTACTCAGCGGGGAGGTATGAGTTCCCAACTCCTGGGAGGGCCATCCCCATCTGGGTCATTGGTAAGTATAAAAAATATATAAATTACTATAAATTTTTTAACATTTTTATACTGAACCAATGACCCAGACATAGCTGAATAGTAAAAAGGCTGGAGGGCCTAGGACATAGAGTAAAATCCAATAAGCTCAACTATATAAAATAGAGTCATCCCCTCGAGGAGAAAAGGAGTATTAGACTTTACATGTATCTTTCTTATTTATGATAAATTAGAAAGACACAACACCCTCCATAATTGAGCATCATAACATTCATGTTCTCTATTAACATCCAGTATAATCCTTATACTAATTATTTTTAAAGTAAGCCAATAAATAAAGTTAGTCCAGAGAATTGAGACTCTTTATACTCTTTTAAAAGTGTCCGAGGATTGTATATTAACGCCCGTTTGACACGTGGCATATTCAAATGCTACACTTTAAAAATATGACATGAATGAATTTTTTAAACATTAACTTTCACTTTAAAACCATCCCAGTAACAGCTCAGAATTACTGACTCCGGAGGAGGTATCCCCTTGTTTTCATTATAAAACAGGTGACCCAAGGGAACACCCTCCCCCCCTCCCCCCTTCCCCTTGCCCTGGGTCAAATAGCCCAGAGCGAAGAGGGCAACAAGATGAAGTCACTGCCTGAACAGAAAGCCTACATAACTATAGTTGCAACTGTTAGTGAACGACATTATGAGCAGCAGATAATGGACCTAAACAATGGAGGTCTCCAGAAATGGACTCAATATTTCTGAGATAAAAATTCATGAATGTGGATGGCTGAGACCAATATGCAGCCTTCATTAAACCTGTAATAGCAACACTATTTGCAGAAACCCAAGATGTAGAAAGAGCTATTACTTCATGAGCCGAAATCTTAAGCACAGACTGCTGAGTTAAAGATAGATTATCATAAGCAGTACAGATAGTTAATTGAATCCATCTAGCAATAGAATGGACCGTAATGTCCTTTCTATTAGGCATCAGAGACAGAAGAAGCTTTTACGTCCTTTCTGATAAACTGAGATCTTGTTTATAAATACATAAAGCTCTAACCGGACAGAGTAAAGGCCTATGCCCGTCTGAAGACGGAAGGGCCTTAATAACAATAGGTTCCGGATATTTATTAGGAGCCTGACTCTTAGCCAAAAATCCAACATTAGTAGTAAAGGTAATAGTGTTCCCGATACTACAAAAGTGAGAATCGTCCACCGATAGTGCATGAAGCTCACTGACTCTTCAGCAGAAGAGAAAGCTAAGAGAAATGCTGTCTTATAAGACCAGAATTTGAAATCTACTGTCTCAAGAGGCTCAAATGGTTATCTTTTAGTTTAAGAAGAACCCAAGCTAAATTCCATTTAGGAATTAATCTAAGGGTTCTAGATCTATTTATCGAAAAGTTTCTAACTAATTTAGATAAAGAGACATTAGATCCAATTGTAAACTATCATGGTGTGCATAGGTATCAGATAACATCGACCTATAACCTTAAATAGTAACAGGCTGCAGTTGATCTCGTCAAACAAGTATACTAGAAAGTTTGCAATGTCTGGTGTGGAGGGATCAAAAATATCAACATAATGATCCCTACACCAGACATTATTGTCGTTTCCAACGTCGTGGTTGGAATTGACATAGACGGCGATATAGACAATTCCCAGTCTTCAGCCTCGTCGTCTAGAGGTCCTGCCGTTTCAAATTTATTCCTTGAATTGATGAAAGGCAGATTTTGAGCATTTGCGGACAAGAAACTAGACTTGCCTGTTTTGGTAGCAAGCTTATATATAGCGTCGTTCAATAATTCGAATGTTCTTGTGAAATTATTGGACTGTGTCGGCAACTCAGGGACGATGTCCCTGAACCGATCAAAAACTCTGTGTCCAATGACGCTATTAGTCTCCTATCCAGCATCGCAGCATTCTAGTCCGACGGAACAACCTCTGGAAGATAATGCCAGAAGAAATCTATGGCAGCTTCTGTTGTTCCGAAATGGAAAGCTCGAAATCCTCCGAATCCCTTTCGCCATCCTGTCGGACCCTATGAAGTGCTCGGTCGTACGTACCTGATGCTTCTGCGGAGCGAACCGACCCAACGTCGTCGGATTATTCCTGATCCGACAGAGATTCTGTCGTTTGCTGGGATGCTGCGATAAGTTGTGCTATTTTGGATAGCACGTCCGTCACTGAGGCCTGTGGAGAAGCGGTCTTACGTTGCTTTGCCGCTGGAAGCTCCGTGTACGTTGCCCCGTGCATACTTCTATTATGCGAGTGTCCGGAGTCTACAGGCCTCGTGTCCCTTGGCTACCGGATGGCGTGACCTGTTCGCCGTGGAATCCCTGATTGGCGAAGCGGGCAGGATATTCGAGGTCACGTAGCCAAGGTGCGGTCGTGTGCGCTGCCGTGAGGATGAGGAAGCCTTATCGACAGTCTCTCGGACTGTCTATATAACGGAGTGTCCCGAGCGGCGGACATATGCTCCGGATGCGAAACGTTTGTACCACAACATCTGGTCCCAGATGTTGTTGTACGAGAGAGGGACCTCTCTCGCTCGCAGCCCGGATGGACCTGGACAAGCTAGGAACGGACTAATAGGCTTCCTCCGATCTCTCCTCTGATCCGTCGTCACTGGGTGTGTACTTTTGTCTTATTATAGTGCTCGCATCACCCAAATCTCCTTCCTGGACCGCAACGGACGAACCCGGCTGCCGAGCCATTCGATGAATGGACGCTACACCGGGCGAGCTAGCGGATGTCAACGCCGTTGATCCTACTAGGGACCTCTTAGGCAATTGACGTATTTCCATGAGCACTTATTGCCGCTAGCTTTTCATTTAACTATGACGATACAGAGGCACACTTTTGGAAGACATCACGGTAACTTTTGCGAACAAGAAACCAGACTTGCTTGTTTAATAGCAAGCATATATATAGCGTCGTTCAATAATTCGAAAGTTCCTGTGACATTATTGGACTGCGTCGGAAACTCAGGGACGATGTCCCTGAACCGATCAAAAAATTTTGTGTCCACAGACGCTATCAGTCTCTTATCCGGCATCGCAGCATTCTGGTCTGACGAAACAACCTCTAGAAGATAAAGCCGGATGAAATGTACAGCAGCTTATGTTGTTCCGAAAGGGAAAGCTCGAAATCCTCCGAATCCCTTTCGCCATCCTGCCGGACCCTATGAAGTTTTCGGACGTCCGTACCTGATGCTTCAGCGGAGCGTACCGACCCAGCGTCGTCGGATATTACCTGATCCGACAGAGATTCTGTCGTTGCTGGGATGCTGCGATAAGTTGTGCTATTTGGGATAGCACGTCCGTCACTGAGGCCTGTGGAGTAGCGGTCTTACGATGCTTTGCCGCTGAAGCTCCGTGTATGTTGACTCCTGCATAGTTTTCTTATGCGAACGTCCGGAGTCTACAGGCTTCGTGTCCCTGGCTACCGGATGGCGTGACCTGGTCGCCGTGGATTCTCTGATTGGCGAAGCTGGCTGGATATCCGAGGTCATGTGTGCGCTGCCGTGAGGATGAGGAAGCCTTATTGACAGTCTCTCCGGACTGTCTATATAACCAAGCGTCCTGAGCGGCGGACGTATGCTCCGAATGCGAAACATTTTGTACCACAACATCTGGTCCCAGATGTTGTTGTACGAGAGAGGGGCCTCTCTCGCTCGCAGCCCGGATGGACCTGGATGAGCTAGGAACTGGACTAATAGGCTTCCTCCATTCTCTCCTCTGATCCGCCGTCACTGGGTGTGCACTTAGTTGATTTATAGTGCCTCGCATCACCCAAAACTCCTTTCTGGACCGCAACGGACGAACCCGGCTGCCGAACCATTCGATGAATGGACGCTACACCGGGCGAGCTAGCGGATGTCAAAGGCCGTCGATCCTACTAGGGACCTCTTAGGCAATTGACGTATTTCCATGAGCGCTTTTCCGCTAGCTCTTCATTTAATTGTGACGACGGAGGCATACTTTTGGAAGACATCACGGATACATCACCCTGTTCTTGTTCATCTGAAATAGAGATTGATAAACTAGAGTGACCCTGCGGAGAAAGGACCGGCATGGCCATTTCCCCACTAACATACCATGACACACGCTTCCATGTTGTCATCCCAATTGACACACTGAACAGGAGTTAGTGCGAGTACACTGACTACAATTAATACAATGATTATGAAAGTCAGAGGAATTTCCTCTTATTACAATTGAACAATATCCTTTCATTGTGAAAAGAATACAAAAAGTCCTAGTACTCGCACCAACCCCTGAAAACAAAGATACATAATAACATGATCCATTAACATAGAAAAAATAATTGAAATCAAAAAAATTTTTTGAAAAAGTTAAAAAATTTATAGTAATTTATATATTTTTTATACTTACCAATGACCCAGACATAGCTGGTGCTAACTCTTAAAATATAGGGCCAAACACAAATTTTGCCCCCCACTCCCCAAAATTTGCATCTAAAACTAAAGAAAACATGTCCTGAAAGGCCCTCCACACCTCGCCCCCACTGCGCATGCGCAGTGTCAAGGACGTTCCGAAATTGGCGCCATTTATCATTCTAATAACCAGTGCCTGGTAAGCGCTATGTACTCAGCGGGGAGGCAAGAGTTCCCAACTCCTGGGAGGGCCATCCCCGTCTGGGTCATTGGTAAGTATAAAAAATATATAAATTACTATAAATTTTTTAACATTTTTATACTGTACCAATGACCCAGACATAGCTGAATAGTAAAAAGGCTGGAGGGCCAAGGACATAGAGCAAAATGGAATACGCTCAATAAAATAAAATAGAGTCATCCCCTGTAGGGAAAAGAAGTAATAGGCCTTACATGTATCTTTCTTATTTATGATAAATTAGAAAGATACAACACCTTCCAAAAATTGAGCTTCATACATCCATGTACTCTATTAATATCCAATAATCCTCATACTAATAATTTTTAAAGTAAGCCAATAATAAAGTAAGTCTAGAGAATAGAGACTCTTATACTCCTAAAAGTGTGTGAGAATTGCATAATCATGTCCGTTGACATATGCATTATTCAAAAGCTATACTTTAAAAACTAAGACTTGAATGAATTTTATAAACTTAAACTTCTCACTAAACAACCATCCCAATAACAGCTCAGAATTACTAACTCCGGAGGAGGTATCCCCTTGTTTTCATAGTAAAAACAGGTGACCCAAGGGAACACCCTCCCCCCCCCCCCCTTTTTCTTGCCCTGGGTCAAATAGCCCAGAGCGAAGAGGGCAGCCGAACGGAGACACTGCCGAAACAGACAGCCTACCTAGCTATAGTAGCAACTGTTAAGTGAATGACATTCTGAGCAGTAGATAATAGACCTAACAATAGAGGCCTCCAGAAATGGACTCGATATTTCTGAGATAAAATTCATGAATGTGGATGGCTGAGCGCAATGAGCAGCCTTCAAAAATCTATAATAGCAACACTATTAATGTAAGCCCAAGAAGTAGAAGAACTCTTACTTCATGAGCCGAAATCTTAAGCACAACTGCTAAGCCAATGATATACCATAAGCAGTACGCTAGTTAATAGAATCCATTAACAATAAAATGGAGCGTAACGTCCTTCTACTAGACATCAAAGACAGAAGAAGCTTACGCCCTTGTAATAAACAGATATCTGTTTATAAATACATAAACTGTACCCGGAAAGAGTAAAGGCCTATGCCCATACGAAGACGGAAGGACCTTAAAATAATAGGTTCCGGATAATAGGAGCCTAACTCTTATGCAACAATCCAACCTAAATAGTAACGGAAGTATTGATTCCGAAACTATGAAAGTGAAAATCATCCATCGATAGTGCATGAAACTCACTGACTCTACAGTAAAAGAGAAACCAACAGAATTACTGTGTAAAAGGTCAGAATTTGAAAACTACTGTTTCCAGAGGCTCAAATGATAACTTAGCTAAATAAGAACCGAAGTTAAAATCCGTATAGGAATTTAATCTAAAGATTCTAAGTCTATTTATCAAAAAGTTACTAACTGACTTAGATAAAGAGACAAAAGACTCAATTGTAAACTATCGTAGAGAGCATAGGTATGAGGTAACATAAACCTATAACCTAAATAACAACAGGCTGCAGTAGATCTTGTGAAACAAGTATACTAAAAAATAGCAATGAGTAGTATGGAGGGATCAACAATATGAACATAATGATCCCTACACCACGACGGAAGAGCCTCCACTTTAGTCGCATAGAATAGCGAAGAAGAGGATCTCCTATAGTAAGAAATCGCGTCCAAAGCTCGTCCAGTATAGTGCTTACAATGCAATACGGACCACACAACGGAATACATGAAGGTTGCGACCTTGCTGGTTGTGATAAAGATGACACGATTTACCCAGTGAAAAAAGATCCTCACATAGAGGAAGATTTCACGTTAAGATCCACAGTAGACAAGAGGGTAAATTACTCATGATCTCTGTGAAGATAGAGATGCTATCAACAGAAATGTATTGTGGTTGTTTATCTTAGCAATACCTGCTAAAACAACAGTGCCGGAGGATACGCGTATCCTATCATTCCGTCCTATAGATCAATAGAGCGTTAACAGTATTAGCTCAGAGATCTGGACAAGCCAACACATACGTCTGCAATTGATTAGCAAGCTGTGTCATAAATAAAACATCATTGGGCGCTCCCATAGATAGCAAATCTGATTGAATACTTGTTTGTTGAGAGTCCATTCTGACAGCAACAAGCGACCCGTAAGAGAACGGGAGTGTGATAAAACAATCAGACGACCCAGAATATGACGGACCAAAACTGAACTTGGTGTACTATAACCAACAGACGGATTCTTTCCATTAAATTGAATAACGGAAACGAAAGAGTGCCTCCCTGGTTCCGGAGATACGCCACTACTGTCGAATTAAAGGACAGGAATTTGGGCATGCGTTTCTGAATAATGTTCATGCAATGACATAAAGCAAGCCTAAAAAACATTATTCCGCGGAAGTTAAACTGATAGCTAAAAGACTGCGGAACCCAAAGACCCTGGCACTTCGAATCCGTAGGGATCAGTATATATCCCAATCTGTTTGACTGGCAACCGTCATAACAGCCACACTCGGGTCCGGCAACTGCGGCGGCACTCTCTGAGTCAACCACCGAATGTTTGCCCCAGTCTGAATCTCTTGTAACACTAGATAGACAAGAGAATGTATAAATCGAGCAATTCATGGATTGCCGGAAAGTTGCCGTCGAAGAGAAGCTCCTCCGAGAACGAAGCGACTCTGAGAGAGTTCTTAACCTACTATCCACGCGTGGATGTAGCTAGGGCTGCGTCACGTCTAACCAACTCCAATCAGCCACTGAAGGGCGGAGTTATACGTGAACAAACTACTGCCCTCAAAAGAAATTACATTGAGAATAATATCCCGTAAAACTTTTCTTGAAGACGTAATGATAACGCCTCAGTAAGGCGGATTACGTATAATAAAGCGTCTAAGTTAAGTCTACTATACATAATGTCGTTCCCAACATTGAAATTGGAAAAGACATAAACGGCGAAAAAGAATATATGCAGTCTTTAATCACACCGTCTAGACGCATATGAACTCTCGGTATGCCCTGCTCTGCCAAAATAAACTATTTGTAAAAAAGATAAAATGGCAGAAATGAGCCACGCGGACAAGAAACTAAACTATCATGCTTAGTAGCAGGCTTGTATATATATATAAATATATAGCGTCGAAAAATAAAACACATGTTGTAATGACAATATTGGACTGCGTCGGTAAGTCAGGGACAAAGTCCCTGTACCGATCGAAAAATCCGAGTCCAATGACGCTATAAGTCTCTTATCCAAGATCGCAGCAATGAAGTCCGAAAAATAATCACTGGAAGAAATGCCAGAAGATATGAAAGGCATCTTCCGATACTACTAAAGGGAAAACTCGAAATCTTTCGAATCCCTTTCGCCATCCTGTCGGACCCTATAAAGCGTTCGGTCGTCCGTAGCCTGATGCAACCGCGGACTGCACCGACCCAGCGCCGTCGGATAATTCCTGATTCGACCGAGAAACTGTCAATTGCTGGGATGCTGCGAAACAACTGTGCTAACTCGGATAGCACGTCCGTCACTGAGGCCTGAGGAGAAGCGGTCTTACGATGCATTGCCGCAGGAAGCTCCGAGATCGTTACCCCGTGCATACTTCCAATATGCGAGCGAACGGAGTGTATAGGCCTCGTGTCCCTTGGCTACCGGATGGCGCGACCTATTCGCTGTGGAATCACTGAATGCCGAAACTGATCGGATACTCGAGGTCACGTAGCCAATGTGCGGTCGTGTGCCCTGCTGTGAGGATGAGGAAGCATTAAAGACAGTCTCTCGGACTGTCAATATAACGGAGCGTCCCGAGCAACGGACATATGCTCCGAATGTAAAATATCTGAACCACAACATGCGGTCCCCTATGTTGTTGGCTTCCTCCGATCTGTCCTCAATCTGCCGTCACTGGGTGAGTACTAAAGTAATTAAAGTGCTCGCATCACCCAAATCTCCTTCCTAGACCGCAACGGACGAACCCGGCAGCCGAACCATTCGATGAATGTACGCTACACCGGGTGAGCTAGCGAATGTCACTCCGTAAGCGATAGACATATTCCATGAGCACTTATTGCCGCTAACTCTTCATTAACTATGACGACAGAGGCACACTTTTGAAAGACATCTCCATAACTCTTCGAACAAGAAACCAGAAATGCTTGGATAGCAAGCATAAAATAATAATATATATAGCGTCGTTCAATAATTCGAAAGTTTGTGTGACATTATTGGACTATGTCGGAACTGAGGGACGATGTCCCTGAACCGAACCAAAAATTTCTAAGTCCACCGACGCTATCAGTTTCTTATCCGGCATCGCAGCATATGTTGTTCCGAAAGGGAAAGCTTGAAATCCTCCGAATCCCTTTCGGTATCCCGTCGGACCGGATGAAACTTTCGGACGTCCGTAACCGCTTCCGCGGAGCGTCCCGACCCAGCATCGTCGGATAAAATATATGCGACAGATTCAGTTGATGCTGGGATGCTGCGATAAACTGTGCTATTAAGGAAAGCACGTCCGTTCCCGAGGCCTGTGCAGTAGCGGACTTACGATGCATTGCCGCTGGAAGCTCCGTGTACGTTGACTCCCGCACACTTCCTATGCGAACGTCCGGAGTCTGCAGGCCTCGAGTCCCCGGCTACCGACCCAGCGCTGTCGGATAATTCTCGATCCGACACCGTTTCTGTCGGCTGCTGGGATGCTGCGATAAGCTGTGCTATGTGCACAAGAATGTCCGGCGTCGAGACCTGCGGAGGCGCAGTCTATCGCTGCTTCGCCGAGGGCAGCTCCGCATCAGATGGCTCCCGCATACTTTTCCTATGCGAACGTCCGGAGTCCATCGGTCTCGAATCCCTGGCTGCCGGATGGTGTGACCTGGTCGCCGAAGAATCCTTGATCGGCGAAGCTGGTAATATATCGGCGGTCACGCAGCCAAGGTGCGGTCGTGTGCGCTGACGAGAAGAGGAAGCCTTAGCAGTCTCAGCGGACTGCCTATACAACGGAGCGTCCCGAGCGACGGACGTATGCTCCGCTAGCGACACATTTGTACCACAACATCTGGGGCCAGATGTTGTTGAACGAGAGAGGGGCCTCTCTCGCTTGCCGTCTGGATGGACCGGAACGAGCTATGAACCGGACTAAAAGGCTTCCTCCGTTCTCCCTCCGATCCGCCGTCACTGGGTGTGCATTAAGTTAATTTTATAGTGCTCGCATCACCCCAAAATTCCTTCTAGACCGCAACGGACGAACCCGGCTGCCGAACCATTCGGTGAATGGACGCTACACCGGGCGAGCTAGCGGACGTCAAAGGCCGTCGAACCTACTAGGGTCCTCTTAGGCAATTGGCGTATTACATGAGCACTTTTCCGCTAGCCCTTCATTAATAGTGACGACGGAGGCACACTGTTGGAAGACATCACAGATACATCACCCTAATCTTGATCGTCTGAAATAGAAATTGATAAAGTAGAGTGACCCTGCGGGGAAAGGACCGGAGTGTCCAAATCCCCAACAACATACCGTGACATACGCTTCCCATATTGTCATCGAAATCATACGATACAGAACAGGAGTTAATGCGAGTACACTGACCACATATAGAATGATAATAAGGTCAGAGGAAGACTTCCTCTTAAAACAATTGATCAATATCCTTTCAATGTGAAAAGAAAACAAGTCCTGGTACTCGCACTAACCCCTGGCAATCAAAATACATAATAATAATATGATCCATTAATATAGAAAAAATAATTGAAATCAAAATATTTTGAAAAAATATTTTTTCAGAACAGCCCAAGTTTCTGAAAAGTAACGTTGAGCCCCAATGGATCCCAAGCCTAAGTGTGGACAAAAATTTTAAAAATATTTTAAACAATTTATTCAACACTTACGAACAATAATAATGTATCTAGTTATGATTAAAATAACATAAAGATATTATTATTTAGAAATCCCCCCCCTCACACAGAGGGCTGTTGTAAATGTAAACAATGAGTGTAAAAACACTAAAATAAGACTCCAGGCACCCAGGCCCGAAATCAGTTACCAAAAATACACCATCTGATGCAAAACAGAGACTTCCAGGGAAGAAACTGCAGAACATCAGATGGTAGATGCAGAACACAACGCCTAACCACCCGTAGGTGAAGACGTAAACATGGGGAAAGAACAGAATTCATTCTGTTATTCAGCTAAAACTCCCAAGAAATTTTAGTAATAATAATTACAGAAACTATGCCAAAAGCATGGGAGAATAGCAAGGGGGAACTTAAAGGACAGGGAGAGAGGAAAACACTTGAAAAAACAGTGTAACTAAATAATCAGAATGACAACAAAATGGCTGCTGCCTTGAAAATAGGTAACTTAACATAATTTCATTAAAAAATTTTAAGTTACAGCCCTGATAATATTCTGTCACACATTCTTTTCCTCTCCTCCTTTTCTATCCTCCTTAGAATCACCATTTCACTAATATTTATGTGTCTGGCATCATTTAAACTGAGATTTAAAAGCACAAAGATCAGTCAGATGTTAACTGATGAAGGGCCAAACTTAGAATGATAAATGGCACCAATTTCGGAACGTCCTTGACACTGCGCATGCGCAGTGGGGGCGAGGTGTGGAGGGCCTTTCAGGACATGTTTTCTTTAGTTTTAGATGCAAATTTTGGGGAGTGGGGGGCAAAATTTGTGTTTGGCCCTATATTTTAAGAGTTAGCACCAGCTATGTCTGGGTCATTGGTACAGTATAAAAATATATTTTTTTCAGAAAAGCCCAAGTTTCTGAAAAGTAATGTTGAGCCCCAATGGATCCCAAGCCTAAGTGTGGACAAAAATTTTAAAAATATTTTTAAAAATTAATGCAACACTTACGAATAATAATAATGTATCTTGTTATGATTAAACTAACACAAAGACAAGAAATCCCCCTCCACAGAGACTGTTGTCAATGTAAACAAGAAGTGTAAAAACACCAGAAACATGACTCCAGGCACTGATAACCATGGCCCAAAATCAGTTACCAAAAATACACTATCTGATGCAAAACAGAGACTTCCAGGGAAGAAACTGCAGAACATCAGATGGTAGATGCAGAACACTACGCCTAAACACCCATGGGTGAGGACGTAAACATAGGGAAAAGAACAGAATTCATTGTTACCCAGCTAAAACTCCCAAGAAATTTTAGTAATAATATTACAGAAAATATGCCAAAAGCATGGGAGAATAGCAAGGGGGGATTTAAAGGAAAGGGAGAGAGGAAAACACTGAACAAGCAGTGTAACTTTATAGCAAGAATGACCACAACAGGCCCATGCCTCGAAAATAGGTAACTTAACATAATTTCATTAAAAAATTTCAAGTTACAGCCCTGATTATTTTCTGCCACTCATTTTTCCTCTCCTCCTTCTATTTCCTCTTTAGATCCACCATTTCTCTAATATTTATGTGTCTGGCATCATTTAAACTGAGATTTACGAGCACAAAGATCAGTCAGATGTGAACTGATGAAGGACCAAACAAAGAAATGGCGCCAATTTCGGGACCTCCTTGACACTGCGCATGCGCAGTAGAGGCAAAGTATGGAGGGCCATTCAGGACATGATTTCTTTGGTTTCAGATGCAAATTTTGGGGATTGGGGGGCAAAATTTGTGTTTGGCCCTAGATTTTTAAGAGTTAGCACCAGCTATGTCTGGGTCATTGGTACAGTATAAAAATACACTCGTTCTCGTCCCACGGTCATAACAAAGGTACCCATGAAGTTTCGTAAAGATCAGTTCATAAACATGGCCTCTAGCCCGAGCCGTATTGAATTGTTGACGGACAGAAGGACGACTGGCCATGGCATAAGCTCAAATTTGGCTTTGCCAAAGTTGAGCTAAAAATGATACATCGGATAGAAGATGCAAGACTAAACGACCTAACACCCCTATGGTGAGGACATAACAGAAACAGAATAAATATTCTGTAATAAATGTTAAACTCCCAAGAAATTTAATAAAAAATTTCAATAAAAAAAAGCCAAAAAGCTTAAGAGTCTAACAGGAAGGGTTCATGGAAGGATAGGGAAGGAATACTTAACAAAAAGTGGAATAATCATTATCAAAAATGATGATGTCAGGCATATGTCCCGAAATTGGGAAACATGAAATAATTTTATAATTATTATAAAGTTACAGCCCTGAACGTCTAAAACCACTGTTGAACACTTCCATCATCCAATAACAGCCTTGGATCCACCAATTCTTGCAATGATTTGTGTCTGGGATCCTCAAAAAAGGAGATTTTAAAGCGCAGAAGTCAGTTCATTGTTGCTGACTTAAGGACCAAACAAAGAATGAAGTTTGCGCCAATTCCGGTCACTTCCTGACGCCTGCACATGCACAGAGAGTAGTGATGAGCCAATAAGAGATTTGCCTATTCATCTGAAACCAAATAGTTTTGATTTACTATCGGCCGATACCGATACCAAATAGTTTTGTTCACCCATATTATTTCCGTAAAAATGGTCGGAAAAAAGTGTGGTGACAATATTGAATATACTTTCGGAATTTGGCCACTGTTAAGTGACTGGCACAGGGGACATTTTAAGGCTAGAACCCTAAACCAGCAATCCGCCAGAGAGACTGCAATACTGGCATCTTAAACTTCGAATTAAGGTGAAAAGGTTTGTTCTGTTATTGTGAATTGTCAGTTTAACGACACTGCAATGGTGACCAGCGTGACCTTAAAGGCTTTAATGACCAAAACTCAATAAAAAACTGAAAAGGTTTGTGATATCAAAGTCATCTGAGATCACTTATATTATTTAAAATCAGCCATGGAATGAAGCAAATTAAATTTGGTGAGAGATATGGGGCATCACGTATGGCGAGCCAAAAGCCCTGTCAGCAATTTCGAAAATAGCCGAGTTCTTTGATATCTAATTTGATTACCTCCCTTAGACTAGAATTACCTTTCTACATTACAGACATTTTTATGCTTCTGGTGAGTTCATTCGCACAGTCGTTACATCCCAATACCGGTTCAGAGTTGGTTGAGTGGCGGATGAAGGACTTTACGAAAAACTGTGGGGCTGGGGCAGGGGGTGGAGACACACCTAGGCTCAAGTTTACCGGCGTGTACTGTCAACCAAATTTTGAAATTTAATCCGAAAAGATGACATTACCTCGCACCCGATGCAGATATCCACAATGCACACCCATCTCCAGGAAAAACTAGTGGGGGAGGGAGGAGCACACCAAGTGTGCCATTGCCTGGATTCGCCCTCGTGGTAAAAACAAAATGTCATAGTATCGTTATTGATAGACTGTATAGAAGTTGTTTCAATACATAAGGCAACTATTTAATGATTTTAACAGCACATAGATTTTCAAGTTTAATATGAAACTCAAGCCAAAAATAGCATCTGTCGCCTGGGACAAGCAATTCTTTTTTTTGTTGTCGCTGGTAGAAATTAAATGTTACGTCGGGGGTCTGATCTACACAGTGTAATTTTGTGTAATGCACGGCACAATTGTTAGTTATTAGCAGAACATTAAAATAGCGGTGAAATAGAGTTAGAATAGGTACCCAATAATTTTTTTCAACAATCGGCAAGAGCTGATATTTTTCGTGCTATTCATACCGATTGCCGATAGGCTTTAATTGGCCAATTGCTTAACGATAGATCAGCTCATCCCTAGCAGAGTAAAAGTATGGAGGACCAGATAGGACGTTTAATTTTCGGTTTTGCAAGCAAATTTTGGGGATTGGGGGGGGGGGGGGGGGGTTCAAAATTTGTGTTTGGCCCTTGATAACTTAAGAGTTTGCACCAGCTGGCTGGTCTGGGCCACTGGTTTATAGTATACAAATCTGAGAAGTATATTTAGACAGGATGCAAACACAATTCATATCCTTCATTAATATCCTTCTTAACACATGGCACAGCTTCCAATAATTAATACCAGTACAAAGAGGGGACCAGAATGTCTAGAAAAATATTGATATAACTTTGTTCAACAATATCAGAATGTTTTTATGAAAAGATATTTTCATGCAGCTCTAATTCACTTTGAAGTTAGGCCTATACAAAAAAAAGTTAAAAAATTTATAGTAATTTATATATTTTTTATACTTACCAATGACCCAGACATAGCTGGTGCTAACTCTTAAAATATAGGACCAAACACAAATTTTGCCCCCCAATCCCCAAAATTTGCATCTAAAACTAAAGAAAACATGTCCTGAAAGGCCCTCCACACTTCGCCCCTACTGCGCATGCGCAGTGTCAAGGACGTTCCGAAATTGGCGCCATTTATCATTCTAATAACCAGTGCCTGGTAAGCGCTATGTACTCAGCGGGGAGGCAAGAGTTCCCAACTCCTGGGAGGGCCATCCCCGTCTGGGTCATTGGTAAGTATAAAAAATATATAAATTACTATAAATTTTTTAACATTTTTATACTGTACCAATGACCCAGACATAGCTGAATAGTAAAAAGGCTGGAGGGCCAAGGACATAGAGCAAAATGGAATACGCTCAATAAATAAAATAGAGTCATCCCCTGTAGGGAAAAGAAGTAATAGGCCTTACATGTATCTTTCTTATTTATGATAAATTAGAAAGATACAACACCTTCCAAAATTGAGCTTCATACATCCATATACTCTATTAATATCCAATATAATCCTTATGCTAATAATTTTTAAAGTAAGCCAATAATAAAGTAAGTCTGGAGAATAGAGACTCTTATACTCCTAAAAGTGTCTGAGAATTGCATAATCATGTCCGTTGACATATGCAATATTCAAAAGCTATACTTTAAAAACTAAGACTTGAATGAATTTTATAAACTTAAACTTCTCACTAAACAACCATCCCAATAACAGCTCAGAATTACTAACTCCGGAGGAGGTATCCCCTTGTTTTCATAGTAAAACAGGTGACCCAAGGGAACACCCTCCCCCCCCCCCCCTTTTTCTTGCCCTGGGTCAAATAGCCCAGAGCGAAGAGGGCAGCCGAACGGAGACACTGCCGAAACAGACAGCCTACCTAGCTATAGCAGCAACTGTTAAGAGAATGACATTCTGAGCAGTAGATAATAGACCTAACAAAAGAGGCCTCAAGAAATTGACTCGATATTTCTAAGATAAAATTCATGAATGTGGATGGCTGAGCGCAATGAGCGGCCTTCAAAAATCTATAATAGCGACACTATTAAAGTAAGCCCAAGAAGTAGAAGAACTCTTACTTCATGAGCCGAAATCTTAAGCACAACTGCTAAGTCAATGATATACCATAAGCAGTACCGATAGTTAATAGAATCCATTAATAATAAAATGGAGCGTAACGTCCTTCTACTAGACATCAAAAACAGAAGAAGCTTACGCCCTTGTAATAAACAGATATCTGTTGATAAATACATAAACTGTACCCGGAAAGAGTAAAGGCCTATGCCCATACAAAGACGGAAGGACCTTAAAATAATAGGTTCCGGATAATAGGAGCCTAACTCTTATGCAACAATCCAACCTAAATAGTAACGGAAGTATTGATTCCGAAACTATGAAAGTGAAAATCATCCATCGATAGTGCATGAAACTCACTGACTCTACAGTAAAAGAGAAACCAACAGAATTACTGTCTAAAAGGTCAGAATTTGAAAACTACTGTTTCCAGAGGCTCAAATGATTACTTAGCTAAATAAGAACCGAAGTTAAAATCCGTATAGGAATTTAATCTAAAGATTCTAAGTCTATTTATCAAAAAGTTACTAACTGACTTAGATAAAGAGACAAAAGACTCCATTGTAAACTATCGTAGAGTGCATAGGTATGAGGTAACATAAACCCATAACCTAAATAATAACAGGCTGCAGTAGATCTTGTGAAACAAGTATACTAAAAAATAGCAATGAGTAGTATGGAGGGATCAACAATATGAACATAATGATCCCTACACCACGACGGAAGAGCCTCCACTTTAGTCGCATAGAATAGTGAAGAAGAGGATCTCCTATAGTAAGAAATCGCGTCCAAAGCTCGTCCAGTACAGTGCTTACAATGCAATACGGACCACACAACAGAATACATGAAGGTTGCGACCTTGCTGGTTGTGATAAAGATGACACGATTTACCTAGTGAAAAAAGATCCTCACATAGAGGAAGATTTCACGTTAAGACCCACAGTAGACAAGAGAGTAAATTACTCATGATCTCTGTGAAGATAGAGATGCTATCAACAGAAATGTATTGTGGTTGTTTATCTTAGCAATACCTGCTGAAACAACAGCGCCGGAGGATACGCGTATCCTATCATTCCGTCCTATAGATCAATAGAGCGTTAACACTATTAGCTCAGAGATCTGGACAAGCCAACACATACGTCTGCAATTGATTAGCAAGCTGTGTCATAAATAAATCATCATTGGGCGCTCCCATAGATAGCAAATCTGATTGAATACTTGTTTGTTGAGAGTCCATTCTGACAGCAACAAGCGACCCGTAAGAGAACGGGAGTCCGATAAAACAATCAGACGACCCGGAATATGACGGACCAAAACTGAACTTGGTGTACTATAACCAACAGACGGATTCTTTCCATTAACCCTTAAGCCCCCATATAGCCCCAAACCGCCACTTTTATATTGCATTGAAGCAGGTGCTCCCTTGTGTAATCTTTTTTATTACTCTTGTGTGTAGACTGAATTTTCCCTGGCAGTGGTTCTACATCACTGCTGGCTGCCTGTATGGGCAGCCAGCAGTGACGTAGAACCACTGCCAAGTCATCAATAACTATGTAAGCAGAAAAAGGCCATTAATACTTTAAAATTAATCTGAGGACTTAAGGGTTAAATTGAATAACGGAAACGAAAGAGTGCCTCCCTGGTTCCGGAGATACGCCACTACTGTCGAATTAAAGGACAGGAATTTGGGCATGCGTTTCTGAATAATGTTCATGCAATGACATAAAGCAAGCCTAAAAAACATTATTCCGCGGAAGTTAAACTGATAGCTAAAAGACTGCGGAACCCAAAGACCCTGGCACTTCGAATCCGTAGGGATCAGTATATATCCCAATCTGTTTGACTGGCAACCGTCATAACAGCCACACTCGGGTCCGGCAACTGCGGCGGCACTCTCTGAGTCAACCACCGAATGTTTGCCCCAGTCTGAATCTCTTGTAACACTAGATAGACAAGAGAATGTATAAATCGAGCAATTCATGGATTGCCGGAAAGTTGCCGTCGAAGAGAAGCTCCTCCGAGAACGAAGCGACTCTGAGAGAGTTCTTAACCTTACTATCCACGCGTGTGGATGTAGCTAGGGCTGCGTCACGTCTAACCAACTCCAATCAGCCACTGAAGGGCGGAGTTATACGTGAACAAACTACTGCCCTCAAAAGAAATTACATTGAGAATAATATCCCGTAAATCTTTTCTTGAAGACGTACTGATAACGCCTCAGTAAGGCGGATTACGTATAATAAAGCGTCTAAGTTAAGTCTACTATACATAATGTCGTTCCCAACATTGAAATTGGAAAAGACATAAACGGCGAAAAAGAATATATGCAGTCTTTAATCACACCGTCTAGACGCATATGAACTCTCGGTATGCCCTGCTCTGCCAAAATAAACTATTTGTAAAAATGATAAAATGGCAGAAATGAGCAATGCGGACAAGAAACTAAACTATCATGCTTAGTAGCAGGCTTGTATATATATATAAATATATAGCGACGAAAAATAAAACACATGTTGTAATGACAATATTGGACTGCGTCGGTAAGACAGGGACAATGTCCCTGTACCGATCGAAAAATCCGAGTCCAATGACGCTATAAGTCTCTTATCCAAGATCGCAGCAATGAAGTCCGAAAAATAATCACTGGAAGAAATGCCAGAAGATATGAAAGGCATCTTCCGATACTACTAAAGGGAAAACTCGAAATCTTTCGAATCCCTTTCGCCATCCTGTCGGACCCTATAAAGCGTTCGGTCGTCCGTAGCTGATGCAACCGCGGACCGCACCGACCCAGCGCCGTCGGATAATTCCTGATTCGACCGAGAAACTGTCAATTGCTGGGATGCTGCGAAACAACTGTGCTAACTCGGATAGCACGTCCGTCACTGAGGCCTGAGGAGAAGCGGTCTTACGATGCATTGCCGCTGGAAGCTCCGTGATCGTTACCCCGTGCATACTTCCAATATGCGAGCGACCGGAGTGTATAGGCCTCGTGTCCCTTGGCTACCGGATGGCGCGACCTATTCGCCGTGGAATCACTGAATGCCGAAACTGATCGGATACTCGAGGTCACGTAGCCAATGTGCGGTCGTGTGCCCTGCTGTGAGGATGAGGAAGCATTAAAGACAGTCTCTCGGACTGTCAATATAACGGAGCGTCCCGAGCAACGGACATATGCTCCGAATGTAAAATATCTGAACCACAACATGCGGTCCCCTATGTTGTTGGCTTCCTCCGATCTGTCCTCAATCTGCCGTCACTGGGTGAGTACTAAAGTAATTAAAGTGCTCGCATCACCCAAATCTCCTTCCTAGACCGCAACGGACGAACCCGGCAGCCGAACCATTCGATGAATGTACGCTACACCGGGTGAGCTAGCGAATGTCACTCCGTAAGCGATAGACATATTCCATGAGCACTTATTGCCGCTAACTCTTCATTAACTATGACGACAGAGGCACACTTTTGAAAGACATCTCCATAACTCTTCGAACAAGAAACCAGAAATGCTTGGATAGCAAGCATAAAATAATAATATATATAGCGTCGTTCAATAATTCGAAAGTTTGTGTGACATTATTGGACTATGTCGGAACTGAGGGACGATGTCCCTGAACCGAACCAAAAATTTCTAAGTCCACCGACGCTATCAGTTTCTTATCCGGCATCGCAGCATATGTTGTTCCGAAAGGGAAAGCTTGAAATCCTCTGAATCCCTTTCGGTATCCCGTCGGACCGGATGAAACTTTCGGACGTCCGTACCCGCTTCCGCGGAGCGTCCCGACCCAGCATCGTCGGATAAAATATATGCGACAGATTCAGTTGATGCTGGGATGCTGCGATAAACTGTGCTATTAAGGAAAGCACGTCCGTTCCCGAGGCCTGTGCAGTAGCGGACTTACGATGCATTGCCGCCGGAAGCTCCGTGTACGTTGACTCCCGCACACTTCCTATGCGAACGTCCGGAGTCTGCAGGCGTCGAGTCCCCGGCTACCGACCCAGCGCTGTCGGATAATTCTCGATCCGACACCGTTTCTGTCGGCTGCTGGGATGCTGCGATAAGCTGTGCTATGTGCACAAGAATGTCCGGCGTCGAGACCTGCGGAGGCGCAGTCTATCGCTGCTTCGCCGAGGGCAGCTCCGCATCAGATGGCTCCCGCATACTTTTCCTATGCGAACGTCCGGAGTCCATCGGTCTCGAATCCCTGGCTGCCGGATGGTGTGACCTGGTCGCCGAAGAATCCTTGATCGGCGAAGCTGGTAATATATCGGCGGTCACACAGCCAAGGTGCGGTCGTGTGCGCTGACGAGAAGAGGAAGCCTTAGCAGTCTCAGCGGACTGCCTATACAACGGAGCGTCCCGAGCGACGGACGTATGCTCCGCTAGCGACACATTTTGTACCACAACATCTGGGGCCAGATGTTGTTGAACGAGAGAGGGGCCTCTCTCGCTTGCCGTCCGGATGGACCGGAACGAGCTATGAACCGGACTAAAAGGCTTCCTCCGTTCTCCCTCCGATCTGCCGTCACTGGGTGTGCATTAAGTTAATTTTATAGTGCTCGCATCACCCCAAAATTCCTTCTAGACCGCAACGGACGAACCCGGCTGCCGAACCATTCGGTGAATGGACGCTACACCGGGCGAGCTAGCGGACGTCAAAGGCCGTCGAACCTACTAGGGTCCTCTTAGGCAATTGGCGTATAACATGAGCACTTTTCCGCTAGCCCTTCATTAATAGTGACGACGGAGGCACACTGTTGGAAGACATCACAGATACATCACCCTAATCTTGATCGTCTGAAATAGAAATTGATAAAGTAGAGTGACCCTGCGGGGAAAGGACCGGAGTGTCCAAATCCCCAACAACATACCGTGACATACGCTTCCCATATTGTCATCGAAATCATACGATACAGAACAGGAGTTAATGCGAGTACACTGACCACATATAGAATGATAATAAAGTCAGAGGAAGACTTCCTCTTAAAACAATTGATCAATATCCTTTCAATGTGAAAAGAAAACAAGTCCTGGTACTCGCACTAACCCCTGGCAATCAAAATACATAATAATAATATGATCCATTAATATAGAAAAAATAATTGAAATCAAAATATTTTGAAAAAATATTTTTTCAGAACAGCCCAAGTTTCTGAAAAGTAACGTTGAGCCCCAATGGATCCCAAGCCTAAGTGTGGACAAAAATTTTAAAAATATTTTAAACAATTTATTCAACACTTACGAACAATAATAATGTATCTAGTTATGATTAAAATAACATAAAGATATTATTTTTTAGAAATCCCCCCCTCACACAGAGGGCTGTTGTAAATGTAAACAATGAGTGTAAAAACACTAAAATAAGACTCCAGGCACCCAGGCCCGAAATCAGTTACCAAAAATACACTATCTGATGCAAAACAGAGACTTCCAGGGAAGAAACTGCAGAACATCAGATGGTAGATGCAGAACACAACGCCTAACCACCCGTAGGTGAAGACGTAAACATGGGGAAAGAACAGAATTCATTCTGTTATTCAGCTAAAACTCCCAAGAAATTTTAGTAATAATAATTACAGAAACTATGCCAAAAGCATGGGAGAATAGCAAGGGGGAACTTAAAGGACAGGGAGAGAGGAAAACACTTGTAAAAACAGTGTAACTAAATAATCAGAATGACAACAAAATGGCTGCTGCCTTGAAAATAGGTAACTTAACATAATTTCATTAAAAAGTTAAAAAATTTATAGTAATTTATATATTTTTTATACTTACCAATGACCCAGACATAGCTGGTGCTAACTCTTAAAATATAGGGCCAAACACAAATTTTGCCCCCCAATCCCCAAAATTTGCATCTAAAACTAAAGAAAACATGTCCTGAAAGGCCCTCCACACCTCGCCCCCACTGCGCATGCGCAGTGTCAAGGACGTTCCGAAATTGGCGCCATTTATCATTCTAATAACCAGTGCCTGGTAAGCGCTATGTACTCAGCGGGGAGGCAAGAGTTCCCAACTCCTGGGAGGGCCATCCCCGTCTGGGTCATTGGTAAGTATAAAAAATATATAAATTACTATAAATTTTTTAACATTTTTATACTGTACCAATGACCCAGACATAGCTGAATAGTAAAAAGGCTGGAGGGCCAAGGACATAGAGCAAAATGGAATACGCTCAATAAAATAAAATAGAGTCATCCCCTGTAGGGAAAAGAAGTAATAGGCCTTACATGTATCTTTCTTATTTATGATAAATTAGAAAGATACAACACCTTCCAAAAATTGAGCTTCATACATCCATGTACTCTATTAATATCCAATAATCCTTATACTAATAATTTTTAAAGTAAGCCAATAATAAAGAAAGTCTAGAGAATAGAGACTCTTATACTCCTAAAAGTGTGTGAGAATTGCATAATCATGTCCGTTGACATATGCAAAATTCAAAAGCTATACTTTAAAAACTAAGACTTGAATGAATTTTATAAACTTAAACTTCTCACTAAACAACCATCCCAATAACAGCTCAGAATTACTAACTCCGGAGGAGGTATCCCCTTGTTTTCATAGTAAAAACAGGTGACCCAAGGGAACACCCTCCCCCCCCCCCCTTTTTTCTTGCCCTGGGTCAAATAGCCCAGAGCGAAGAGGGCAGCCGAACGGAGACACTGCCGAAACAGACAGCCTACCTAGCTATAGTAGCAACTGTTAAGTGAATGACATTCTGAGCAGTAGATAATAGACCTAACAATAGAGGCCTCCAGAAATGGACTCGATATTTCTGAGATAAAATTCATGAATGGATGGCTGAGCGCAATGAGCAGCCTTCAAAAATCTATAATAGCGACACTATTAATGTAAGCCCAAGAAGTAGAAGAACTCTTACTTCATGAGCCGAAATCTTAAGCACAACTGCTAAGCCAATGATATACCATAAGCAGTACGCTAGTTAATAGAATCCATTAACAATAAAATGGAGCGTAACGTCCTTCTACTAGACATCAAAGACAGAAGAAGCTTACGCCCTTGTAATAAACAGATATCTGTTTATAAATACAAAAAGTGTACCCGGAAAGAGTAAAGGCCTATGCCCGTACGAAGACGGAAGGACCTTAAAATAATAGGTTCCGGATAATAGGAGCCTAACTCTTATGCAACAATCCAACCTAAATAGTAACGGAAGTATTGATTCCGAAACTATGAAAGTGAAAATCATCCATCGATAGTGCATGAAACTCACTGACTCTACAGTAAAAGAGAAACCAACAGAATTACTGTCTAAAAGGTCAGAATTTGAAAACTACTGTTTCCAGAGGCTCAAATGATTACTTAGCTAAATAAGAACCGAAGTTAAAATCCGTATAGGAATTTAATCTAAAGATTCTAAGTCTATTTATCAAAAAGTTACTAACTGACTTAGATAAAGAGACAAAAGACTCAATTGTAAACTAACGTAGAGTACATAGGTATGAGGTAACATAAACCTATAATCTAAATAACAACAGGCTGCAGTAGATCTTGTGAAACAAGTATACTAAAAACTAGCAATGTGTAGTATGGAGGGATCAACCATATGAACATAATGATCCCTACACCACGACGGAAGAGCCTCCACTTTAGTCGCATAGAATAGCGAAGAAGAGGATCTCCTATAGTAAGAAATCGCGTCCAAAGCTCGTCCAGTACAGTGCTTACAATGCAATACGGACCACACAACGGAATACATGAAGGTTGCGACCTTGCTGGTTGTGATAAAGAGGACACGATTTACCCAGTGAAAAAAGATCCTCACATAGAGGAAGATTTCACGTTAAGATCCACAGTAGACAAGAGAGTAAATTACTCATGATCTCTGTGAAGATAGAGATGCTATCAACAGAAATGTATTGTGGTTGTTTATCTTAGCAATACCTGCTAAAACAACAGCGCCGGAGGATACGCGTATCCTATCATTCCGTCCTATAGATCAATAGAGCGTTAACAGTATTAGCTCAGAGATCTGGACAAGTCAACACATACGTCTGCAATTGATTAGCAAGCTGTGTCATAAATAAAACATCATTGGGCGCTCCCATAGATAGCAAATCTGATTAAATACTTGTTTGTTGAGAGTCCATTCTGACAGCAACAAGCGACCCGTAAGAGAACGGGAGTGCGATAAAACAATCAGACGACCCAGAATATGACGGACCAAAAATGAACTTGGTGTACTATAACCAACAGACGGATTCTTCCATTAAATTGAATAACGGAAACGAAAGAGTGCCTTCCTGGTTCCGGAGATACGCCACTACTGTCGAATTAAAGGACAGGAATTTGGGCATGCGTTTCTGAATAATGTTCATGCAATGACATAAAGCACGCCTAAAAAACATTATTCCGCGGAAGTTAAACTGATAGCTAAAAGACTGCGGAACCCAAAGACCCTGGCACTTCGAATCCGTAGGGATCAGTATATATCCCAATCTGTTTGACTGGCAACCGTCATAACAGCCACACTAGGGTCCGGCAACTGCGGCGGCACTCTCTGAGTCAACCACCGAATGTTTGCCCCAGTCTGAAGCTCTTGTAACACTAGATAGACAAGAGAATGTATAAATCAAGCAATTCATGGATTGCCGGAAAGTTGCCGTCGAAGAGAAGCTCCTCCGAGAACGAAGCGACTCTGATAGAGTTCTTAACCTACTATCCACGCGTGGATGTAGCTAGGGCTGCATCACGTCTAACCAACTCCAATCAGCCACTGAAGGGCGGAGTTATACGTGAACAAACTACTGCCCTCAAAAGAAATTACATTGAGAATAATATCCCGTAAATCTTTTCTTGAAGACGTAATGATAACGCCTCAGTAAGGCGGATTACGTATAATAAAGCGTCTAAGTTAAGTCTACTATACCTAATGTCGTTCCCAACATTGAAATTGGAAAAGACATAAACGGCGAAAAAGAATATATGCAGTCTTTAATCACACCGTCTAGACGCATATGAACTCTCGGTATGCCCTGCTCTGCCAAAATAAATTATATGTAAAAAAGATAAAATGGCAGAAATGAGCCACGCGGACAAGAAACTAAACTATCATGCTTAGTAGCAGGCTTGTATATATATATATATAATATATAGCGTCGAAAAATAAAACACATGTTGTAATGACAATATTGGACTGCGTCGGTAAGTCAGGGACAAAGTCCCTGTACCGATCGAAAAATCCGAGTCCAATGACGCTATAAGTCTCTTATCCAAGATCGCAGCAATGAAGTCCGAAAAATAATCACTGGAAGAAATGCCAGAAGATATGAAAGGCATCTTCCGATACTACTAAAGGGAAAACTCGAAATCTTTCGAATCCCTTTCGCCATCCTGTCGGACCCTATAAAGCGTTCGGTCGTCCGTAGCTTGATGCAACCGCGGACCGCACCGACCCAGCGCCGTCGGATAATTCCTGATTCGACCGAGAAACCGTCAATTGCTGGGATGCTGCGAAACAACTGTGCTAACTCGGATAGCACGTCCGTCACTGAGGCCTGAGGAGCAGCGGTCTTACGATGCATTGCCGCAGGAAGCTCCGAGATCGTTACCCCATGCATACTTCCAATATGCGAGCGAACGGAGTGTATAGGCCTCGTGTCCCTTGGCTACCGGATGGCGCGACCTATTCGCTGTGGAATCACTGAATGCCGAAACTGATCGGATACTCGAGGTCACGTAGCCAATGTGCGGTCGTGTGCCCTGCTGTGAGGATGAGGAAGCATTAAAGACAGTCTCTCGGACTGTCAATATAACGGAGCGTCCCGAGCAACGGACATATGCTCCGAATGTAAAATATCTGAACCACAACATGCGGTCCCCTATGTTGTTGGCTTCCTCCGATCTGTCCTCAATCTGCCGTCACTGGGTGAGTACTAAAGTAATTAAAGTGCTTGCATCACCCAAATCTCCTTCCTAAACCGCAACGGACGAACCCGGCAGCCGAACCATTCGATGAATGTACGCTACACCGGGTGAGCTAGCGAATGTCACTCCGTAAGCGATAGACATATTCCATGAGCACTTATTGCCGCTAACTCTTCATTAACTATGACGACAGAGGCACACTTTTGAAAGACATCTCCATAACTCTTCGAACAAGAAACCAGAAATGCTTGGATAGCAAGCATAAAATAATAATATATATAGCGTCGTTCAATAATTCGAAAGTTTGTGTGACATTATTGGACTATGTCGGAACTGAGGGACGATGTCCCTGAACCGAACCAAAAATTTCTAAGTCCACCGACGCTATCAGTTTCTTATCCGGCATCGCAGCATATGTTGTTCCGAAAGGGAAAGCTTGAAATCCACCGAATCCCTTTCGGTATCCCGTCGGACCGGATGAAACTTTCGGACGTCCGTACCCGTTTCCGCGGAGCGTCCCGACCCAGCATCGTCGGATAAAATATATGCGACAGATTCAGTTGATGCTGGGATGCTGCGATAAACTGTGCTATTAAGGAAAGCACGTCCGTTCCCGAGGCCTGTGCAGTAGCGGACTTACGATGCATTGCCGCTGGAAGCTCCGTGTACGTTGACTCCCGCACACTTCCTATGCGAACGTCCGGAGTCTGCAGGCCTCGAGTCCCCGGCTACCGACCCAGCGCTGTCGGATAATTCTCGATCCGACACCGTTACTGTCGGCCGCTGGGATGCTGCGATAAGCTGTGCTATGTGCACAAGAATGTCCGGCGTCGAGACCTGCGGAGGCGCAGTCTATCGGTGCTTCGCCGAGGGCAGCTCCGCATCAGATGGCTCCCGCATACTTCCTATGCGAACGTCCGGAGTCCATCGGTCTCGAATCCCTGGCTGCCGGATGGTGTGACCTGGTCGCCGAAGAATCCTTGATCGGCGAAGCTGGTAATATATCGGCGGTCACGCAGCCAAGGTGCGGTCGTGTGCGCTGACGAGAAGAGGAAGCCTTAGCAGTCTCAGCGGACTGCCTATACAACGGAGCGTCCCGAGCGACGGACGTATGCTCCGCTAACGACACATTTGTACCACAACATCTGGGGCCAGATGTTGTTGAACGAGAGAGGGGCCTCTCTCGCTTGCCGTCCGGATGGACCGGAACGAGCTATGAATCGGACTAAAAGGCTTCCTCCGTTTTCCCTCCGATCCGCCGTCACTGGGTGTGCATTAAGTTAATTTTATAGTGCTCGCATCACCCCAAAATTCCTTCTAGACCGCAACGGACGAACCCGGCTGCCGAACCATTCGGTGAATGGACGCTACACCGGGCGAGCTAGCGGACGTCAAAGGCCGTCGAACCTACTAGGGTCCTCTTAGGCAATTGGCGTATTACATGAGCACTTTTCCGCTAGCCCTTCATTAATTGTGACGACGGAGGCACACTGTTGGAAGACATCACAGATACATCACCCTAATCTTGATCGTCTGAAATAGAAATTGATAAAGTAGAGTGACCCTGCGGGGAAAGGACCGGAGTGTCCAAATCCCCAACAACATACCGTGACATACGCTTCCCATATTGTCATCGAAATCATACGATACAGAACAGGAGTTAATGCGAGTACACTGACCACATATAGAATGATAATAAGGTCAGAGGAAGACTTCCTCTTAAAACAATTGATCAATATCCTTTCAATGTGAAAAGAAAACAAGTCCTGGTACTCGCACTAACCCCTGGCAATCAAAATACATAATAATAATATGATCCATTAATATAGAAAAAATAATTGAAATCAAAATATTTTGAAAAAATATTTTTTCAGAACAGCCCAAGTTTCTGAAAAGTAACGTTGAGCCCCAATGGATCCCAAGCCTAAGTGTGGACAAAAATTTTAAAAATATTTTAAACAATTTATTCAACACTTACGAACAATAATAATGTATCTAGTTATGATTAAAATAACATAAAGATATTATTATTTAGAAATCCCCCCCTCACACAGAGGGCTGTTGTAAATGTAAACAATGAGTGTAAAAACACTAAAATAAGACTCCAGGCACCCAGGCCCGAAATCAGTTACCAAAAATACACCATCTGATGCAAAACAGAGACTTCCAGGGAAGAAACTGCAGAACATCAGATGGTAGATGCTGAACACAACGTCTAACCACCCGTAGGTGAAGACGTAAACATGGGGAAAGAACAGAATTCATTCTGTTATTAAGCTAAAACTCCCAAGAAATTTTAGTAATAATAATTACAGAAACTATGCCAAAAGCATGGGAGAATAGCAAGGGGGAACTTAAAGGACAGGGAGAGAGGAAAAACACTTGAAAAAACAGTGTAACTAAATAATCAGAATGACAACAAAATGGCTGCTGCCTTGAAAATAGGTAACTTAACATAATTTCATTAAAAAATTTTAAGTTACAGCCCTGATAATATTCTGTCACACATTCTTTTCCTCTCCTCCTTTTCTATCCTCCTTAGAATCACCATTTCACTAATATTTATGTGTCTGGCATCATTTAAACTGAGATTTAAAAGCACAAAGATCAGTCAGATGTTAACTGATGAAGGGCCAAACTTAGAATGATAAATGGCGCCAATTTCGGAACGTCCTTGACACTGCGCATGCGCAGTGGGGGCGAGGTGTGGAGGGCCTTTCAGGACATGTTTTCTTTAGTTTTAGATGCAAATTTTGGGGATTGGGGGGCAAAATTTGTGTTTGGCCCTATATTTTAAGAGTTAGCACCAGCTATGTCTGGGTCATTGGTACAGTATAAAAATATTTTAAGTTACAGCCCTGATAATATTCTGTCACACATTCTTTTCCTCTCCTCCTTCACTATCCTCCTTAGAATCACCATTTCACTAATATTTATGTGTCTGGCATCATTTAAACTGAGATTTAAAAGCACAAAGATCAGTCAGATGTTAACTGATGAAGGGCCAAACTTAGAATGATAAATGGCGCCAATTTCGGAACGTCCTTGACACTGCGCATGCGCAGTAGGGGCGAAGTGTGGAGGGCCTTTCAGGACATGTTTTCTTTAGTTTTAGATGCAAATTTTGGGGATTGGGGGGCAAAATTTGTGTTTGGCCCTATATTTTAAGAGTTAGCACCAGCTATGTCTGGGTCATTGGTACAGTATAAAAATATTCTTGTTTCTCAGGCATTTTTTCCTCAATTTTATGATAAGGGATTGAAGCTTTTTTTTTTTTATTCACAAAACAGTTCTGAAAATAGTTGGAATCAGAAATTTAACTACTTACACTATTATATGGCAAACCAATGTTTTCAGCAGTGACAATTTTCCATAATTAGTTGAAAATTTAACCAACTATATCTTGTTTGACAGAGCTCTATGAGCTCTGTCAAATAAGGTATAGTTGGTTAAATATTTGTCTTACAAGTACAAAATAGTGTCATAGAAGAGATTTCCAGGTGAAAAGAAAAGGTGATGAGCCAGATTTTCTGTGACGAGGGAGGTGCCTGAGAAACAAGAATTTTTATTCAATAGCCTTAACATCTCAGATTCAATGTTCATGCCTTTCTTTTTCAAGAGGTGTGATTCTTCAGTGTTGTGGGGTGGAAAGGGTATTTTTACTAGATCATGAGTATGACAAAAAATTCTGCCTGCTTTTGTGATCACACTACTGTATATGACAATGACCATATATCTGTAATACTTTATGTTCCAATACAGAAAATACATACCACTAGTCCAAAAAGATGTTTATCAGCTCAAAAAAGTTTGTATTAAAAACAGAGGTAATTACAGGTGGTTTACTTTTTATGTAAGCTACCAACACGTTTTCACTATGTATTCTCTGATATCTTGTGCATTGCTTACAATGTTTATGATCATATTAGATTGCTGTTCCCTTGCTGTTGGGTCCAGAATTTTATGAACATCAAAATTCTTATATTTTTCTTGGAAGAATGCAATTCATTACTTGCAAAGTACTACAATGGCATTTATCAAAACAAACACTAATTTGCATATGAATTCTAGATCAAACATCCTGATGCATTTTAAAAGGTTCAAAACTTAAAGAATTAAACGTTATTTAGTTTATTCAAAGTATAATTACAAAATTCTATGCAGAAGAAATGGTACCGATTATTTAATTAGTAAACTCACTGGGTCCCCTTCATGGTCAGCTATATTGTGCAATGTTTGTCCATAAACAAGATCATTCCAAGGTTCTGTGATTGGTTCCAGCTGAAAAGCATAAATTCAAAACTGTTCTTCACTCAAGGCATTATTTTTCATTGGATGTGTTTCATCTGTTTTCAGTTTCAATTGTTTCCTCAAACAAAAACAGATTCACAAACAGGTGGAAATGATATTGGTTTCCAATTGTAATTCACTTGTAATTACAGCAAACAAAATAGGTTTCTTGGTTTCGCTTCACCAAATCTGTAAAAAAGTTTCCACATGAACAATGTCAAATATCAAACATATAATGTCAAATAAATAATTTAACACTTAACAAGTTTTTTTTATTTTGAGGTGAGTTGTCGCTCTTGCATGCCGTTGTTCCTGCAATTTTTATTTTTGCGAGCAAACAACTGTGCCCTTAGCACTACCTAGCAAGTGATTATGGTGAAAAGGGTCAAACGAAACAACACATGCATGGTAATGTGAACAATACACCACTAATTACAAACTGTAGCATTCCAAGATTGATCACACTTCGTGCTCCAAGAATTATAATGATACCTACTAAAAAACACATTTAATAAATCTGAAATGATGCCCAGCAGTTTCGATTCATCTTGTTTTGTGTGCCATCTTGGATGAGCAGTGAAGTGTAGTTATAATGTTGTGAGGTGTGTCAGGAAATGAAATGCACAATCTTCAATGGCAAATGCTCCAGTTCATGTATTGTACTAAACAACCTATGTGGATTAATTTTAGTTACACACCTCTAGAGGGTACTGAATACAATATTTTTAATTCTTGAGAAACATGGCCAATTCCAGCTCCCATAGGGAGCCCAAATATTAACCCAGGCTCTCGATTTGAACACAGTTGAATCTGACGTCCCTAGAGATGTTGTGTACCAAAATATGAAGGCATTCTGACTGTTGGATCTGAAGAAGAGAAATTTTAAAGAAATTTCTTCATATTGCACTAAGTTAAAATTTGGGCTACCATAGCGAGCCCAAATATTAAACTATGGATGCAATTTGAACAAACTTGAATCTGACCTCCCTAGAGATGTTGTATACCAAACATGAAAGCATTCTGACTAGTGGATCTGAAGAAGAAGATTTTTGAAAAAGTTAAAGAATTTATAGTAATTTATATATTTTTTATACTTACCAATGACCCAGACTTAGCTGGTGCTAACTCTAAAATATTTAGGGCCAAACACAAATTTTACCCCCCAATCCCCAAAATTTGCATCTAAAACCGAAAATTACATGTCCTATATAATCCTCCATACTTTTACTCCACTGCGCATGCGCAGTGTCAAGGGGGTCTCGAAATTGCCGCCAAAAATCATTCTTACAACCAGTGCCTAGTAGCGTTATGTACTCAGCAGGGAGGTATGAGTTCCCAACTCATGGGAGGGGCATCCCTGAAGTATAAAAAGTAAGTAAAGTAAGTATAAAAAATATATAAATTACAATAAATTTTTTAACATTTTTATACTGTACCAATGACCCAGACTTAGCTGAATAGTAAAAAAGGTTGGAGGGCCTAGGACATAAGGAAAATCCAATAGGCTCAATTACCTATAACAGACCTATCCCCTCAAGGAGAAAAGGAGAGATAGGCTTTACATGTATCTTTCTTATTTGTATCAAAAAGAAAGACACAACTCCATTCTGTAATTGAGCAAAATAACATCAATGATCTCTATAAACATCTAGTATAACCCTTTATACTAATATTTTTTAAAGGAAAGCCAATAAATACGGGAGTCTAGAGAAATGAAACTCTATATACTCATTCAAAAGTGTTCGAGGATTGTATGTTAACGTCCAATTAATCATGTGATATATACAATTGCTTCACACCAATCAACACTTAAAAAATATTACACAGATGAGTAAACATAGGCTTTACCCTTTAAAATCATCTCGGAACCGACTAGGAATTACTGACTCCAAGGGAGGTATTCCCTTGCTTTACACTATAAAGCCGGTGACCTAAGTGAACACCCACCCCCCCCCACTCCCTTCCCCTTGCCCTGGGACAAATACCCCAGAGCGAAGAGGGCAGCAGGACAGAGTCACTGCCGGAACCGAAAGCCTACATAACTATAGTTGCAACTGTTTAGTGGACGACATTCTAAGTGAAAAATAATGGACCTAAACAACCCAGATCTGCAGAAATGGACTCAATATTCTCAGATACAAAATCGTGAAAATGGAGGGCTAAGACCAATATGCAGCCCTCATTAGGTCTGTAATAGCAACATATTAGCTTAAGCCCATGATGTAGAACTCTTACTTCATGAGCTTAAAACTAAAGCACAGACTGCTGAATGAAGATATAATCATAAGCAGAACTGATAGTAGGATTGACTGCTGAATGAAGATATAATCATAAGCAGAACTGATAGTAGATTGAATCCATCTGACCATAGAATGGACCGAAATGTGGAGGAAGCTTCCACGGCATGTCACACAACAGACGCCGGAGTAAATTAATCCACAGTCTTTGTGGAGCTAGAGAAGCTACCAACAGAATTTGCATTGAAATAATTACACTTGAGCAATATCTGCTGAATCAACGCTGCTGGAAGATACGTATATCACAAGATCGATAGAGCGTTTACTGCACAAATGCTCGAAAATCCAAACATTGTGACACATATGTCTGCAACTGATTGTTGAAATCATTGGCCGCTCTCCTTGGTAGCAATCTGATTGAACAGACGTTTTGTTGAATGTCCATTCTGGAACCAGAAAGGATGGTTGTAGAAACCTGGAAATTCCTAGATTTCTACGATTTCTATCGCGATCCTTCCAGAAGAGACTGGACTTCTAATGGAAGCGAGCCTCTTCCCTGCAGACTTGATGGAAACTGAGTAAGTTACGTTTGAAGGACAATATAGGCCTACCAAAATCACCCTTCGAAACCAAGGGACGTCCGTAATCTAGTCCCAAATGGTTGAGAAACTTGACAGTCTTCCACTCACTGGTACATGATAGAGGATAAGACCAATACCTCCCCATCCTGCGAGGCTAGAGGAAGGAGAAACCATGTCTTCCACACCCCGCACCTCACCACGTCGACCTAGGGGCATCTGACCGGATATTTTAGTCAGAATTACGGCCCCTACTGGAGTCGCTACCCTGACGGTCTCTAGAATAAGACCTAGAGGACGCATAGGAACCTCTATAGGAACTTCCCTCAGACGTATTCGCCCCAGAAGTGCCTGTCCTACTTTCTCTGCTGAATCCAACTATATGGAAGCGGATTTGAATAGAGAGAGATTAAAGCTTTCTTAGTTATCTGATAATAGATAGCGGAAAGCTTGCCGTCAAAGAGAAACTCTCTGGAGACCGGAGTGACTCTGAGAGAGTTTTTCACCTTACTATCCACACGTGTGGCTGTAACCAGAGCCGCATCACGTCTAACCAACTCCATATTTCCACTAAAGAGCGGAGTTCTACGTGAGGCCCTTGAAAGAATTTATAAGGAGGATATACATTCTGGAATTCTTTTCCTTTGAGACGTAATGGTAACGCTCTGGTAAGGCGATCTGCGTACGATAATGTGTCTAAGCTAGCCGTATTAGACGATATTGACGTTTCCAACATCATGGTTGGAATTGACATAGACAACAGTATAGACAACTCTAGGACTTAGGCCTGGTCGTCTAGACGCAGAGGAACTCTCGGAATGCCCTGTCCTGCCGTTTCGAATTATTTCATGAATTGATGAAAGGCAGATGTAGAGCACTTGCCGATATGAGACTGGACTTGCCCTATTGGTAGCAAGATTATATATAGCGTCATATAATAGTTCAAATGTCTCTGAGACATTTCTGGACTGTGTCAGAAACTGAGGGACGATGTCCCTGAACCGATTAAGAAATCTGTGTCCAGGGGCGCTCTCAGTCTCTTATTCGGCAACGCAGCATTTTGGTCCGGAGGAACAACGTCAGAAAAATAAAACCGGATGAACTCCACGGCAATTATGTTGTTTAGGAAGGGAAAATTCAACTATTCCGTATCCCTTTCGCCATCCAGTCGGACCACTTGTAATTCTTGGTCGTCCATGTCTGGACCTGTAGTGGAACGTACCGACCCAGCTTCTACGGATAATTCCTGATCCGACAGAGTTTCTGTCGGTTGCTGGGATGCTGCGATAATTTGTGCTAACTGCAATAGCACGTCCGTAATGGAGGCCTGTGGAGCTGCGGTCTTACAATATTTAGCCGCTGGAAGCTCCTAAGACGCTGACTCCTGCATACTTTTTAATGCGAACGTCCGGAGTATGAAGGCCTCATATCCTTGGCTACCGGATGGCGTGACCTGGTCGCCGTGAATTACTGGTCGGCGAGACTGGCTGGATATCAGTGGTCACGTAGCCAAGGTGCGGTCGTGTGTACTGCCGTGTGGATGAGGAAGCCAATAAAGCAGTCTCTCTGGACTGTCTATATCACGGAGCGTCCCGAGCGGTGGACATATGCCCCAACTGAGGAACATTCTGTACCACAACACCTGTACCCAGATGTTGTTGTACGAGAGAGGGACCTCTCTCGCTTGCAGCCCGTGCGGAGCTGGACGAGCTAGGAACTGGACTAATAGCCTTCCTCCGTACCATCCTTGTATCCGTCGTCACTGGGTGTGCACGTTGTATTTATAGTGCTCGCATCACCCAAATCTCCTCCTGGACTGCAACGGACTAACCCAGGTGCCAAGCCATTCGTTGAATGGTCGCTACACCAGGCGGGCTAGCGGACGCCAAAGCCGTCGATCCTACTTGGGACCTCTTATGCAATAGAGGTATCTGCATGAGCACTCTTGCCACTAGCTCTTCATTTGACTGTGACAACGGAAGCACACTTTCGAAGACATCACGGAAACATTACTCTGTTCTTGATCGTCAAAGAGACCTGTGGAGCCGCGGTCTTACGTAAATAGCCGCTGGAAACTCCAGGGACATTCATTCCTGCATTTATATAATATGCTAACATCCCAAATGGAAAGGCCTCATGTCCTTGGCGAGCGGATGGAGTGACCTGGTTGACGTGGAATCCCTGGTTGGCGAAGCAGGAGATCCCGGGACGTTCCTTCCTGCCTAATATCATATATGAACGTCCTCCAGAAATCTGTGGTCACAAAGCCAAGGTGCGGTCGTGTGTGCTGACGTGAGGATGAGGAAGCCAATAGAACAGTCGCGTCGGACTGTCTATGCGACGGAGCGTCCCGAGCAGGAGGAGTGGACGTATGCTCCGACTATCAAACGAACATACAACAACATCGCGGCGCAGATGTTGATGTATGAGAGAGGGGGCCTCTCTCGCTCGCGGTCCAGATGAACCTGGGCGATCTAGGAACCGGACTAACAGGCTTCCTCCGTACTATCCTCTGTTCCGTCGTCACTGGGTGTGCACATGGTATGTTTATAGTGCTCGCAACACCCAAAATTCCTTCCTGGACCGCAACGGACGAATCCGGGTGCTGACCCATTCGGTGAATGGACGCGACACCGGGCGAGCTAGCGGACGTAGACGTCAATGCCGTCGACCCTACTTGGGGCCTCTTAGGCAATTGCCGTATATCCATGAGCACTTTAGCCGCTAGCTCTTCATTTGATTGTGACGACGGAAGCACACTCTTGGACGACATCACGGAAACATCACTCTATTCTTGTTCCTCGGAAAAAGAGAGTGAAAAACTAGAGTGACCCTGCAGAGAGAGGACCGGCATGGTCCTCTCCCCGCAAACAACCTACCGTGACACACGCCTCCAACGTTTGTCATCCCAGTTGATACACATTGAACAAGGGTTAGTGCGAGTATATTGACTACAATTAATACAGAAATCATAAGAATCAGAGGAAGATTTCCTCCCATACAACTGAACAATAATTTTTCAAAGTGAAAAAAGTAAACAGTCATAGTACTCGCACTAAACCTTGAAAACAAAGATACATAATAAAATAATCCATTATAACATTGCGAAAAAATTACTCAAAAAGAAAAAAAAAATTTTTGAAAATTTTTTTTCAGAAGAGCCCAAGTTCCCAATGGGAACCCTGAGCCCAAATGGATCCCAAAAAAGCCTAAGTGTAGACAAAAATTTGACTACAGGCACTGGTAAACATGGCCCGAAATCAGTATCCAATTAAAACACTATCTGATGCAAAACAGAGACTTCCCAAGAAGAAACTGCAGAGCATCAGACGGCAGACGCAGACCAAAACGTCTAAACACCCTAGGGTGAGGGCGTAAACATGGGGAAAAAACAGAAAAAAATTCTGTTTCCAAGCCAAAACTCCCAAGAAATTTTAGTAATAAACATCACAAAAAATAAGCCAAAAGCATGAGAGAATAGCTAGGGGGGAATAAAGGAAAGGGAGAGAGGAAACACTGATCAAACAATGGAACATTCATAGCAAGAATGACAACAACAGGGCCATGCCTCGAAAATAGGCAGCATGAAAATAATTTCGTAAAATAATTATAAGTTACAGCCCTGAACATTTGAATCCACTGTTTTTCCTCTCCTCCTATTATTTCCTCTTCATATCCACCATTTCTCTCATTATTATGCGTCTGGCATCATTTAAACTGAGATTTACAAGCACAAATATCAGTGAGGTGTTACTGATTTGAGGGCCAAACAAAGAATGATTTTTGGCGGCAATTTCGAGACCTCCTTGACACTGCGCATGCGCAGTGGAGTAAAAGTATGGAGGACCATATAGGACATGTAATTTTCGGTTTTAGATGCAAATTTTGGGGATTGGGGGGTAAAATTTGTGTTTGGCCGTAAATATTTTGGAGTTAGCACCAGCTAAGTCTGGGTCATTGGTACAGTATAAAAATATTCCCTCATATTGTATTAAGTTAAATTTCAGATTTCCATATGGAGCCCAAATATTAACCCAGGCACTTGAATTGAACAAATTTGAATCTGGCCCCCCTAGAGATGTTGTATACAGACCTGTTAACCTCTGAAGGTGACTGTCAGTGAGATTTTGATGAGCTCTCAGTGAGATTTGGATGCTTGTCAGTGAGATTTTTGCGCGCAACCAATACATCAATATTTTTCTTGTTATGCCTGCCACAGTCCCAGCCGGGCACCCTCCACCCCAACCCAAATGCATTATATTTCATTTTAATAATTTATTTTAACACTTTTAATGGTATTTGTCAGTAAAAGCATACAAATATGGATATCACTGGTCCAACCCCCAGCAGGGACAATGACCCCTCTCCCCCCTCCCCCCCCCCCCCCCCGACACACACACAAATGTGAGTGGATGCCTATCTAGCCTTTGCCTGTATCCTCCCCCCCCCCCCCCCCCCCCACATCAGTCCAGCCATTTTTCCTTGCTCATGCAAGCCTGTCCCGGTGCTTCAATACATGGAGGCTGAAACATCTTGGGCCGAAACGTCCCAGGACCAAAACGTTCAAATATTTGAACTGTGTTTTGTATTACTCACGTTAGAGAAGGTGCCCTCAGTATTCATAACTCCCATTGTGAAAAAAAGAAACAAAATAATCCTGTTGGTTCAAAATGAAGACTAAATACTCTGCTGGACATGATTGTTCTGAATCTGTTTGTATATAAGTTAGGGGAGGTAACTTAATTCTTGTGATATCTCACAACAGATTTTTTCCAGTTTTCAACAAACTTTCAAATATATTTTTTTTTTACACAAAACGGATAAATTTGGTATGAACCATAACAACAGTATATGTAATACGTCAGCTGAAGTTAATTATACTTGAGAGATTATGTTTTTATTTAATTTATATTTTGAGTTTATATAATTTTGATTTCACCTAACCACGACAGTATGAGAATAAATTGACAACTTGTTTAATTTTCAAAATAGAACAGTACAACTATTCTGAAAAGTGTCAAATCGGGAGAAAACAGGATGTGACCATGAGAGCGTAAGTTGGTGCCTCAAACCGGGAGACTCACGGTGAAACCGGGAGAGTTAACAGGTCTGGTTGTATACCAAATATGAAAGCATTCTGACTGGTGGATCTGAAGAAGAAGATTTTTAAAGTAATTTCCTCATATTGCACTAAGTAAAAATTTGGGCTACCATAGCGAGCCCAAATATATACCTAGGGATCTGATTTGAACAAACTTGAATCTGACCCCCCTAGAGATGTTGCACACCAAATATGAAAGCATTCTGACTGGTGGATCTGAAGAAGAAGATTTTTAAAATTATCCCCCATACTGAACAAAGTTAAAATTTGGGCTTCCGTAGGAAGTCAAAATATTAACCTTGGGACTTGGTTTGAACAATCTTGAATCTGACCCTCATAACAATGATGAATAATAAATATTAAAAGATTCTGACTGGTGGTTCTGAAGAAGAAGATTTTTAAAGAATATTCCCCATATTACCAGGGCTGGGAGGAGTTAACGCGTTAACGCATTAAAATATTTTAACTGAGTTAGAAAAAAATTAACACAATAATAACGCGAATCTTCAATATGAGTATTCCCATGATTGCCTCTTACTTGGATGCGCGTTTCAAAAGCTTGTCATTTGGCAAACCACATGTGGCCACATCAGTGAAGCGAACGGTGAGAGAAGAAGTCGGCAAACTAGCGACCAGTGAAACTGATGAAGTCAGTAATCCTTCTTCCTCGCAAGACGTTCAACCTCCACCCATGAAACAAGCAAGAAAATCATTTCTTGAAGAACTGCTTGGATCGAACGACCAAGAATCATCTGCTGATGAAGTTGCTGAGTGTGATAAGTTCCAGACTGCTCCTGTCACAGCTGACCCTTTGAAATGGTGGCAAGACCACGAAAGACTCCCTCCAAAAATGGCGGGACTTGCGAGAAGATACTTAGCTATTCCTGCTCCGCCCGGATCGTTGGAGCAGCTGTTTTCGACATATGGCCTGGTGTTCGAGCAAAGACGGATGTCTTTGTCTAAAGATGTGGCTCGGACAATAATATTTATGCATGAGAGTGAGCGACTATCACTTAACTTGACTTAACTTAAGAGTATAGAACTTTTGAGCACTCGAAGCACGCACTCATCGAACTTTGCCGGAGTCCGGAGTTTTTCCAGTATTTCAAAGAATGCTGTTCATGAGTTACTAGTCATTTATTTGTTCATTAAAAGATGTAACATCATGTTACGTTGAACAATTGTCGATATTACTCATTATATGTACAAAAGACCACAATTAACGTTTTATTAACGCGTTATTTCGTTAACGCGTTAACTACGTTAAGAAAATGTTAACTCCTCCCAGCCCTGCATAGTACCCTATGTTAAAAATTCGGGCTCCTGTATTGAGCCCAAATATGAACGAATGGGCTTTATTTTAACAAACTTGTATCTGACCCCCCTCTGGATGCTGGATACCGAATATCAAAAGATTCTGATGATTGGTTCTGGAGAAAAGATTTTTTTTTAATTTTTGCAAATATGCTGACTCAGCATTTTTTCAATGCCCATTACATAACACCCTAACATAACCAATGGCAATTTTTTTTTACCATTCAATTCTACTGGTCCTAAGGATACTTCATACCAAATAACAGCTCTCTGTTCCATGTGGTTTGGGAAATATGGGCGTTTGAAAATATTTCTATTTTTAGCTCCCATGGGGATGCAGGATTTTTTTTTTTGCATGAGTCAAGTACTTATGACCCAATAATACCACATACCAAATTTGGTTCAAACTGGACCATGGGTTCAGAAAATAGAAATTTTTGGTGGGGCCAAAAATCTTACCCCTCCCATTACAAAGCCAAATATTGCTTCATGAACTTCGTTTGAACAAACTTGAAAAGGAAGCCTCAAAAGGAAGCTACATAGCAAATATCAAGTCATTGTACACACTGGTTCATGAGAAGAAGATTTTTAAAATATTTTGGAGCATTTTTCCCCACTCCCTCCCTATGGGGCTGGGCATGCTGAGTTGAACAAAAATGCAATGCCCCTTCGGGAACATCACTCACACAAACTTTCACTTGAATTGGCCTACTGGCTTTGGGGGAGAAGGCCAAAACATGGTGTTGATGGACGACGGATGAAAAGCGATGGGATTAGCTCAGCTTGACTGCGTCAAGATGAGCCAAAGAAATTTGATTGCCACTGTGACAAGCTTATTAAAAAAAACTGGGAATATTTTTGGAATCCCTATTTACTGCAGCACACCAGTAAAGCGAACAGTGTACAGATGAACTTTCAGAACGAATAGGCCCAACACTGAATTATTTTTAGTGCTGGAGAAAATGATCAGTTGCATCACTATGTGAGTTTCTCTCTTGCAAATGGTCAGTATCACTCTCCTCACTTTCTGTATGCAGCATACTTCCTGGGGGGGGGGGGGGGGGGGGGGGGTTCTAAGTTGCGGAGAAAATCATGTTCATTGATGTTTTTCTTGAAAATATTTTCTCAATGTTGCGTGTCTCACTCCAAATGGTTGACAGCTGTATACAGTGTGCCTACCATTTTAAAAATTGAAAGACTGCCAAACATCTTCACTTCTATCTGTGTACACCACCTAGACCCCCCTTATTTGAAGAATGAATGCAAGATTAATCAGTATCAATGATTTTGCCATGTACTAAACCTACATGTGAATATAAAACAGCAACATAATATGTGTATTTCAGTTTATTCTGAAAGTATTCTTCAAAATCATTATTTAATCGCTGGTAATTTTTTATCCTCTCAATTTGATATCATTACATGTATATTGAAGAAAAGACAAAGTAACATTTTTATCAAATATTGAGTATTCACTTGACATTTCTGCCATTTTCTCAATTGTGGTTTTGTGATTTACTTGTTTATTTATTGGTATTTAAAGTCACTTTCAGCATCTTTGGCTACATGGCCAATGGCCAAAACAACAATAACAAACAGATCTTGCAGCTAGGCCTATCCTGGATATCTAAAAAAAAACTCAATTATTACATAGTGCTCCATTTAACTAGAATCCAGTTTATAGAATATCTCTGTTTATTGCATATTTTTTTCAGCACTAATCTATTTACCAAACAATGAGTAACAAGAGGCCCCAGGGGGCCTGAGGGTGCTTGCCTGACATGGTAGCCTAAATTTCAACCCAGAGAATTGATTTTTACAAGTTGCATCTGCTCCTCCTAAGAAAAGCTTACACCAAATATCTAAAGATTCTGACCAGTGGATCTAAAAAAAAAAGATTTTTAAAGAATATTCCTCATATTGAACTAAGTTATAATTCGGGCTCTACAGGGAGCCCATATATGAACCCAGGGAATTGGCTTTAACAAACTTTAATCTCGACCCCCACCCCCCTCCCCCCCCCCCCCCCACCCCCAAGGATGCTGCACACCAAATATCAAAACATTCCGACTGCTGGATCTGAAGAAGATTTTTAAAGAAAATTCCTCATTTTGAACTAAGTTACAATTCGAGCTCCCACAGTGAATCCAAATATGGACCTAGGGACATGGCTTGAACAAACTTGAATCTCACCCCCCTAAGGATGCTGCATACTAAATATCAAAACATTCTGACTCCTGGATCTGAAGAAGAAGATTTTTAAAGAAAATTCCTAATTTTGAACTAAGTTATCATTCGGGCTCCCACAGTGAGCCTGAATATGGACCTAGGGACATGGCTTGAACAAACTTGAATCTCACCTCCCTAAGCATGGTGCATACCCAATATCAAAAGATTCTGCCTGCTGGATCTTGAGAAGAAGATTTTCAAAGAAATTTACCTGAAATGCACTAAGTTCAAATTTGGGCTCCTATACTGAACCCAAATATAAACCCAGGGGGCCAATTTGAACAAACTTGAATCAGATTCACCTCACAATGTTGCATACCAAATATCAAAAGAATCTGCCTGCTGGATCTGGAGAAGATTGTTAAAGAAATTTGCCTGAAATGCACTAAGTTCAAATTCGAGCTTCTATAGTGAGCCCAAATATGAATCCAGGAGGCCGATTTGAACAAACGTGAATCAGATTCACCCCACAATGCTGCATACCAAATATCAAAAGATTCTGCCTGCTGGAGCTGGAGAAGAAGATTTTTTTAGGAAATTTGCCTGAAATGCACTAAGTTCGAAATTGGGCTCCTATACTGAGCCCAAATATGAACCCAGGGGGCCGATTTGAACAAACTTGAATCAGATCCACCCTACAATGTTGCATACCAAATATCAAAAGATTCTGCCTGCTGGATCTGGAGAAGAAGATTTTTTAATTTTTTTCCCATTGCTTCCAGTTTTAAAAAGTGCTGACTCCGCACTTTTTCAAAGTCCCGAAATTGTACCCTATGATAAAACCAATAGCAATTTTTTTTTACCAATCCTTTCTGTTGGTCCTAAAGAAGCTTCGCACCAAATAAAAATTCTCGGTGCCGTGCAGTTTTGGAGATATGGCAGTTTTAAGGTTTTTGCTATTTTTAGCTCCCGAGGTTCCCACGGGGCAATGAGAAAAACTTTTTTGGCATCAATCAACTACTTATGACCCATTATCATCTAATATCAAATTTGGTTCAAATCAACCTCACGGTTCTGAAAATAGAAATTTTAGGCGTGGCCAAAATTTTTGCCCCTCCCATAACGAAGGCAAATAATGCCCGACAAACTTCTCTTGAACAAATTTGATTCTAAACCTCAAAAGGACTCTTTATACCACATATCAAGTCTCTGCTACTGGTGGTTCATTAGCAGAAGATTATCAAAAAATTGGGCCATTTTTTCCCCACTCCTCTGCTCAATATGAGCTGAAACCTAATTTGCATAAAAATCAAAATGCCCCTATATAACCACTACTTACATGAAATTTAATTAAAATGTGGCCAGTGGTTTAGGAAAAAGAGGCTCAAACACCAACTTCACGCAGGACGACAGACGACGGACAGATGGACGGACGGACGACAGACGAAGAGTGATCAGAAAAGCTCACCCTGACTTTCAGTCAGGTGAGCTAAAAACCTGACCCGTTAACACTTTCCACTTTGAGGTTAAAAAAAAACAGTATTCAGGAGCAAAATTTTTCTCCAATGCAACTGAGAATTTAACTCACTGTATCATGCTGGCAAAGCTCAACCCATGCAACATCTGTACTGTATACACCGCAGTTTTCCCAAACATTTATGTCTTATGTGTTGAAAGGGTTAATCCAATTTGACCAATCAAAAACACAAAACAAAAGCTTTGTAGTTTCATTTACTGTACTGGTACTGTACGGCTGTCATATTTCCACAGACACAATAATATTAGATTTCAAACACTAATTATAAGTATAATCATCAGAAATTTAATTAAATGAAACACAGAGTACACCTGATACTTCATTAATTAAAATTTGCTGATGATGATTTTATTACCTTGTAAATGCATGAATGGACATCAATGCCCACACGTGGACTACGACCAGTCCACAATGACTACTACACATCAAATTCCAAGACATTCACCTTAAATCTGATAACAAATGGAGCATTTTGTTTCAGTCTGTCATCGACTTCCTGTGGTTTTAAACTTCGGCATTTATTGTCATACTTTGGAATTTCCCGTCTTCGTGCAGCATCTTTTCTCAGTAATTGCAATCTCTTTGGGGAACAAAAACATCTGTAAGCAGTTCCATTCTGTAATTAAAGTATAAGTACAGGGTATTTACCAAAACTGAATAATAGATGAAAAAAGACATATTATAACTGGATATTAGATGTCAAAATGTATACTATAAGCATGAATGGGCATCTCTTTGTATCCTTGTCTGTCTGTTTGCTACAACTTTTTCACTCCAACATTTTCAGACAGATCGAATTGAAATTTTGCACCCAGAGGCAATTTTTTATCAGGAGTAACATAGGCAAGATGAATGTTACATGCAATGTAATGTTAACCCTTCAAAAGGAACAACACGAGGTATATTCACAAGCTATTATTGTATAAATAACATATATGCTTGAACCAAACTATTTATGTTTCAACTTGACATTTATTGTAAAGTTATGAGAAATGGATCAGTTAATTACAATCTATAATGAAAGTGTCAATGACACTGTAGCTCAACTTGTATAAGACATGTTTAGTATGTGACACAGCAATGGCACACATCTAGGTAATGACCTGATAACAAAGGTACATGTAAAGTAGTGTAAAGATCTGTACATAAATCCTGACCGTAGCCTGTAACAAATGTACAGGTAAAGTATTGTAAAGATGGGTGACAATTAGATGCCTCTGGCCAGAGCCATATTGAAATGTGCACTTACTGTGTATAAGTAGCACCGAATAAATCAAAGTTTGTCTAATTGGTCGCCGGTGGCCATCTTGAAATTTTGGACCGCACCCAAAAACACTCGTTCTCGTCCCAAGGTGATAACAAAGGTTCCCAAGAAGTTTTGTGAAGATCGGTTCATCAATACAACCTCTAGCCCGAGCCGTATTGACATGTGCACTTACTGTGTATAAGTTGCACTGAATAAATCAAAGTTCATCTAATTTGCATAATTTCTGCACGAGAAAAAAACCTGTATTACAAACGATGTATTCCATGTTACTAAACATTCATTCAAAAATTTATTCAAATCAGAACCTTCATATAGAAGTTCTGTACAAAAAACTGATTGTACCTAATTTTGGTACAAAATGGCTGCCGGCAGCCATCTTGAATTTCGGATTGCACCCAAAAACATTCGTTTGAGTCCCAGAGTTGGTCTGACTGAACCCCAAAATATTTGTTCTCATAGCACAGTGATAACAAAGGCACCCCAAAACACACTCATTCCTGTCCCAAGGTGATAACAAAAGGAACCCAAGAAGTTTCGTGAAGATCGGTTCATAAATACAGCCCCTAGCCGGAGTCGGATTGACAACTGTACTTACTGTGTAGAAGTAGCATTGAATTAATCAAAGTTCATATAATTTGCATAATTTCTGCCCGAGAAAAAAATCTGTTTATATGTGATGTATTCCATGTTACTAAACATTCATACAAAAATTTATTCAAATCAGAACTTAATACAGAAGTTCTGTACAAACAACTGATTGCACTAATTTCGGTACAAAATGGCTGCCGGTGGCCATCTTGAATTTTGGACTGCACCCAAAAACACTCGTTCTCATCCCACAGTGATAGGAAAGGTACCTAAGAAGTTTTGTAATGATCAGTTCATAAATACGGCCTCTAGCCCGAGCCCTATTGACTTGTTGATGGACGGATGGACAGACAGATGGACGACGGGCCATGACATAACCTCAAATTTGACTATGTCAAAGTTGAGCTAAAAATTAACTCTTTGCCCCAATGATTATATTTTTTCTCATAAAATCAAGACATGGCTGCTGTAAATTCTGTTGCCAAAAAACGATTGGTAAAAGAAACACTCCTATTTATAGATTTGTTTATTTACGGAGGCTTAATGGCACATTCGACAGCCAGGGTCACCTCGTGCTGGACAGTTTTAAGGGTGGAAAAAGCCTGACTATCCAGGGAGAACTACCATGCTGCAGCAAGCAACTGTCCAATTCCCCAACATTCTAACTCCACACAAGCAGGGTTAGCATTAGTTGAAGACAAGTGCTCCATCGACATGCAGGATACCTAAGTACATAGTGCCACCATGCCCCCATGTGAGCAATCGGGATTAAGTGTCTTGCCCAAGGACATAATGCAGTTACCACTGGCCAGGATCGAACAATGAACCTTTCAGTTTTCAATGCCATAATCACTGAGCCATCACGCTCCCAGTTATAGAGATATGTTTTGATAAAAAGAGTTAGTTTATTTACCTTCTCTGTAACAGGAGTGTTTAATTGGGCAGGAAAATCCACCCAGAGCAGGCAAATGAGTTAAGCAGTTTCTCTTGGTTTATGGTTGGTTTACATTTTGGTTTACAAAAACTACAGACCAAATGGGCATTTCTAGACCATCTTCTGTCTACGACTGTCTCATTTAACATGGTCATAAAATTTTAGGCCCTTCAATAAAGCTGAACACTTCTCAAATGCTATCCTTAACCTGTCTCTACAATATTTCCACTGGGGCTATGTGACCTGAACATGTTTAATCATGAAGCATTAAAGTCTTTACTCAAAAGATAAGATGCGAGTATTGCATGTGATACAAGAAAATGATTAATAATTACTGTTATCTCATAACAAGCATATATTTTCTGCAACACAATTAAAAACTTCTCTAGACACTAAGTACCAATCAGTATTGATGGTAGCAACACCTCACACATGCAGCTTTTAGAAGGTGTATTCGAACACAAAAGTAATCAAATACTTCAATTTGTTTAAAAGATGAAGTCACACCATTTTTAATATTATTAATTAAGTCAATAAATCTAACCGATTTCTTTCAATATTTAACTCAAAATTTGAGATAAATATCGAAATAAATAAAATAATGTGAAGGGTTGAGAACATTCAAATTTGAAATGTGCTGCCTGGAGGCAGCAGATTTCAAATTATCGATTTCTCATGTGACAATCAATCTACTAATCTACTTCATAGTGCCGTTAAATGTAATGGCAAACATTTTTTATGTTTTTTCTGACTTCTCCCTCATGTCCACTGACTTCTCCCTCCTAGCCCCTAACTTCTCCCTAAACTCTCTGGAGGGAGAAGTCACTTTTCCCTGAAATTAAAAATTCAAAGTAATTTGTACATTTTTTATACTTACCAATGGCCCAGACTAGCTGGTGCTAACTCAAAAATCCAGGGCCAAACACAAATTTTGCCCCTCAATCCCCCAAATTTGCATGCAAAACCGAAAATTGAATGTCCTATCTGGTCCTCCATAGTTTTGCGATCTGCGCATGCGCAGTATCCAGGAAGACACCGAAATTGGCACCAACCATCATTCTTTCTATAATGCCTGTTAAATGTTGTAAACAGAGGGGAGGTATGAGTGCCCACTCATGGGAGGGCCATACCCGTCTGGGCCATTGGTAAGTATAAAAATATACAAATTACTTTAAATTTATAATATATTTATAACAACCAATAGCCCAGACTATCTGAATCATAAAAAGGCTGGAGGGCCTAGGACATAAAGGAAAGTTAAAAAATTTATAGTAATTTATATATTTTTTATACTTACCAATGACCCAGACTTAGCTGGTGCTAACTCCACAAAAACCAGGGCCAAACACAAATTTTGCCCCCCAATCCCCAAAATTTGCATCCAAAACAAAAAGAAATCATGTCCTAAAGGACCTCCATAGTACGACTCTACTGCGCATGCGCAGTGACGCAGTCGTCCCGAAATTGGCGCCAAATATCATTCTTACTGGCAGTGCCTGGTCAGCGCTATGTACTCAGCGGGGAGGCAAGAGTTCCCAACTCAGGGAGGGCCATCCCCGTCTGGGTCATTGGTAAGTATAAAAAATATATAAATTACTATAAATTTTTTAACATTTTTATACTGTACCAATGACCCAGACTTAGCTGAATAGTAAACAGGCTGGAGGGCCTAGGACATAGAGGAAAATCCAATAAGCTCAATTATAAAATAAAGAGGTAACCCCTTAAGGAGAAAAGGAGTATTAGGCTTTACATGTATCTTTCTTATTTAATATTTAAATTAGAAAGATACACTACCCTTAATAATTGAGCACAATAACATTCATGTTCTCTATTAATATCCAGTATAACCTTTATACTAATTATTTTTAAAACAAGCCAATAAATAAAGTAGTCCAGAGAATTGAGACTCTTTATAATCATTTAAAAGTGTCCGAGTATTGTATATTAAAGCCCGTTTGACACTTGACATATACAAATGCTTCACACCGAGCTACACTTTAAAAATAAGACATGAATGAAATTAAACATTAATATTACACTTTAAAACCATCCCGGAAGCGACTCAGAAATACTGTCTTGGAGGAGGCATTCCCTTGCTTTTCACTATAAAGCAGGTGACCTAAGGGAACACCCGCCCCCCCCCCCCCCCTTCCCCTTGCCCTGGGTCAAATAGCCCAGAGCGAAGAGGGCAGCCGGACGGAGTCACTGCCGGAACAGAAAGCCTGCATAACTATAGTTGCAACTGTTTAGTGGACGACATTCTGAGCAACAGATAACGGACCTAAACAATGCAGGTCTCCAGAAATGGACTCAATATTTCTGAGATAAAAATTAGTAAATGTGGATGGCTGAGACCAATAAGCAGCCTTCATTAAATCTGTAATAGCAACACTATTAGCATAAGCCCAGGAAGTAGAAAGAGCTCTTACTTCATGAGCAGAAATCTTAAGCACAGACTGCTGAGAAGAAGATAAATCTTCATACGCAGTACGGATAGTTAACTGAATCCATCTAGCAATAGAATGGACTGAAATGTCCTTTCTATTAGGCATCAAAGACAGAAAGAAACGTTTCCGTCCCTTTCTGATGAACTGAGATCTCTGTTTATAGATACGTAGTGCTCTAACAGGACAGAGTAAAGGCCTACGCCCGTCTGAAGACGGAAGAGCCTTAATAACAATAGGTTCCGGATATTTATTAGGAGCCTGATTCTTAGCTAAAAAACCGACGTTAGTAGTGAAGGTGATAGTGTTCCCAACACTACGATAATGAGAATCATCCACCGATAGTGCATGAAGCTCACTGACTCTTCTGGCAGAAGAGAAAGCTAAGAGAAAAGCTGTCTTATAAGATAAGAATTTGAAATCTACTGTCCCAAGAGGTTCAAATGGCTTTTCCTTCAATTTAAGGAGAACCCAAGCTAAATTCCACTTAGGAATTAATCTAAGAGTTCTGGGTCTATTTATCGAAAAGTTTCTAACCAATTTCGATAAAGAGACATTAGATCCAATTTGTAAACTATCATGATGTGCATAGGTATCAGATAACATAGATCTATAACCCTTTATAGTAACCGGTTGCAGTTTGATTTCGTCAAACAAGTATACTAGAAAGTTAGCAATGTCTGGTATAGAGGGATCAAATATATCAACAGAATGATCCCTACACCAACGATGGAAAACCTTCCACTTAGCCGCATAGTTTAGCGAAGAGGAGGTCCTCCTACAGTTAGAAATCGCGTCCACTGCTCGTCCTGAAAAGTGCTTGCCATGCAAGAAGGACCGCACAACGGAAAAACGTGAAGGTTGAGACCTTGCGGGTTGTGATGCAGTTGGCGCGATTTCCCCTGCCAAAGAAGATCCTCTCGTGGAGGGAGCTTCCGCGGTAGGTCCCACAACAGACACCTGAGTAGATTTATCCACGGTCTCTGTGGCGACAGAGATGCTACCAACAGAATCTTGCATTGAGATTGTTTTATCTTTAGCAATACTTGTTGAATTAACGGCGCTGGAGGATACGCATATCCTATCATTCCGTCCCAAGGGATCGATAGAGCGTCTACAGCAAATGCTCTTGGATCCGGACACGGGGACACATACGTCTGCAACTGATTGTTGAGATGTGTCGCAAATAAGTCTATCATTGGCCGTTCCCATTGGTAGCAAATCTGATTGAATACTTGTTTGTTGAGAGTCCACTCCGACGGCAACAAGCGACCCTTTCGAGAAAGGGAGTCTGCTAGCACATTCAGACGACCCGGTATGTGACGGACCGAAAGAAGAACGTGATGTTCCAACGCAAACAGAAGGATTCTTTCCGTTAGATTGAACAACGGAACTGAATGAGTGCCTCCCTGATTCCGTATATACGCCACTACTGTCGTATTGTCGGATAGGATTTGGACATGAGCATCGTGAATAATGTCCATCCAGTGACGTAACGCAAGCCAAATTGACATCATTTCCTTGATGTTTATGTGCTTGCACAGGAATTGCGGATCCCAAAGACCCTGGCATCTCGAATCCGTTGGGATTAATGATGCACCCCAACCTGTTTGACTGGCATCCGTCATAATGGTAAAACTCGGATCCGGCAACTGCAGCGGAACTCCTTGAGTTAACCACTGAATGTTTGCCCAAGTCTGAATCTCTTGTTTCACTTGATCTGACAAGAGAACGTCTACATCGAGCGAATGAATTTTCACACTCCATTCTGAGTCAAGAAAATTTGAAGAGGCCGTGTGCGTAGCCGTCCCATCGGAATGAGATCCGCAGCGGCTCCGCACAGACCTATCAGTCTCATAAATTCTCTCGCTGTGACTTTGTCTGTATTTAGACAATAGCGAGCGTAACAACTGACTAATTTCGCTCTGGTTAACGGCAGACGAACGAGATTGTTGTGCGTCTCGAAGCTCATTCCCAGATGAGTGAATGACTTGGACGGCACCAGATCCGACTTCTCCTCGTTTACTATGAAACCGAGACGTCGGAGCAATAGAAGAAGATTCTGAACATCGTTCTGAAGCGTTAACTCGTTGCCGTACCTCTGAAGAATGTCGTCCAGGTAGGCCGACGTTACCGCAGACGAATGAGCTCGGAAGTAAATCATTACCGAGTTCATTACTCGAGTGAAAGCCCAGGGTGCTAGATTCAATCCGAAGCACATGGCCCGGAACTGATACACCACTCCTAGGACTGCGAAGCGTAGATACTTTCGGAATGTCGGATGTACCATGACGTGAAAGTACGCATCTTTGAGATCTATGCTCGTTGCATAATCGTTCACCCGAATACTCGCTCTGACCGATCGAATCATCTCCATATAAAACTTCGGAGCGATGATCAGCTTGTTTATCCAGCTCAAATCTATGACTGGACGGAACGAGCCGTCTGGTTTCGGAACCAGAAACAGATGGCTGTAGAATCCCAGCGATTCCTGGTTTTCTACGACCTCTACCGCGTTCTTCATTAAAAGAGACTGCACCTCTGATAGCAGAGCGTCTCTTTTCTGAGGGTTTGACGGAAGATGAGTCCACTTTGGACTTCGAGTTAATGGAGGCTTTCGTTTGAAGGATATCTTTAGACCTTCCGAAGTCACTCCTCTCACCCAAGGGTCGTCCGTAATCGACGCCCACTCTTGAGAAAAACTCGACAACCTTCCGCCAACCGGAACGCGATAGAGGTTTGAGCCATCACCTCCTGGATCTGCGAGGCCTGCGGTAGGAGAAACCACGTCTTCCACGACCCGCACCTCGCCTCGTCGACCTCGGGGCGTCCGACCGATTGTCCCGGCCTGAAGGACGTCCCGAACGAGAGTCGCTATCCTGACGGTCTCTCGAATAAGAGCTAGAGGACGCACCGGAACCTCTATAGGAACCTCTCTTGGGCGGATAAGACCCAGAAGTGCCCGCCTTATTCGTGTCTGCTGAATCCGACCTTTTAGGAGCGGATCTAAACAACAGAGAATCACTAGCTTTCTTTTTAATATTATCATAAATAGCGGAAAGCTTGCCGTCAAAGAGAAGATCTCCTGAGACCGAAGCGACTCTAAGAGAGTTCTTCACCTTAGAATCCACTAGTGTGGATGTAGACAGGGCTGCGTCACGTCTAACCAACTCCAGATTAGCCACTGAAAGGGCGGAGTTACACGTGGAATAAGCTACTGCCCTTGAAAGAAGTCTTAAGGAGGATTGTATATCCTGAAACTCTTCCCCTTGAAGACGCAGTGATAACGCCTTCGTAAGGTGATCTGCGTAAGATAAGGCATCTAAATTGGCTCTGTTAGACGCAATAGCTGTTTCCAACACTGCGGTTGGAATAGAAGCTGACGACGGTAATGATAGCTCTAAGTCTTCCGCCTCGTCGTCCATACGCAGAGGAACTCTCGGTATACCCTGACCTGCCGTGTCGAATTTATTCCTTGCATTAATGAAAGGCAGGTTGAGAGTATTTGCGGACAAGAAGCCTGCTTTCCCTGTCCTGGAAGCAAGTTTAAAAATAGCGTCGTTCAATAATTCAAATGTTCTTGCAACATTATTGGACTGCGACGGAAACTCGGGAGCGATGTCCCTGAACCGCTCGAAAAAATCAGAGTCCAATGACGCTATAATTCTCCTGTCCGGAAGCGCAGCAGTCTGGCCCGACGGAACAACTTGAGGAAGAAAGTGCCGGATGAAGTCTACGGCAGCTTTGTGTTGTTCCGAAAGGGATAGCTCCAATTCATCCGTATCCCTTTCACCATCCGGTCGGACCTCCCGATGTTCCCGGTCGTCCGCCCCCGATGCTTCGGCGGAGCGTACCGACCCAGCGCCGTCGGATAATTCTCGATCCGACACCGTCTCTGTCGGCTGCTGGGATGCTGCGATAAGCTGTGCTATCTGCACTAGAATGTCCGACGTCGAGACCTGCGGAGGAGCGGTCTTTCGCTGCTTTGCCGAGGGCAGCTCCGCATCAGATGGCTCCCGCATACTTTTCCTATGCGAACGTCCGGAGTCCATCGGTCTCGAGTCCCTGGCTGCCGGATGGTGTGACCTGGTCGCCGAATAATCCTTCATCGGCGAAGCTGGCAAGATATCGGAGGTCACGCAGCCAAGGTGCGGTCGTGTGCGCCGGCGAGAAGAGGAAGCCTTAACAGTCTCTGCGGACTGCTTATACAACGGAGCGTCCCGAGCGACGGACGTATGCTCCGCTAAAGACACATTTTGTACCACAACATCTGGTCCCAGATGTTGTTGTACGAGAGAGGGGCCTCTCTCGCTCGCGGCCCGGCTGGACCTGGACTAAAAGGCTTCCTCCGTTCTCGTTCACTATCCGCCGTCACTGGGTGTGCATCTATTATTTTTATAGTGCTCGCATCACCCAAAATTTCCTCTTGGACCGCATCGGACGAACCCGGCTGCCGAACCATTCGGTGAATGGACGCTACACCGGGCGAGCTAGCGGACGACATTTGTCTAATCTCCATGAGCACTTTTGCCGCTAGCTCTGTATTTAATTGTGACGACGGACGCACACTTGAAGAAGATAACATGGAAACATCACCCTGTTCTGGTTCCTCTGAAATAGAAACTGAGAGAGTAGAGTGACCTTGTGGAGAAAGAGCCGGCATCGCTCTTTCTCCAGAAACAACATATCGTGACACACGTTTCCAATGTTTCTCATCCCAATGTTCACATACAGGACAGGGATTAATGCGAGAACACTGACTACAATTTATGCAATAATCATGAAAGTCAGAGGAAGATTTCTTCCTATTACAATTTGAACAAGTTCCTTTCATTGTGAAGGAACAACAATAAGTCCTAGTTACTCGCAAAAACCCCTGACACAAAGATACATAATAACATGATCCATTAATAAATGAAAAAACAATTGCAAAACAAAATAATTTTGAAAAAATATTTTTTCAGAGAAGCCCAAGTTGCTGAAAAGTAACGTTGAGCCCCGATGGATCCGATGGCAAAGTGTGGTCAAAAATTTTAAAATTATATAAAATAATTAATGAGACACTTTCGGATAATATAAATGTATCTTATAATGAGATAAACTACCTCAAAGGCAAACAGCCCCCCTCAAAAAAGGCTGTTGCCAATGAAAACAAACAGTGTAAACACAGAAGAAAACATGACTCCAGGCACTGAAAAAACTGGCCCGGAATCAGTCCTCAATTACACTCTATCTGATGCAAAACAGAGACTCCCAGGGGAGAATCTGCAGAACATCAGATGGAAGATGCAGAACACAAACGTTATACACCCATGGGTGAAAACGTAACTATGGGGAAAATAACAGAAAACATTCTGTAACCAAGCAACTCTCCCAGGGAAATTTTAGAAATGAAACTTCTCAAAAATATGCCAAAAGCATGGGAGAATTGCAAGGGGGGACTTTAGAAGGTTAGGGGAGAGGAAACACTGAATAAGCAGTGCAACAATTAGCAAGAATGACAACAAGAGGCGTTTGCCTCGAAAATAGGCAACTTAACATAATTTTAACAAAAAATTTTAAGTACAGCCCTGATTATTTTTTGCCACTTCTTTTTTCCTCTCCTCCTTCTATCCTCCTTAGAATCACATTTTCTCCAAGAATTACGTGTCTGGCATCCTTTAAACTGAGATTTACAAGCACAAAGATCAGTGAGATGTTGACTGATGAAGGGCCAAACAGAGAATGATATTTGGCGCCAATTTCGGGACGACTGCGTCACTGCGCATGCGCAGTAGAGTCGTACTATGGAGGTCCTTTAGGACATGATTTCTTTTTGTTTTGGATGCAAATTTTGGGGATTGGGGGGCAAAATTTGTGTTTGGCCCTGGTTTTTGTGGAGTTAGCACCAGCTAAGTCTGGGTCATTGGTACAGTATAAAAATATCCAATTACTCAATCACTTCATAAAGGATATCTCCTACAGGAGAATAGGAGAGAAAGGAATTATATATGACTTTCTCCTTTACGAGAAATGAGAAAGACATAACACCAACAATGTAATTGAGCATTACATAATATATAATTCTCCATTTAATACCAGCATAACCCATTATGCTAATTCGGTGAAGGGAAGCCAAAATATAAAGACAGTCCAGAGAATGAGACTCTTTATACTCTTTTAAAAGTGTCCGAGGATTGTATATTAATGCTCGTTTGACACGTGACATATACGAATGCTTAACAGTGAGCTACATTTTAAAAACAATACATAAATGAGACATATTATTTGCTTCACACCGAGCTACACATTAAAACCATCCCAGCACCAACTCAGGACTACTGTCACCAGAGGAGGTCTTCCCTTTCTTTTCACTGTAAAGCCAGATGATCATAAGGAAAAAAAATGCCCCCCCCCCCCCCTTCCCCTTGTTCTGAGGTACATGTCGTCAGAACGAAGAGGGCAGCGGAACAGCAACGTTTCCTTCCTTTTCTTATAAAATCTGATTGACGTTTATATATGCGCATAGCCCTGACTGGACACGGTCTATAGTTGTCCGTAGACAGCAGAGCCTTTATGGTAATAGGCTCAGGCTGTTTATCTGGAGCCTGATTCTTAGCCAAAAATCCCACTTCCGTATTTAGAGTAATGGTATTACCCACACTACGATAGTGAGATTCGTCAACAGATAAAGCATGAAGTTCACTAACTCTTCTAGCAGATGCAAAGGCTAAGAGAAATGCCATTTTATAGGTCAAGAATTTGAACTGTACAACGTCCAACGGCTCAAACAGAGCTTCTTTAAGCTTCAACAGAACCCAAGCCAAATTCCACTTAGAAATTAATCTGAGGGTTCTAGGTCTATTAATAGAGAAATTTCTAACCAGTTTGGACAATGAAGCATTAGATCCAATTACCAAGTTATCATGATGAGCGTAGGTGTCTATTAACATAGACCTATAGCCCTTAATAGTGACGGGCTGCAGTTTGAGATCGTCAAACAAGTAGACCAGAAAGTTGGCAATATCCAGTATGGACGGATCATAGACGTCTATTGACTGATCGTTACACCAACGGAAGAAAACCTACCACTTTGCTGCATAAATCAATGTAGAGGAGGACCTCCCACAGTTAGAAATTGCGTCCACTGCTCGTCCTGTAAACTGTTTGCCGTGCAAGAAGGACCGCACAACAGAAATACGTGAAGGTTGAAACCTTCTGGGTTGTGATGCAGTGTGCGTGACTTCCCTTGATAAAGAAGGTCCTCTCGCAGAGGAAGCTTCCGGGGAACGCCCCGTAACAGACACCTGAGAAGATTGATCCACGGTTTCTGAGATGACAGAGGTGCTACTAGAAGAATTTTGCAACAAGACTGTTTGATCTTTAACAGAATCTGCTGAATCAACGGAGTTGGAGGAGACGCATATCCTATCATTGCATCCCATGAGAGTGTCTACTGCGTACGCTCGATGGTCTGGACATGGCGACACAAACGTCGGTAACTGATTGTTCAGGTGTGTCACAAACAGATCTATCATGGGTCGATCCCACTGGTAGCAAATCTGTCTGAATACTCACTTGTTGAATGTCCACTCCGATGGCAACAGGCAACCTTTCCAAGATAGTGAGTCAGCTAATACATTCAGATGACCCTGTGACAGACAAAAAGCTGAACATGATGATTCACGACATATAGAAGAATCTTCTCCATTAGATCGCATAAAGGAATCGAATGAGTGCCGCCCTGGTTCTCGATATACGCTATGACTGTCGAGTTGTCCGACAAAATCTGAACATGAGCATCCGCTAGAATATGAATCCAATGTTGTAGTGCAAACCATATTGATATCACCTCCTTGATGTTTATGTTCTTCTCTAGGAACCAAGGGTCCCAAAGACCCTGACACTTCAAGTCTGCGGGGCTCAGGATCGTGCCCCAACCTGTTTGACTTGCATCTGTCATAATCGTGAAAGCCGGATCCAGCAGTTGAAGCAGAACTCCCTGAGTTAACCACTGAATATCTGCCCAAATCTGGACCTTTTGTTTTACTAGGTCCGTTAAAACAATACTGGTCTCGAGCGAATGCGTCTTCACACTCCACTTCTGCGTAAAGAATATCTGGGGGGGGGGGGGGGGGGAGGGGGGGAAGGAGAGGGGGGGATGCGTGCTTAGTCGGTCCATGGGAATAAGATCCGCAGCCGCTCCGCACAACCCCATCAGTCGCATGAATTCACTCGCTGTTAATGCGTCTGATTGTAGACAAAAGCAAGCATAACAACTAACTAATTTTGCTCTGGGTAACGGCAGACGAACAAGATTGTTGTGAGTCTTGAAGCTCATTCCCAAGTGAATGAACGACTTGGACGGAGCTAGATCTGACTTTTTCTCGATGAAACCGAGACGTCGGAGCAAAAGAAACCGACTCTGAACATTGTCCAAGTAAGCCGACGTTACCGCAGACAAATGAGCTCGGAAGTGAGATATTACCAAGTTCATTATTCGATTGAGTGCCCAGGGAGCCAGGTTCAGACCGAAGCACATCGCTCAGAACTGATACACTTTCCCTTGTACGGTGAACCGTAGGTACTTTCTGAATGCTGGATGTACCATGACATGAAAGTATGCATCCTTTAGATCTATGCTTGCCGCATAGTCGTTCACTCGAATGCTCGCCCTTACCGACCGAATGGTCTCCATATAGAACTTCGGAGCCACGATAAGCTTGTTTATCCAGTTCAAGTATCTTACAAGCCAGAAAATAAGCAGACTGACATCTCCAAAATGAGGTCCCCAGAGGGTGAATTTAGTGATGCTACCCTGCACAGCAGGGTAGCATCACTAAATTTACCCTCTGTGAACCTCAATCTGAATCGGGGTCTCAAAACTAAACAGAAAGAAGTACCCAGATGATAAATTGGTCCACTGTATGGGATAGCATCCTCAAATTCACCCTCTGGGAACCTCATTCTGCACATGTCAGACTGCTTATTTTCAGGCCTGGTCTCTTACCAGTCGGACCGAGCCATCTGGCTTCGGTACGAGGAACAGGTGACTGTAGAAACCTTGAGAATTTTGATTTTTATCGACCTCTATTACTTCCTTTGATAAGAGAGTGTGTACCTCCGCTAGGAGAGACTCTCTTTTGCAAGGATTTGACGGAAGAATTGTCCAACGCGGACATCTTGTTTGTGGTGGTTTTGCTTGGAATGTTAGCCATAGGCTGTCCAAGAATACACTTCTCACCCACTGATCTTCTGAAATTGTTATCCAGTTTTTCGCGAAGCTTGATAACCTTCTGCCAACTGGCAAGCAATAGAGGTCCTGACCATCACCTGTACAACCTGCGAGGCCTACGTGAGGAGAACCCAAGACCTCCCCGCCAAGAGCCTCAACCCGTCGGCTTAGGAGCATCAGACCAGTAGTCTCGATCAGACTTACGCCTCTTTCCCGAGTTGCTGTACTGACGACCTCTAGAGTAATTATAGGAGGGTTTCCTATACCCTCGTGAGGAGTCCACTTTTGACGAATTCTGGTTGGGATGTCCTCCTTTACTCTTTTCTGCTGCAGCGGGTTGATTTGACGCCGACTTCTGAAGCAGAGAATTACACACTTTCTTAGTAGCCTGATCAAAGACTTATGAAAGCTTATCGTCAAATATAGTACGTCCGGAAACCGGAGCGACTCAGAGAGTTTTTCACCTTGTCATCTATCAAAGCTGACGCCGCAAGGGCATCATCACTTCTGATTAACTCCAGATTAGCCACTGTTAGGGCGGAGTTATACATGGTATACATAATTGCCCTGGAAAGAACTCTTAGAGAGGTACGAATGTCCTCAAATTCCTTTCTGTTGAGACGTTGCGCCATAGCTCTTGTAAGGTGATCTGCATACGACATAGCGTCCAAATTCGCTCTATTAGAAGAAATTGCCATCTCAATTGTGTCTGAGCAAATTGTGAATAAACCAGGCAAGGATATCTCTAGATCCTCGGCCTGCTCATCCAAACGCAGAGGAACTCTCTGATCATCTTCTCCGATCATTTTAAATGAACGTGTTTCAAAAAACGGTAAATTTATGGAAGATGATGTCAAGAAACCGCCTTTCTTCTTCCCACTGGAGAGATGAAATACGGCGTCGTCTAAATGGCCGAAGGCCTGCGAACCTGCCTAGACTGAACCGGAAAAGAAAGGACCTCCTCCTTTGTCCGGATAAAGTTTGCGTCCAACGACGCCAATGGTTTCTTTCTAGTTGTCGCAGCATTCTGATTCATCAGAACAAATTCAGGGGAGTATTGATGGATTAAATCCATTGCAACTATGTGTTGTTCCAAAAGGGAAGGGTGATCTTCTTCCATATCCCTTTCACCATCCGAAAGAATCAGTTGTGAATCTCGGTCCCTTGCATCTGAATGAACAGATGACTGGACCGACCCAGCACCGTCCGACAGCTCAGGTTCTGAGACTGTAGTAGGCTGCTCTTGCACTTGCTTGGATGCTGCGATGAGCTGCGCAATCTGCGACAGCAAGTCCGTTACGGAGGCCTGAGGAGCAGCGGTCTTCTGTTTCTTCGCCGCTTTCTGCTCCTGGGACGGTGTGTCAGAGATGGCTCTTTTCTCCGAACGTCCCGATGAACGAGGCCTCGTCTCCCTAGCTACCTGATGGTCTGTCTTCGCAGACAACAAGTGGTCCCTTCTTGGCGATGCACGCTGGATATCCAAAGTCAGATAGCTAGGGAGCGGTTGGGTGTGCTTTGTAGATGACGTGGAAGAAGCAGTAACTATAGCCAAGGCCAGCTGCAATCTATATGGTGCGACCTGGACGGAAGGTGTAGACGTATGCTCTGACTCACGCAAGTTTTTTATCACAACATCTGGCTCCAGATGTTGCTGGGAAAGAGAGGGACCTCTCACGCTCGAGGTCCTTTCAGACCTCGCCGAGCTTCCCACGGAACTTGCTGGCTTCTTCCTCTGTTCCGTTGTCGCTGGGTGAGCATGTTTATGTTTTAAGGTGCTCGCTCCACCCAATCCACTTTTATCGACTGCAACGGACACACCCAGCGTCACGGTACCCACGGATGGAGTGACTGCTTCGCCGGTCGTGCTAGCTGCAGACAAAGGACTAAAACCACCAGCTAGTGGCTTTATCCTCTGTCTAATATTCATGAGCTAGCTCTGTTTGCTCATCCGAGTGCGACGATGGTAGCACACTTTCTCTTGGTGTCACATAACTATCACCATGTTCTTGTTCCTCTGAAAAAGAAACTGAGAAACTTGATTGACTTTGCGGCGAGAGGACCGGCATTGGCCTCTCACCACTAACAACATTCCGTGACACCCTTGTCCAACTTTTGTCATCCCATCTGACACATGTAGGACAAGAATTAGTGGGAGTACATCGACTACAAGCCAGGCAACAAACATGTAAATCTGAAGTAGATTTCCTAGCCTTGCATTTTGAGCAATAAGCTTTCATAATTAATCAAAACAAAGACAACAGTACTCCCACCAACTCCACAATAAATATATGATAATGATATATAATAAACAACATTCAAAGCCCAAAGGTATCCCGAAAGAGCCAAAGTGTGGACAAAATTCCAAAAATAATTGCTACACTACCGGAATAAGATAATATGTATCTTACAACAATCCTACGGTAAAAGAAATAGGAAACTACATATACTGTGGAGCCCACTTAATTGGATATCTCTTAACTGAATTACCCTCTTAATTGAATATTATTTCCCAACACAAAACCATTTACCATACATCAAGTACAACATTAACTCCTGTTAATTGAATAAAAAAATTTGTAACCTGTCAAGAAATTACCCTGACATTCCCCAGTTTTCCATTGTTTATAGACATATTTGGCCTCTGTACATCCAATACAGGTATTTAATCTATTACATCTTGTTTGACAGAGCTCATGGAGCTCTGTTAAACAAGATATAATAGAATAAATGCTCAGTTTATCTCTAGAATACAGGAAAGTGACACCATCCCTGTTAAGTGAATACTCCTGTTAACTGAATAATTTCCATTGGCAAAGTGGCTATTCAATTAACAGGGTTCCACTATACTACTCAAAATTTGCTAAGCACCAAGTATATCCAACTACCTGTTTTATTTATTTATTTATTTATTGGTGTTTAAGGTCACATACTTATGCACAATGGCTAATCGTGACCGTGACAGTTTTACGGGTGGAGGAAGCCGGAGTCCCAGGAGAGAACCACCGAGCAACGACGAGCAGCTGTCAGCTCTCCAACATCGTAACTCTGAACTCTGCACCGCAGCACAGGCAGGGTTAGATTGGTTGAAGACATGCGCACCATCGACGTGCAGTACACCTCAATACACAGCGTCATCGTGCCCCCATGTAGGCAATCGGGGTGAAGTGTCTTGCCCAAGGACACAATGCGGCTGCCGCAGGTGGGATTCGAACCGAGGACCTCTCGGCTTGCAGCCTGCACCTCTACCAACTGAGCCACTGCGCCCCCACTACCTGTTTTACGTTTTAGTTGAAATATTGTAATGAAAAGTGTATATATATTTTTTTTATATCTTTAATGATTTAAGTACAGAAATTAAGATTTTATTTGTGTTTGACATTATTTTTTAGCTTTTGAATACGATAACCATGGAAAGTTAAAAAATTTATAGTAATTTATATATTTTTTATACTTACCAATGACCCAGACATAGCTGGTGCTAACTCTTAAAAATATAGGGCCAAACACAAATTTTGCCCCCCAATCCCCAAAATTTGCATCTAAAACCAAAGAAAACATGTCCTGAATGGCCCTCCATACTTCACCTCTACTGCGCATGCGCAGTGTCAAGGACGTCCCGAAATTGGCGCCATTAATCATTCTTATAACCAGTGCCTGGTAAGCACTATGTACTCAGCGGGGAGGTATGAGTTCCCAACTCCTGGGAGGGCCATCCCCGTCTGGGTCATTGGTAAGTATAAAAAATATATAAATTACTATAAATTTTTTAAGATTTTTATACTGTACCAATTTCCCAGACATAGCTGAATAGTAAAAAGGCTGGAGGGCCTAGGACATAGAGGAAATTCCAATAAGCTCAATTATATAAAATAGAGTCATCCCTTCGAGGAGAAAAGGAGTATTAGGCCTTACATGTATCTTTCTTATTTGTGGTAAATTAGAAAGACACAACACCTTCCATAATTGAGCATCATAACATCCATGTACTCTATTAATATCCAGTATAATCCTTATACTAATAATTTTTAAAGTAAGCCAATAAATAAAGTTAGTCAAGAGAATAGAGACTCTTTATACTCCTTAAAAGTGTCTGAGGATTGTATAATAACGCTCGTTTGACATGTGATATATTCAAAAGCTATACTTTAAAAACTATGACCTGAATGAATTTTTAAAACATAAACTTATCACTTAAAAACCATCCCAGTAACAGCTCAGAATTACTAACTCCGGAGGAGGTATCCCCTTGTTTTCATAATAAAACAGGTGACCCAAGGGAACACCCTCCCCCCCCCCCTTTCTCCTTGCCCTGGGTCAAATAGCCCAGAGCGAAGAGGGCAGCAGGAACAGAAAGCCTACCTAGCTATAGTAGCAACTGTTAAGTGAATGACATTCTGAGCAGTAGATAATAGACCTAACAATGGAGGCCTCCAGAAATGGACTCAATATTTCTGAGATAAAAATTCATGAATGTGGATGGCTGAGCCCAATGTGCAGCCTTCATAAAATCTATAATAGCGACACTATTAATGTAAGCCCAAGATGTAGAAAGAGCTCTTACTTCATGAGCCGAAATCTCAAGCACAAACTGCTGAGTTAATGATATACCATAAGCAGTACCGATAGTTAATTGAATCCATTAGCAACAGAATGGAGTGTAATGTCCTTCTATTAGGCATCAAAGACAGAAGAAGCTTACGTCCTTACTAATAAACTGATATCTGTTTATAAATACGTAAACTCTAACCGGACAGAGTAAAGGCCTATGCCCGTACGAAGACGGAAGGACCTTAATAACAATAGGTTCCGGATATTTATTAGAAGCCTGATTCTTAACCAAAAATCCAACATAAGTAGTAAAGGAATAGTGTTTCCGATACTACGAAAGTGAGAATCGTCCACCGATAGTGCACGAAGCTCACTGACTCTTCAGTAGAAGAGAAGACTAAGAGAATTACTGTCTTAAAAGGTCAGAATTTGAAAACTACTGTTTCCAAAGGCTCAAATGATAACTTAGCTAAATAAGAACCGAAGCTAAATTCCGTATAGGAATTTAATCTAAGGATTCTAGGTCTATTTATCGAAAAGTTTCTAACTGACTTAGATAAAGAGACATAAGACTCAATTGTAAACTATCATAGAGTGCATAGGTATGAGATAACCTAGACCTATAACCTTAATAGTAACAGGCTGCAGTTGATCTTGTCAAACAAGTATACTAGAAAGTTGCAATGTCTAGTATGGAGGGATTAAAAATATCAACATAATGATCCCTACACCAACGACGGAAGAGCCTCCACTTTAGCCGCATAGTATAGCGAAGAAGAGGTTCTCCTACAATAAGAAATTGCGTCCCTAGCTCGTCCTGTACAATGCTTGCCGTGCAAGGAGGATCACACAACGGAATACGTGAAGGTTGAGACCTTGCGGGTTGTGATGAAGTTGACACGATTTCCCCAGCGAAAGAAGATCCTCTCATGGAGGAAGTTTTCGCGGTAAGCCCCACAGTAGACACCTGAGTAAATTTACCCACGGTCTCTGTGAAGACAGAGATGCTATCAACAGAATTGTATTGTGGATGTTTATCTTAGCAATACTTGCTGAATCAACAGCGCTGGAGGATACGCGTATCCTATCATTCCGTCCTATTAGATCAATAGAGCATTAACAACATAAGCTCAGGGACCTGGACATGGAAACACATACGTCTGCAATTGAATAGTGAGTTGTGACGCAAATAAATTATCATTGGGTGCTCCCATTGATAGCAAATCCGATTGAATACTTGTTTGTTGAGAGTCCATTCTGACGGCAACAAGCGACCCTTACGTGAAAGGGAGTCTGCTAATACAATCAGACGACCCGGAATATGACGGACCGAAGCAGAACTTGGTGTACTATAACAAACAGAAGGATTCTTTCCGTTAAATTGAATAACGGAATCGAATGAGTGCCTCCCTGGTTCCGGAGATACGCAACTACTGTCGTATTAACGGACAGGATTTGGACATGCGTTTCTGAATAATGTTCATCCAATGACATAGTGCAAGCCTAAATAACATCATTTCCTGGAAGTTAAGTGCTTGCCTAGAAACTGCAGAAACCAAAGATCCTGGCACTTCGAATCCGTTGGGATCAATATTGTACCCCAAACTGTTTGACTGGCATCCGTCATAATCATAAAACTCAGATCTGGCAACTGCAGTGGCACTCTCTGAGTCAACCACCGAATGTTTGCCCCAGTCTGAATCTCTTGCTACACTTGATAGACAAGAGAACGTGTATATCGAGCAATTCATAGATTGCTGAAAAGTTGCCGTCGAAGAGAAGCTTCTCCGAGACCGAAGCGACTCTGAGAGAGTTCTTCACCTTACTATCCACGCGCGTGGATGTAGCCTGGGCTGCGTCACGTCTAACCAACTCCAGGTTGCCACTGAAGGGCGGAGTTATACGTGGAAAAACTACTGCCCTTGAAAGAAATCACATTGAGGATCATATCCTGGAATTCTTTCTCTTGAAGACGTAATGATAACGCCTCAGTAAGGTGGTCTACGTATGATAAAGCGTCTATGTTAAGTCTATTAGACATCACTGTCGTTTCCAACATCGTGGTTGGAATTGACATAGACGGCAAAAAAGATAATTCCCAGTCTTCAGCACCGCCGTCTAGACGCATATGAACTCTCGGTATGCCCTGTTCTGCCAATATAAATTATTTCCTAGAATTGAAAAAAGGCACAATAGAGCATTGCGGACAAGAAACTAGACTATCATGCTTGGTAGCAAGCTTATATATATAGCGTCGTTAAATAATTCAAATGTTCTAAAGACATTATTGGACTGTGTCGGTAAGTCAAGGACAATGTCCCTGAACCGATCCAAAACTCCGTGTCCAATGACGCTATTAGTCTCTTATCCAGCATCGCAGCAATGTAGTCCGATGGAACAACCTCTGGAAGATAATGCCAGAAGAAATGTATAGCAGCTTCTGTTGTTCCGAAAGGGAAAGCTCGAAATCGTCCGAATCCCTTTCGCCATCCTGTCGGACCCTATAAAGTGTTCGGTCGTCCAAAGCTGATGCAACAGCGGAGCGCACCGACCCAGCGCCATCGGATTATTCCTGATCCGACCGAGAATTTGTCGTTTGCTGGGATGCTGCGATAAACTGTGCTATTTTGGATAGCACATCCGTCACTGAGGCTTGTGGAGAAGCGGTCTTACGATGCATTGCCGCTGGAAGCTCCGTGTTCGTTACCCCGTGCATACTTCTATTATGCGAGCGAACGGAGTGTATAGGCCTCGTGTCCCTTGGCTACCGGATGGCGTGACCTGTTCGCCGTGGAATCACTGAATGACGAAACTGGCCAGATACTCGAGGTCACGTAGCCAATGTGCGGTCGTGTGCGCTGCTGTGAGGATGAGGAAGCATTATCGACAGTCTCTCGGACTGTCAATATAACGGAGCGTCCCAAGCGACGGACATATGCTCCGAATGCGAAATATCTGTACCACAACATCCGGTCCCATATGTTGTTGTACAAGAGAGAGACCTCTCTCGGTCGCAGCCCGGACGGACCTGGATGAGCTAGGAACCGGACAACAGGCTTCCTCTGATCTGTCCTCTAACCCGTCGTCACTGGGTGTGTACTAAAGTCTATTATAGTGCTCGCATCACCCAAATCTCCTTCCTAGACCGCAACGGACGAACCCGACTGCCGAACCATTCGATGAATGGACGCTACACCGGGTGAGCTAGCGAATGTCAACTCCGTCGATCCTACTAGGGACCTCTTAGGCGATTGACGTATTCCATGAGCACTTATTGCCGCTAGCTCTTCATTAACTATGACGACAGAGGCACACTTTTGAAAGACATCTCAGTAACTTTGCGAACAAGAAACCAGACATGCTTGTTAATAGCAAGCATATAATAATATATATAGCGTCGTACAATAATTCGAAAGTTTGTGTGACATTATTGGACTGTGTCGGAACTGAGGGACGATGTCCCTGAACCGAACCAAAAATTTCTGTGTCCACCGACGCTATCAGTTTCTTATACGGCATCACAGCATTCTGGTCCGACGAAAGAACCTCTAGAAGATAAAGTCAGATGACATACACAGCAGCTCATGTTGTTCCGAAAGGGAAAGCTCGAAATCCTCCGAATCCCTTTCGGCATCCCGTCGGACCGGATGAAATTTTCGGACGTCTGTACCTACTTCTGCGGAGCATCCCGACCCAGCGTCGTCGGATAATACATAATGCGACAGAGATTCTGTCGTTGCTGGGATGCTGCGATAAGCTGTGCTATGTGGGATAGCACGTCCGTCACCGAGGCCTGTGCAGTAGCGGTCTTACGATGCTTTGCCGCTGGAAGCTCCGTGTACGTTGACTCCCGCACACTTTCTTATGCGAACGTCCGGAGTCTGCAGGCCTCGTGTCCCTGGCTACCGGATGGTGTGACCTGGTCGCCGATGATTCTCTGATTGGCAAAGCTGATTGGATATCCGAGGTCACGTAGCCAAGAGCGGTCGTGTGCGCTACCATGAGGATGAGGAAGCCTTATTGACAGTCTCTCCGGACTAACTATATATCGGAGCGTCCCGAGCGGCGGAAGTATGCTCCGAATGCGAAACATTTTGTACCACAACATCTGGGGCCAGATGTTGTTGTACGAGAGAGGGGTCTCTCTCACTCGCAGTCCGGATGGACCTGGACGAGCTAGGAACTGGACTAAAAGGCTTCCTCCGTTCTCTCCTCTAATCCGCCGTCACTGGGTGTGCATTTGGTTGATTTATAGTGCTCGCATCACCCAAAACTCCTTCTAGACCGCAACGGACGAACCCAGCTGCCAAACCATTCTATGAATGGACGCTACACCGGGCGAGCTAGAGGACGTCAAAGGCCGTCGAACCTACTAGGGTCCTCTTAGGCAACTGACGTATTTACATGCGCACTTTACCGCTAGCTCTTCATTAATTGTGACAACGGAGGCACACTTTTGGAAGACATCACGGATACATCACCCTGTTCTTGATCGTCTGAAATAGAGATTGATAAAGTAGAGTGACCCTGCGGGGAAAGGACCGGAATGGCCAATTCCCCACTAACATACCGTGACACACGCTTCCCATGTTGTCATCGAAATTAACACATACAGAACAGGAGTTAGTGCGAGTACACTGACTACATATACAATGATTATGAAAGTCAGAGGAAGAATTCCTCTTATTACAATTGAACAATATCCTTTCATTGTGAAAATAAAACAAAGTCCTAGTACTCGAACCAACCCCTGACAATCAAAATACATAATAACATGATCCATTAACATAGAAAAAATAATTGAAATCAAAAAATTTTGAAAAAATATTTTTTCAGAACAGCCCAAGTTTCTGAAAAGTAACGTTGAGCCCCAATGGATCCCAAGCCTAAGTGTGGACAAAAATTCTAAAAATATTTTAAACAATTTATGCTACACTTACGAACAATAATAATGTATCTAGTTATGATTAAATGAACATCAAGATATTATTTTCAAGAAATCCCCCCCTCACACAGAGGGCTGTTGTAAATGTAAACAATAAGTGTAAAAATACCAGAAGAAGACTCCAGGCACCCTGGCGCGAAATCAGTTACCAATAATACACTATCTGATGCAAAACAGAGACTTCCAGGGAAAAACTGCAGAACATCAGATGGTAGATGCAGAACACTACGCCTAACCACCCACAGGTGAAGACGTAAACATGGGGAAAAGAACAGAATTCATTCTGTTATCTAGCTAAAACTCCCAAGAAATTTTAGTAATAATATTACAGAAAATATGCCAAAAGCATGGGAGAATAGCAAGAGGGGACTTAAAGGAAAGGGAGAGAGTAAAACACTGAACAAGCAGTGTAACTTGATAACAAGAATGACCACAACAGGCTGTTGCCTCGAAAATAGGTAACTTAACATAATTTCATTAAAAAATTTTAAGTTACAGCCCTGATAATTTTCTGTCACTCATTTTTCCTCTCCTCCTTCTATATCCTCCTTAGAATCACCATTTCTCTAATATTTATGTGTCTGGCATCATTTAAACTGAGATTTACAAGCACAAAGATCAGTCAGATGTTAACTGATGAAGGGCCAAACAAAGAAGAATGATTAATGGCGCCAATTTCGGGACGTCCTTGACACTGCGCATGCGCAGTAGAGGTGAAGTATGGAGGGCCATTCAGGACATGTTTTCTTTGGTTTTAGATGCAAATTTTGGGGATTGGGGGGCAAAATTTGTGTTTGGCCCTATATTTTTAAGAGTTAGCACCAGCTATGTCTGGGTCATTGGTACAGTATAAAAATATGGATATTATTGGTAAAAGAGGAAATTTTCAAATTTGCCAAAATGTTGACGGAGCGAACTGGTATGGGTTCAATATCGAGTATGAGACTCGTTACTGTTAATTACACCTTGACAACACCTTCTCATGCTCCCAATCAGGTTCATGGTGGTCCTTTGTGGGATGTTGTTCCATTCTTGGACCAGTATGGCACCAAGCTCCTGGACACTTCTTGGCTGGACTGGACGGGCTGAAATTGCAAGCTGCAACTCATTCCAGACATGTTCAATTGAATTGAGGTCAGGAGATCTTGTTGGCCAGTCCATACACTCAATACCCTCCCTCTGTCGGTACTCCCCAACAGCATGGGCAACATGAGGATGGGCATTAACGTCCATCAGAATGAATCTATCACCCACTGCACCTGCATACAATCTGATGTGGACATCCAGGATCTCATCAATATACCGCTGTGCAGTCAATGTATCACGTTCAAGGACACAGAGCTCTGTACGTCCATCCCTGCTGATGCTGCCCCAGACCATGATTGACCCTCCACCACAACGGTCATGCTCAGCAATGTTGGCTGCATGGAATCGCCTATTTGTGTGGTCTAGGCAGTACCTTGACTCATCTGTAAAAAGGACCGGTCGCCAATCTTCTCTGGTCCATCCAACATGGTCCATGGCCCATTCATATCATGCCTGGCAGTGGTTCTGGGACAGCAGAATGCAAATACATGGTCTTCTCAGTCAGAGACCACCTTCGTGCAACCTTGCCCGGATAGTCTGCGTCGAAACATTTACCCCGGATGCATTCTGAAGGTTACTGCAAAGCTGGGTTGCTGTGGCAAAGTGGTTCCTACAGGCCTGAATAATAAAAAAACAGTCTCCAGCTGCAGATGTTGCCGTGTCTCTGTTACCACTATGCCATCTTACTGGTGTGCCATACTGCTGAAATCTTGCCCAGGCTCTGGTGATCACCAACCTGACGATGGGTAGCCACTTGCTCCACCATCCCTACAGCCTGTCACATTTCTGCTTCAGACAAATGTCTTCTTACATTTGCAATTGCCATATTCAATCATTAAATCACAAGGGTTTGTGTTGAAATGAAGATTGAATACCCTACACATGTCATGTACATGTAGACAGTACACAAAAGTTAAAAAATTTATAGTAATTTATATATTTTTTATACTTACCAATGACCCAGACTTAGCTGGTGCTAACTCTAACAAAACCAGGGCCAAACACAAATTTTGCCCCCCAATCCCCAAAATTTGCATCCAAAACAAAAAGAAATCATGTCCTAAAGGACCTCCATACTACGCCTCTACTGCGCATGCGCAGTGACGCAGACGTCCCGAAATTGGTGCCAATTATCATTCTTACTGGCAGTGCCTGGTCAGCGCTATGTACTCAGCGGGGAGGCAAGAGTTCCCAACTCCAGGGAGGGCCATCCCCGTCTGGGTCATTGGTAAGTATAAAAAATATATAAATTACTATAAATTTTTTAACATTTTTATACTGTACCAATGACCCAGACTTAGCTGAATAGTAAACAGGCTGGAGGGCCTAGGACATAGAGGAAAATCCAATAAGCTCAACTCTATAGTAAAGAGGTAACCCCTTAAGGAGAAAAGGAGTATTAGGCTTTACATGTATCTTTCTTATTTAATATTAAATTAGAAAGATACACTACCCTTAATAATTGAGCACAATAACATTCATGTTCTCTATTAACATCCAGTATATCCCTTATACTAATTATTTTTAAAGCAAGCCAATAAATAAAGTAGTCCAGAGAATTGAGACTCTTTATAGTCATTTAAAAGTGTCCGAGTATTGTATATTAAAGCCCGTTTGACACTTGACATATACAAATGCTTCACAACGAGCTACACCTTAAAAATAAGACATGAATGAATTTTAACATTAATATTACACTTTAAAACCATCCCGGAAGCGACTCAGAAATACTGACTTGGAGGAGGCATTCCCTTGCTTTTCACTATAAAGCAGGTGACCTAAGGGAACACCTGCCCCCCCCCCCCCCCCTTTCCCCTTGCCCTGGGTCAAATAACCCAGAGCGAAGAGGGCAGCCGGACGGAGTCACTGCCGGAACAGAAAGCCTGCATAACTATAGTTGCAACTGTTTAGTGGACGACATTCTGAGCAACAGATAACGGACCTAAACAATGCAGGTCTCCAGAAATGGACTCAATATTTCTGAGATAAAAATTCGTAAATGTGGATGGCTGAGACCAATAAGCAGCCTTCATTAAATCTGTAATAGCAACACTATTAGCATAAGCCCAGGAAGTAGAAAGAGCTCTTACTTCATGAGCGGAAATCTTAAGCACAGACTGCTGAGAAGAAGATAAACTCTCATAAGCAGTATGGATAGCTAATTGAATCCATCTAGCAATAGAATGGACCGAAATGTCCCTTCTATTAGGCATCAAAGACAGAAAGAAAACGTTTCCGTCCCTTTCTGATAAACTGAGATCTCTGTTTATAGATACGTAACGCTCTAACAGGACAGAGTAAAGGCCTACGCCCGTCTGAAGACGGAAGAGCCTTAATAACAATAGGTTCCGGATATTTATTAGGAGCCTGATTCTTAGCTAAAAAACCCACATTAGTAGTGAAGGTGATAGTGTTCCCGACACTACGATAGTGAGAATCATCCACCGACAGTGCATGAAGCTCACTGACTCTTCTAGCAGAAGAGAAAGCTAAGAGAAAAGCTGTCTTATAAGATAAGAATTTGAAATCTACTGTCCCAAGAGGTTCAAATGGCTTTTCCTTCAATTTAAGAAGAACCCAAGCTAAATTCCACTTAGGAATTAATCTAAGAGTTCTGGGTCTATTTATCGAAAAGTTTCTAACCAACTTAGATAAAGAGACATTAGATCCAATTTGTAAACTATCATGATGTGCATAGGTATCAGATAACATAGATCTATAACCCTTTATAGTAACAGGCTGCAGTTTGATTTCGTCAAACAAGTATACTAGAAAGTTTGCAATGTCTGGTATAGAGGGATCGAATATATCTACAAAATGATCCCTACACCAACGACGAAAAACCTTCCACTTAGCCGCATAGTTTAGCAAAGAGGAGGTCCTCCTACAGTTAGAAATCGCGTCCACTGCTCGTCCTGTAAAGTGTTTGCCATGCAAGAAGGACCACACAACGGAAAAACGTGAAGGTTGAGACCTTGCGGGTTGTGATGGAGTTGGCGCGATTTCCCCTGGGAAAGAAGATCCTCCCGTGGAGGAAGCTTTCGCGGTAGGTCCCACAACAGACACCTCAGTAGATTTATCCACGGTCTCTGTGGCGACAGAGATGCTACCAACAGAATCTTGCATTGAGATTGTTTTATCTTTAGCAATACTTGTTGAATTAACGGCGCTGGAGGATACGCATATCCTATTATTCCGTCCAAAGGGATCGACAGAGCGTCTACTGCAAATGCTCTTGGATCCGGACACGGAGACACATACGTCTGCAACTGATTGTTGAGATGTGTCGCAAATAAGTCTATCATTGGCCGTTCCCATTGGTAGCAAATCTGATTGAATACTTGTTTGTTGAGAGTCCACTCCGACGGCAACAAGCGACCCTTTCGTGAAAGGGAGTCTGCTAGCACATTCAGACGACCCGGTATGTGACGGACCGAAAGAAGAACGTGATGTTCTAGCGCAAACAGAAGGATTCTTTCCGTTAGATTGAACAACGGAACTGAATGAGTGCCTCCCTGATTCCGTATATACGCCACTACTGTCGTATTGTCGGATAGGATTTGGACATGAGCATTGTGAATAATGTCCATCCAGTGACGTAACGCAAGCCAAATTGACATCATTTCCTTGATGTTTATGTGCTTGCACAGGAATTGCGGATCCCAAAGACCCTGGCATCTCGAATCCGTTGGGATTAGTGATGCACCCCAACCTGTTTGACTGGCATCCGTCATAATGGTAAAACTCGGATCCGGCAACTGCAGCGGAACTCCCTGAGTTAACCACTGAATGTTTGCCCAAGTCTGAATCTCTTGTTTCACTTGATCTGACAAGAGAACGTCTACATCGAGCGAATGAATTTTCACACTCCAATTCTGAGTCAAGAAAATTTGAAGAGGACGTGTGCGTAACCGCCCCATCGGAATGAGATCCGCGGCGGCTCCGCACAGACCTATCAGTCTCATAAATTCTCTCGCTGTGACTTTGTCTGCGTGCAGACAATAGCGAGCGTAACAACTGACTAATTTCGCTCTGGTTAACGGCAGACGAACGAGATTGTTGTGCGTCTCGAAGCTCATTCCCAGATGAGTGAATGACTTGGACGGCACCAGATCCGACTTCTCCTCGTTTACTATAAAACCGAGACGTCGGAGCAATAGAAGAAGATTCTGAACATCGTTCTGAAGCGTTAACTCGTTGCCGTACCTCTGAAGAATGTCGTCCAGGTAGGCCGACGTTACCGCAGACGAATGAGCTCGGAAATAGATCATTACCGAGTTCATTACCCGAGTGAAAGCCCAGGGTGCTAGATTCAATCCGAAGCACATCGCCCGGAATTGATACACCACTCCTAGGACTGTGAAGCGTAGGTACTTTCGGAATGTCGGATGTACCATGACGTGAAAGTACGCATCTTTGAGATCTATGCTCGTTGCATAATCGTTCACCCGAATACTCGCTCTGACCGATCGAATCGTCTCCATATAAAACTTTGGAGCGACGATCAGCTTGTTTATCCAGCTCAAATCTATGACTGGACGGAACGAGCCGTCTGGTTTCGGAACCAGAAACAGATGGCTGTAGAATCCCGGAGATTCCTGGTTTTCAACGACCTCTACCGCGTTCTTCATTAAAAGAGACTGCACCTCTGATAACAGAGCGTCTCTTTTCTGCGGATTTGACGGAAGATGAGTCCACTTTGGACTTCGAGTTAATGGAGGGTTTCGTTTGAAGGATATCTTTAGACCTTCCGAAGTCACTCCTCTCACCCAAGGGTCGTCCGTAATCGACGCCCATTCTTGTGAAAAGCTCGACAACCTTCCGCCAACCGGTACGCGATAGAGGTTTAAGCCATCACCTCCTGGACCTGCGAGGCCTGCGGTAGGAGAAACCACGTCCTCCACGGCCCGCACCTCGCCCCGTCGACCTCGGGGCGTCCGACCGATTGTCCCGGCCTGAAGGACGTCCCGAACGAGAGTCGCTACCCTGACGGTCTCTCGAATAAGACCAAGAGGATGCACCGGAACCTCTACAGGAACCTCTCTTGGGCGCATTAGACCCAGAAGTGCCTGTCTTATTCGTGTCTGCTGTATCCGACTTCTTAGGAGCAGATTTGAACAACAGAGAATCCTTAGCTTTCTTTGTAATTTTATCATAAATAGCAGAAAGCTTGCCGTCAAAGAGAAGTTCTCCTGAGACCGAAGCGACTCTAAAGAGAGTTCTTCACCTTAGTATCCACTAGTGTGGATGTAGCTAGGGCTGCATCACGTCTAACCAACTCCAGATTTGCCACTGAAAGGGCGGAGTTACACGTGGAATAAGCTACTGCCCTTGAAAGAAGTCTTAAAGAGGATTGTATATCCTGAAACTCTTTCCCTTGAAGGCGCAGTGATAACGCCTTAGTAAGTTGATCTGCGTAAGATAAGGCATCTAAATTGGCTCTGTTAGACACAATAATTGTTTCCAACACCACGGTTGGAATAGAAGCCGACGACGGTAATGATAGCTCTAAGTCTTCCGCCTCGTCGTCCATACGCAGAGGAACTGTCGGTATACCCTGTCCTGCCGTATCGAATTTATTCCTTGCATTAATGAAAGGCAGGTTGAGAGTATTAGCGGACAAGAAACCTGCTTTCCCCGTCTTGGAAGCAAGTTTAAATATAGCGTCGTTCAATAATTCAAATGTTCTTGCAACATTATTGGACTGCGACGGAAACTCGGGAGCGATGTCCCTGAACTGCTCAAAAAGTTAAAAAATTTATAGTAATTTATATATTTTTTATACTTACCAATGACCCAGACATAGCTGGTGCTAACTCTTAAAATATAGGGCCAAACACAAATTTTGCCCCCCAATCCCCAAAATTTGCATCTAAAACTAAAGAAAACATGTCCTGAAAGGCCCTCCACACTTCGCCCCTACTGCGCATGCGCAGTGTCAAGGACGTTCCGAAATTGGCGCCATTTATCATTCTAATAACCAGTGCCTGGTAAGCGCTATGTACTCAGCGGGGAGGCAAGAGTTCCCAACTCCTGGGAGGGCCATCCCCGTCTGGGTCATTGGTAAGTATAAAAAATATATAAATTACTATAAATTTTTTAACATTTTTATACTGTACCAATGACCCAGACATAGCTGAATAGTAAAAAGGCTGGAGGGCCAAGGACATAGAGCAAAATGGAATACGCTCAATAAAATAAAATAGAGTCATCCCCTGTAGGGAAAAGAAGTAATAGGCCTTACATGTATCTTTCTTATTTATGATAAATTAGAAAGATACAACACCTTCCAAAAATTGAGCTTCATACATCCATGTACTCTATTAATATCCAATAATCCTTATACTTAGAATTTTTAAAGTAAGCCAATAATAAAGTAAGTCTAGAGAATAGAGACTCTTATACTCCTAAAAGAGTGTGAGAATTGCATAATCATGTCCGTTGACATATGCAATATTCAAAAGCTATACTTTAAAAACTAAGACTTGAATGAATTTTATAAACTTAAACTTCTCACTAAACAACCATCCCAATAACAGCTCAGAATTACTAACTCCGGAGGAGGTATCCCCTTGTTTTCATAGTAAAAAACAGGTGACCCAAGGGAACACCCTCCCCCCCCCCCCCCCCCTTTTTCTTGCCCTGGGTCAAATAGCCCAGAGCGAAGAGGGCAGCCGAACGGAGACACTGCCGAAACAGACAGCCTACCTAGCTATAGTAGCAACTGTTAAGTGAATGACATTCTGAGCAGTAGAGAATAGACCTAACAATAGAGGCCTCCAGAAATGGACTCGATATTTCTGAGATAAAATTCATGAATGGATGGCTGAGCGCAATGAGCAGCCTTCAAAAATCTATAATAGCAACACTATTAATGTAAGCCCAAGAAGTAGAAGAACTCTTACTTCATGAGCCGAAATCTTAAGCACAACTGCTAAGCCAATGATATACCATAAGCAGTACGCTAGTTAATAGAATCCATTAACAATAAAATGGAGCGTAACGTCCTTCTACTAGACATCAAAGACAGAAGAAGCTTACGCCCTTATAATAAACAGATATCTGTTTATAAATACATAAACTGTACCCGGAAAGAGTAAAGGCCTATGCCCATACGAAGACGGAAGGACCTTAAAATAATAGGTTCCGGATAATAGGAGCCTAACTCTTATGCAACAATCCAACCTAAATAGTAACGGAAGTATTGATTCCGAAACTATGAAAGTGAAAATCATCCATCGATAGTGCATGAAACTCACTGACTCTACAGTAAAAGAGAAACCAACATAATTACTGTCTAAAAGGTCAGAATTTGAAAACTACTGTTTCCAGAGGCTCAAATGATTACTTAGCTAAATAAGAACCGAAGTTAAAATCCGTATAGGAATTTAATCTAAAGATTCTAAGTCTATTTATCAAAAAGTTACTAACTGACTTAGATAAAGAGACAAAAGACTCAAATGTAAACTATCGTAGAGTGCATAGGTATGAGGTAACATAAACCTATAACCTAAATAACAACAGGCTGCAGTAGATCTTGTGAAACAAGTATACTAAAAAATAGCAATGAGTAGTATGGAGGGATCAACCATATGAACATAATGATCCCTACACCACGACGGAAGAGCCTCCACTTTAGTCGCATAGAATAGCGAAGAAGAGGATCTCCTATAGTAAGAAATCGCGTCCAAAGCTCGTCCAGTACAGTGCTTACAATGCAATACGGACCACACAACGGAATACATGAAGGTTGCGACCTTGCTGGTTGTGATAAAGATGACACGATTTACCCAGTGAAAAAAGATCCTCACATAGAGGAAGATTTCACGTTAAGATCCACAGTAGACAAGAGAGTAAATTACTCATGATCTCTGTGAAGAAAGAGATGCTATCAACAGAAATGTATTGTGGTTGTTTATCTTAGCAATACCTGCTAAAACAACAGCGCCGGAGGATACGCGTATCCTATCATTCCGTCCTATAGATCAATAGAGCGTTAACAGTATTAGCTCAGAGATCTGGACAAGCCAACACATACGTCTGCAATTGATTAGCAAGCTGTGTCATAAATAAAACATCATTGGGTGCTCCCATAGATAGCAAATCTGATTAAATACTTGTTTGTTGAGAGTCCATTCTGACAGCAACAAGCGACCCGTAAGAGAACGGGAGTGCGATAAAACAATCAGACGACCCAGAATATGACGGACCAAAACTGAACTTGGTGTAGTATAACCAACAGACGGATTCTTTCCATTAAATTGAATAACGGAAACGAAAGAGTGCCTCCCTGGTTCCGGAGATACGCCACTACTGTCGAATTACGGACAGGAATTTGGGCATGCGTTTCTGAATAATGTTCATGCAATGACATAAAGCAAGCCTAAAAAACATTATTCCGCGGAAGTTAAACTGATAGTTAAAAGACTGCGGAACCCAAAGACCCTGGCACTTCGAATCCGTAGGGATCAGTATATATCCCAATCTGTTTGACTGGCAACCGTCATAACAGCCACACTCGGGTCCGGCAACTGCGGCGGCACTCTCTGAGTCAACCACCGAATGTTTGCCCCAGTCTGAATCTCTTGTAACACTAGATAGACAAGAGAATGTATAAATCAAGCAATTCATGGATTGCCGGAAAGTTGCCGTCGAAGAGAAGCTCCTCCGAGAACGAAGCGACTCTGAGAGAGTTCTTAACCTACTATCCACGCGTGGATGTAGCTAGGGCTGCATCACGTCTAACCAACTCCAATCAGCCACTGAAGGGCGGAGTTATACGTGAACAAACTACTGCCCTCAAAAGAAATTACATTGAGAATAATATCCCGTAAATCTTTTCTTGAAGACGTAATGATAACGCCTCAGTAAGGCGGATTACGTAAATTAAAGCGTCTAAGTTAAGTCTACTATACATAATGTCGTTCCCAACATTGAAATTGGAAAAGACATAAACGGCGAAAAGAATATATGCAGTCTTTAATCACACCGTCTAGACGCATATGAACTCTCGGTATGCCCTGCTCTGCCAAAATAAACTATATGTAAAAAAGATAAAATGGCAGAAATGAGCCACGCGGACAAGAAACTAAACTATCATGCTTAGTAGCAGGCTTGTATATATATATAAATATATAGCGTCGAAAAATAAAACACATGTTGTAATGACAATATTGGACTGCGTCGGTAAGTCAGGGACAAAGTCCCTGTACCGATCGAAAAATCCGAGTCCAATGACGCTATAAGTCTCTTATCCAAGATCGCAGCAATGAAGTCCGAAAAATAATCACTGGAAGAAATGCCAGAAGATATGAAAGGCATCTTCCGATACAACTAAAGGGAAAACTCGAAATCTTTCGAATCCCTTTCGCCATCCTGTCGGACCCTATAAAGCGTTCGGTCGTCCGTAGCTTGATGTAACCGCGGACCGCACCGACCCAGCGCCGTCGGATAATTCCTGATTCGACCGAGAAACCGTCAATTGCTGGGATGCTGCGAAACAACTGTGCTAACTCGGATAGCACGTCCGTCACTGAGGCCTGAGGAGCAGCGGTCTTACGATGCATTGCCGCAGGAAGCTCCGAGATCGTTACCCCGTGCATACTTCCAATATGCGAGCGAACGGAGTGTATAGGCCTCGTGTCCCTTGGCTACCGGATGGCGCGACCTATTCGCTGTGGAATCACTGAATGCCGAAACTGATCGGATACTCGAGGTCACGTAGCCAATGTGCGGTCGTGTGCCCTGCTGTGAGGATGAGGAAGCATTAAAGACAGTCTCTCGGACTGTCAATATAACGGAGCGTCCCGACCAATGGACATATGCTCCGAATGTAAAATATCTGAACCACAACATGCGGTCCCCTATGTTGTTGGCTTCCTCCGATCTGTCCTCAATCTGCCGTCACTGGGTGAGTACTAAAGTAATTAAAGTGCTCGCATCACCCAAATCTCCTTCCTAGATCGCAACGGACGAACCCGGCAGCCGAACCATTCGATGAATGTACGCTACACCGGGTGAGCTAGCGAATGTCACTCCGTAAGCGATAGACATATTCCATGAGCACTTATTGCCGCTAACTCTTCATTAACTATGACGACAGAGGCACACTTTTGAAAGACATCTCCATAACTCTTCGAACAAGAAACCAGAAATGCTTGGATAGCAAGCATAAAATAATAATATATATAGCGTCGTTCAATAATTCGAAAGTTTGTGTGACATTATTGGACTATGTCGGAACTGAGGGACGATGTCCCTGAACCGAACCAAAAATTTCTAAGTCCACCGACGCTATCAGTTTCTTATCCGGCATCGCAGCATATGTTGTTCCGAAAGGGAAAGCTTGAAATCCACCGAATCCCTTTCGGTATCCCATCGGACCGGATGAAACTTTCGGACGTCCGTACCCGCTTCCGCGGAGCGTCCCGACCCAGCATCGTCGGATAAAATATATGCGACAGATTCAGTTGATGCTGGGATGCTGCGATAAACTGTGCTATTAAGGAAAGCACGTCCGTTCCCGAGGCCTGTGCAGTAGCGGACTTACGATGCATTGCCGCTGGAAGCTCCGTGTACGTTGACTCCCGCACACTTCCTATGCGAACGTCCGGAGTCTGCAGGCCTCAAGTCCCCGGCTACCGACCCAGCGCTGTCGGATAATTCTCGATCCGACACCGTTTCTGTCGGCTGCTGGGATGCTGCGATAAGCTGTGCTATGTGCACAAGAATGTCCGGCGTCGAGACCTGCGGAGGCGCAGTCTATCGCTGCTTCGCCGAGGGCAGCTCCGCATCAGATGGCTCCCGCATACTTTTCCTATGCGAACGTCCGGAGTCCATCGGTCTCGAATCCCTGGCTGCCGGATGGTGTGACCTGGTCGCCGAAGAATCCTTGATCGGCGAAGCTGGTAATATATCGGCGGTCACGCAGCCAAGGTGCGGTCGTGTGCGCTGACGAGAAGAGGAAGCCTTAGCAGTCTCAGCGGACTGCCTATACAACGGAGCGTCCCGAGCGACGGACGTATGCTCCGCTAACTACACATTTGTACCACAACATCTGGGGCCAGATGTTGTTGAACGAGAGAGGGGCCTCTCTCGCTTGCCGTCCGGATGGACCGGAACGAGCTATGAACCGGACTAAAAGGCTTCCTCCGTTCTCCCTCCGATCCGCCGTCACTGGGTGTGCATTAAGTTAATTTTATAGTGCTCGCATCACCCCAAAATTCCTTCTAGACCGCAACGGACGAACCCGGCTGCCGAACCATTCGGTGAATGGACGCTACACCGGGCGAGCTAGCGGACGTCAAAGGCCGTCGAACCTACTAGGGTCCTCTTAGGCAATTGGCGTATTACATGAGCACTTTTCCGCTAGCCCTTCATTAATTGTGACGACGGAGGCACACTGTTGGAAGACATCACAGATACATCACCCTAATCTTGATCGTCTGAAATAGAAATTGATAAAGTAGAGTGACCCTGCGGGGAAAGGACCGGAGTGTCCAAATCCCCAACAACATACCGTGACATACGCTTCCCATATTGTCATCGAAACCATACGATACAGAACAGGAGTTAATGCGAGTACACTGACCACATATAGAATGATAATAAGGTCAGAGGAAGACTTCCTCTTAAGCAATTGATCAATATCCTATTAATGTGAAAAGAAAACAAGTCCTGGTACTCGCACTAACCCCTGGCAATCAAAATACATAATAATAATATGATCCATTAATATAGAAAAAATAATTAAAATCAAAATATTTTGAAAAAATATTTTTTCAGAACAGCCCAAGTTTCTGAAAAGTAACGTTGAGCCCCAATGGATCCCAAGCCTAAGTGTGGACAAAAATTTTAAAAATATTTTAAACAATTTATTCAACACTTACGAACAATAATAATGTATCTAGTTATGATTAAAATAACATAAAGATATTATTATTTAGAAATCCCCCCCTCACACAGAGGGCTGTTGTAAATGTAAACAATGAGTGTAAAAACACTAAAATAAGACTCCAGGCACCCAGGCCCGAAATCAGTTACCAAAAATACACCATCTGATGCAAAACAGAGACTTCCAGGGAAGAAACTGCAGAACATCAGATGGTAGATGCAGAACACAACGCCTAACCACCCGTAGGTGAAGACGTAAACATGGGGAAAGAACAGAATTCATTTTGTTATACAGCTAAAACTCCCAAGAAATTTTAGTAATAATAATTACAGAAACTATGCCAAAAGCATGGGAGAATAGCAAGGGGGAACTTAAAGGACAGGGAGAGAGGAAAAACACTTGAAAAAACAGTGTAACTAAATAATCAGAATGACAACAAAATGGCTGCTGCCTTGAAAATAGGTAACTTAACATAATTTCATTAAAAAATTTTAAGTTACAGCCCTGATAATATTCTGTCACACATTCTTTTCCTCTCCTCCTTTTCTATCCTCCTTAGAATCACCATTTCACTAATATTTATGTGTCTGGCATCATTTAAACTGAGATTTAAAAGCACAAAGATCAGTCAGATGTTAACTGATGAAGGGCCAAACTTAGAATGATAAATGGCGCCAATTTCGGAACGTCCTTGACACTGCGCATGCGCAGTAGGGGCGAAGTGTGGAGGGCCTTTCAGGACATGTTTTCTTTAGTTTTAGATGCAAATTTTGGGGATTGGGGGGCAAAATTTGTGTTTGGCCCTATATTTTAAGAGTTAGCACCAGCTATGTCTGGGTCATTGGTACAGTATAAAAATATTCAGAGTCCAATGATGCTATAATCCTCTTGTCCAGAACCGCAGCAGTCTGGCCCGACGGAACAACTTGAGGGAGAAAGTGCCGGATGAAGTCCACGGCAGCTTTATGTTGTTCCGAAAGGGATAGCTCCAAGTCATCCGTATCCCTTTCACCATCCGGTCGGACCTCATGATGTTCCCGGTCGTCCGCCCCCGATGCTTCGGCGGAGCGTACCGACCCAGCGCCGTCGGATAATTCTCGATCCGACACCGTTTCTGTCGGCTGCTGGGATGCTGCGATAAGCTGTGCTATCTGCACAATAATGTCCGGCGTCGAGACCTGCGGAGGCGCAGTCTTTCGCTGCTTCGCCGAGGGCAGCTCCGCATCAGATGGCTCCCGCATACTTTTCCTATGCGAACGTCCGGAGTCCATCGGTCTCGAATCCCGGGCTGCCGGATGGTGTGACCTGGTCGCCGAAGAATCCTTGATCGGCGAAGCTGGTAATATATCGGCGGTCACGCAGCCAAGGTGCGGTCGTGTGCGCTGACGAGAAGAGGAAGCCTTAACAGTCTCCGCGGACTGCTTATACAACGGAGCGTCCCGAGCGACGGACGTATGCTCCGCTAAAGACACATTTTGTACCACAACATCTGGTCCCAGATGTTGTTGTACGAGAGAGGGGCCTCTCTCGCTCGCGGCCCGGCTGGACCTGGACGAGCTAGGAACCGGACTCAAAGGCTTTCTCCGTTCTCGCTTACTATCCGCCGTCACTGGGTGTGCATCTATTATGTTTATAGTGCTCGCATCACCCAAAATTTCCTCCTGGACCGCATCGGACGAACCCGGCTGCCGAACCATTCGGTGAATGGACGCTACACCGGGCGAGCTAGCGGACGACATTTGTCTAATCTCCATGAGCACTTTTGCCGCTAGCTCTGAATTCATTTGTGACGACGGACGCACACTAGTAGAAGATAACATGGAAACATCACCCTGTTCTGGTTCCTCTGAAATAGAAACTGAGAGAGTAGAGTGACCTTGCGGAGAAAGAGCCGGCATAGCCCTTTCTCCAGAAACAACATATCGTGACACACGTTTCCAATATTTCTCATCCCAATATTCACATATAGGACAGGGATTAATGCGAGAACACTGACTACAATTAATACAATGATCATGAAAGTCAGAGGAAGATTTCTTCCTATTACAATTTGAACAATGTCCCTTCATTGTGAAAGAACAACAACAAGTCCTAGTTACTCGCAAAAACCCCTGACACAAAGATACATAATAACATGATCCATTAATAAATGAAAAAACAATTGCAAATCAAAATAATTTTGAAAAAATATTTTTTCAGCGAAGCCCAAGTTGCTGAAAAGTAACATTGAGCCCCGATGGATCCGATGGCAAAGTGTGGTCAAAAATTTTAAATTTATATTAAATAATTAATGAGACACTTACGGATAATATATAGAGGATATTCACGAAAATTTGATGAATACCGAAAATATCTCGTGAGTGGCTACAAAGAAATATGAGGATCTTCACGAGCGACGCAGTCGCTCGTGAAGATCCTCATATTTCTTGTAGCCACGAACGAGATATTTTCGGTATTCATCAAATTTTCGTGAATTTTCTTTTTATTTAATGCTCTACGACTACAAACTCTCCAATTTGTGGCCTTTATTTGCCATTAAGGCGCAAAATTTATGTGCCGAACCGGCGTCCATACAAAAATTACAACAACCAAACTCCAACCATTGGAATGTGTGAATATCCGCACAAAAAGTAGTCCCGTCTTATTTCTTCCCTAACTTTACGATTTACCAAGGCTGGCGAATTGAAATAATCGCAATGTGTTTCGAAGAAATAGAACAATAACAAAAAACACCACTTTCTTATTTTCAATAACAAGATACGTCATTTTATTTTTTTGAACTCAATGCACTGAAGACGTGTGAAGTTGAACTGAAGAAATTTGAAAGTGATTTCGGCTTTTCGCTGGAAGGTGAATGAGAAAGTCAAACTTTGAAACCGCTGATTTAATGAATTGATTTAGTCACTGTCACTATCAATTATTCGAATTCGTTTGTATTTGGGACTCTGGAATTCATTACTGATGTGCTGACTCGTTTAAAGTACATGTGATTCATCATCCGAACCTACGATGAAATATCGATTTCTAAATATCATTTTGATATTTCGTTTTGCCGACCAACAGGGGAATATGACTTAATTTTTCAGCGTGAATTGATGCCTGAGCATTAAATAAAAATGTATCTTATAGTGAGATAAACTACAGCAAAGGTAAACAGCCCCCCTCAAAAAAGGCTGTTGCCAATGTAAACAAACAGTGTAAAAACACCAGAAAACATGACTCCAGGCACTGAAAAAACTGGCCCGGAATCAGTCATCAAATTACACTCTATCTGATGCAAAACAGAGACTCCCAGGGGAGAATCTGCAGAACATCAGATGGAAGATGCAGAACACAAACGTTATACACCCATGGGTGAAAACGTAACTATGGGGAAAATAACAGAAAACATTCTGTAACCAAGCAACTCTCCCAGGAAATTTTTTAAATGAAATTTCTCAAAAATATGCCAAAAGCATGGGAGAATTGCAAGGGGGGACTTTAGAAGGCTAGGGGAGAGGAAACACTGAATAAGCAGTGCAACATTTAGCAAGAATGACAAGAGGCCCATGCCTCGAAAATAGGCAACTTAACATAATTTCATCCAAAAATTTTAAGTACAGCCCTGATTATTTTTTGTCACTTCTTTTTCCTCTCCTCCTTCTATCCTCCTTAGAATCACATTTTCTCCAAAAATTACGTATCTGGCATCCTTTAAACTGAGATTTACAAGCACAAAGATCAGTGAGATGTTGACTGATGAAGGGCCAAACAAAGAATGATAATTGGCGCCAATTTCGGGACGTCTGCGTCACTGCGCATGCGCAGTAGAGGCGTAGTATGGAGGTCCTTTAGGACATGATTTCTTTTTGTTTTGGATGCAAATTTTGGGGATTGGGGGGCAAAATTTGTGTTTGGCCCTGGTTTTGTTAGAGTTAGCACCAGCTAAGTCTGGGTCATTGGTACAGTATAAAAATATGTCATGAAAGTTAAAAAATTTATAGTAATTTATATATTTTTTATACTTACCAATGACCCAGACATAGCTGGTGCTAACTCTTAAAATATAGGGCCAAACACAAATTTTGCCCCCCAATCCCCAAAATTTGCATCTAAAACTAAAGAAAACATGTCCTGAAAGGCCCTCCACACTTCGCCCCTACTGCGCATGCGCAGTGTCAAGGACGTTCCGAAATGGGCGCCATTAATCATTCTAATAACCAGTGCCTGGTAAGCGCTATGTACTCAGCGGGGAGGCAAGAGTTCCCAACTCCTGGGAGGGCCATCCCCGTCTGGGTCATTGGTAAGTATAAAAAATATATAAATTACTATAAATTTTTTAACATTTTTATACTGTACCAATGACCCAGACATAGCTGAATAGTAAAAAGGCTGGAGGGCCAAGGACATAGAGCAAAATGGAATACGCTCAATAAAATAAAATAGTCATCCCCTGTAGGGAAAAAGAAGTAATAGGCCTTACATGTATCTTTCTTATTTATGATAAATTAGAAAGATACAACACCTTCCAAAATTGAGCTTCATACATCCATGTACTCTATTAATATCCAATATAATCCTTATACTAATAATTTTTAAAGTAAGCCAATAAATAAAGTAAGTCTAGAGAATAGAGACTCTTATACTCCTAAAAGTGTCTGAGGATTGCATAATCATGTCCGTTGACATATGCAATATTCAAAAGCTATACTTTAAAAACTAAGACTTGAATGAATTTTTAAAACATAAACTTCTCACTAAACAACCATCCCAATAACAGCTCAGAATTACTAACTCCGGAGGAGGTATCCCCTTGTTTTCATAGTAAAACAGGTGACCCAAGGGAACACCCTCCCCCCCCCCCCCCCTTTTTCTTGCCCTGGGTCAAATAGCCCAGAGCGAAGAGGGCAGCCAAACGGAGACACTGCCGAAACAGACAGCCTACCTAGCTATAGTAGCAACTGTTAAGTGAATGACATTCTGAGCAGTAGATAATAGACCTAACAATAGAGGCCTCCAGAAATGGACTCGATATTTCTGAGATAAAATTCATGAATGTGGATGGCTGAGCGCAATGAGCGGCCTTCAAAAATCTATAATAGCGACACTATTAATGTAAGCCCAAGAAGTAGAAGAACTCTTACTTCATGAGCCGAAATCTTAAGCACAACTGCTAAGTCAATGATACACCATAAGCAGTACCGATAGTTAATAGAATCCATTAACAATAAAATGGAGCGTAACGTCCTTCTACTAGACATCAAAGACAGAAGAAGCTTACGCCCTTTGTAATAAACAGATATCTGTTTATAAATACATAAACTGTACCCGGAAAGAGTAAAGGCCTATGCCCATACGAAGACGGAAGGACCTTAAAATAATAGGTTCCGGATAATAGGAGCCTAACTCTTATGCAACAATCCAACCTAAATAGTAACGGAAGTATTGATTCCGAAACTATGAAAGTGAAAATCATCCGTCGATAGTGCATGAAACTCACTGACTCTACAGTAAAAGAGAAACCAACAGAATTACTGTCTAAAAGGTCAGAATTTGAAAACTACTGTTTCCAGAGGCTCAAATGATTACTTAGCTAAATAAGAACCGAAGTTAAAATCCGTATAGGAATTTAATCTAAAGATTCTAAGTCTATTTATCAAAAAGTTACTAACTGACTTAGATAAAGAGACAAAAGACTCAATTGTAAACTATCGTAGAGTGCATAGGTATGAGGTAACATAAACCTATAACCTAAATAATAACAGGCTGCAGTAGATCTTGTGAAACAAGTATACTAAAAAATAGCAATGAGTAGTATGGAGGGATCAACAATATGAACATAATGATCCCTACACCACGACGGAAGAGCCTCCACTTTAGCCGCATAGAATAGCGAAGAAGAGGATCTCCTATAGTAAGAAATCGCGTCCAAAGCTCGTCCAGTACAGTGCTTACAATGCAATACGGACCACACAACGGAATACATGAAGGTTGCGACCTTGCTGGTTGTGATAAAGATGACACGATTTACCCAGTGAAAAAGATCCTCACATAGAGGAAGATTTCACGTTAAGACCCACAGTAGACAAGAGAGTAAATTACTCATGATCTCTGTGAAGATAGAGATGCTATCAACAGAAATGTATTGTGGTTGTTTATCTTAGCAATACCTGCTAAAACAACAGCGCCGGAGGATACGCGTATCCTATCATTCCGTCCTATAGATCAATAGAGCGTTAACAATATTAGCTCAGAGATCTGGACAAGCCAACACATACGTCTGCAATAGATTAGCAAGCTGTGTCATAAATAAATCATCATTGGGCGCTCCCATAGATAGCAAATCTGATTGAATACTTGTTTGTTGAGAGTCCATTCTGACAGCAACAAGCGACCCGTAAGAGAACGGGAGTCCGATAAAACAATTAGACGACCCGGAATATGACGGACCAAAACTGAACTTGGTGTACTATAACCAACAGACGGATTCTTTCCATTAAATTGAATAACGGAAACGAAAGAGTGCCTCCCTGGTTCCGGAGATACGCCACTACTGTCGAATTAAAGGACAGGAATTTGGGCATGCGTTTCTGAATAATGTTCATGCAATGACATAAAGCAAGCCTAAAAAACATTATTCCGCGGAAGTTAAACTGATTGCTAAAAGACTGCAGAACCCAAAGACCCTGGCACTTCGAATCCGTAGGGATCAGTATTATATCCCAATCTGTTTGACTGGCAACCGTCATAACAGCCACACTCGGGTCCGGCAACTGCGGCGGCAGTCTCTGAGTCAACCACCGAATTTTTGCCCCAGTCTGAATCTCTTGTAACACTAGATAGACAAGAGAACGTATAAATCGAGCAATTCATGGATTGCCGAAAAGTTGCCGTCGAAGAGAAGCTCCTCCGAGAACGAAGCGACTCTGAGAGAGTTCTTAACCTTACTATCCACGCGTGTGGATGTAGCTAGGGCTGCGTCACGTCTAACTAACTCCAATCAGCCACTGAAGGGCGGAGTTATACGTGAACAAACTACTGCCCTCAAAAGAAATTACATTGAGAATAATATCCCGTAAATCTTTTCTTGAAGACGTAATGACAACGCCTCAGTAAGGCGGATTACGTATAATAAAGCGTCTAAGTTAAGTCTACTATACATAATGTCGTTCCCAACATTGAAATTGGAAAAGACATAAACGGCGAAAAAGAATATATGCAGTCTTTAATCACACCGTCTAGACGCATATGAACTCTCGGTATGCCCTGCTCTGCCAAAATAAACTATTTGTATAAATGATAAAATGGCAGAAATGAGCAACGCGGACAAGAAACTAAACTATCATGCTTAGTAGCAGGCTTGTATATATATATATATATAGCGTCGAAAAATAAAACACATGTTGTAATGACAATATTGGACTGCGTCGGTAAGTCAGGGACAATGTCCCTGAACCGATCGAAAAATCCGAGTCCAATGACGCTATAAGTCTCTTATCCAAGATCGCAGCAATGAAGTCCGAAATAATAATCACTGGAAGATAATGCCAGAAGATATGAAAGGCATCTTCCGCTACTACTAAAGGGAAAACTCGAAATCTTTCGAATCCCTTTCGCCATCCTGTCGGACCCTATAAAGCGTTCGGTCGTCCGTAGCTGATGCAACCGCGGACCGCACCGACCCAGCGCCGTCGGATAATTCCTGATTCGACTGAGAAACTGTCAATTGCTGGGATGCTGCGAAACAACTGTGCTAACTCGGATAGCACGTCCGTCACTGAGGCCTGAGGAGAAGCGGTCTTACGATGCATTGCCGCTGGAAGCTCCGTGATCGTTACCCCGTGCATACTTCCAATATGCGAGCGAACGGAGTGTATAGGCCTCGTGTCCCTTGGCTACCGGATGGCGCGACCTATTCGCCGTGGAATCACTGAATGCCGAAACTGATCGGATACTCGAGGTCACGTAGCCAATGTGCGGTCGTGTGCCCTGCTGTGAGGATGAGGAAGCATTAAAGACAGTCTCTCGGACTGTCAATATAACGGAGCGTCCCGACCAACGGACATATGCTGCGAATGTAAAATATCTGAACCACAACATGCGGTCCCCTATGTTGTTGGGCGAGAGAGGGACCTCTCTCGCTCACAGCCCGGACGGACCTGGACAAGCCAGGAACCGGACTAACAGGCTTCCTCCGATCTGTCCTCAATCTGCCGTCACTGGGTGAGTACTAAAGTAATTAAAGTGCTCGCATCACCCAAATCTCCTTCCTAGACCGCAACGGACGAACCCGGCAGCCGAACCATTCGATGAATGTACGCTACACCGGGTGAGCTAGCGAATGTCACTCCGTAGGCGATAGACATATTCCATGAGCACTTATTGCCGCTAACTCTTCATTAACTATGACGACAGAGGCACACTTTTGAAAGACATCTCCATAACTCTTCGAACAAGAAACCAGAAATGCTTGGATAGCAAGCATAAAATAATAATATATATAGCGTCGTTCAATAATTCGAAAGTTTGTGTGACATTATTGGACTATGTCGGAACTGAGGGACGATGTCCCTGAACCGAACCAAAAATTTCTAAGTCCACCGACGCTATCAGTTTCTTATCCGGCATCGCAGCATTCTGGTCCGACGAAAGAAGCTGTAGAAGACCAAGTCAGATGACATACACAACAGCATATGTTGTTCCGAAAGGGAAAGCTCGAAATCCTCCGAATCCCTTTCGGTATCCCGTCGGACCGGATGAAACTTCGGACGTCCGTACCCGCTTCCGCGGAGCGTCCCGACCCAGCATCGTCGGATAAAATATATGCGACAGATTCAGTTGATGCTGGGATGCTGCGATAAACTGTGCTATTAAGGAAAGCACGTCCGTTCCCGAGGCCTGTGCAGTAGCGGTCTTACGATGCATTGCCGCCGGAAGCTCCGTGTACGTTGACTCCCGCACACTTCCTATGCGAACGTCCGGAGTCTGCAGGCCTCGTGTCCCTGGCTATCGGATGGAGTGACCTGGTCGCCGAAGAATCCTTGATCGGCGAAGCTGGTAATATATCGGCGGTCACGCAGCCAATGTGCGGTCGTGTGCGCTGACGAGAAGAGGAAGCCTTGGCAGTCTCAGCGGACTGCCTATACAACGGAGCGTCCCGAGCGACGGACGTATGCTCCGCTTGCGACACAATTTGTACCACAACATCTGGGGTCAGATGTTGTTGAACGAGAGAGGGGCCTCTCTCGCTTGCCGTCCGGATGGACCGGAACGAGCTATGAACCGGACTAAAAGGCTTCCTGCATTCTCCCTCCGATCCGCCGTCACTGGGTGTGCATTAAGTTAATTTATAGTGCTCGCATCACCCCAAAATTCCTTCTAGACCGCAACGGACGAACCCGGCTGCCGAACCATTCGGTGAATGGACGCTACACCGGGCGAGCTAGCGGACGTCAAAGGCCGTCGAACCTACTAGGGTCCTCTTAGGCAATTGGCGTATTTACATGAGCACTTTTCCGCTAGCCCTTCATTAATTGTGACGACGGAGGCACACTGTTGGAAGACATCACAGATACATCACCCTAATCTTGATCGTCTGAAATAGAAATTGATAAAGTAGAGTGACCCTGCGGGGAAAGGACCGAAGTGTCCAAATCCCCAACAACATACCGTGACATACGCTTCCCATATTGTCATCGAAATCATACGATACAGAACAGGAGTTAATGCGAGTACACTGACCACATATAGAATGATAATAAAGTCAGAGGAAGACTTCCTCTTAAAACAATTGATCAATATCCTTTCAATGTGAAAAGAAAACAAGTCCTGGTACTCGCACTAACCCCTGGCAATCAAAATACATAATAATAATATGATCCATTAATATAGAAAAAATAATTGAAATCAAAATATTTTTTCAGAACAGCCCAAGTTTCTGAAAAGTAACGTTGAGCCCCAATGGATCCCAAGCCTAAGTGTGGACAAAAATTTTAAAAATATTTTAAACAATTTATTCAACACTTACGAACAATAATAATGTATCTAGTTATGATTAAAATAACATAAAGATATTATTTTTTAGAAATCCCCCCCTCACACAGAGGGCTGTTGTAAATGTAAACAATGAGTGTAAAAACACTAAAATAAGACTCCAGGCACCCAGGCCCGAAATCAGTTACCAAAAATACACTATCTGATGCAAAACAGAGACTTCCAGGGAAGAAACTGCAGAACATCAGATGGTAGATGCAGAACACAACGCCTAACCACCCGTAGGTGAAGACGTAAACATGGGGAAAGAACAGAATTCATTCTGCTATTCAGCTAAAACTCCCAAGAAATTTTAGTAATAATAATTACAGAAACTATGCCAAAAGCATGGGAGAATAGCAAGGGGGAACTTAAAGGACAGGGAGAGAGGAAAACACTTAAAAAAACAGTGTAACTAAACAATCAGAATGACAACAAAATGGCTGCTGCCTTGAAAATAGGTAACTTAACATAATTTCATTAAAAAATTTTAAGTTACAGCCCTGATAATATTCTGTCACACATTCTTTTCCTCTCCTCCTTCTCTATCCTCCTTAGAATCACCATTTCACTAATATTTATGTGTCTGGCATCATTTAAACTGAGATTTAAAAGCACAAAGATCAGTCAGATGTTAACTGATGAAGGGCCAAACTTAGAAATGATTAATGGCGCCAATTTCGGAACGTCCTTGACACTGCGCATGCGCAGTAGGGGCGAAGTGTGGAGGGCCTTTCAGGACATGTTTTCTTTAGTTTTAGATGCAAATTTTGGGGATTGGGGGGCAAAATTTGTGTTTGGCCCTATATTTTAAGAGTTAGCACTGGGTCATTGGTACAGTATAAAAATATCAAGGGGTACATGCTTTCCATGACTGTCACGAAAAGTCTGCCTGACAAGAGAGCTAAAGTAAACACTGGGGACCATCTCAATACATTCCTCAATCATATCAACCAAAAATATCGCAAATATGTCACAAGCAAATTTCACAATGATGTGTCAAATATTTGGTGCTTAGCAAACTTTGAGTAGTATATATTTATAAGACGTTGCTAATATAAACAACGTCACAAGAAAAACCGGAAACAAGACCCCAGGCACTGAATAAAAAGACCCGAAGTCAGTAACAGATTTTAAACTATCCGATGTAAAGCAAGATCTTCAGATGAAGAAAAAACGATACATCGGATACATGATGCATGATCCAAATGTCTAAACACCCCAAGGGTGAGGACGTAACCATGGGGATATACAGAATAAACATTCTGTATAAGACATCAAACTCCCAAGAAATTTATAAAAAAATTTCAATAAAATAAGCCAAAAAGCTCGGGAGTTTAACAGGAGGGCTTCAAAGAAGGACAGGGAAGGAACACTTAACAAACAGTGGATAAATCATTAGCAAGAATGATGATGTCAGGCCCATGTCCAGAAATTGGGAAACATCATATAATTTTGACAAAAATTATAAAGTTACAGCCCTGAACGTTTCCAACCACTGTTGTTCACTTCCATCATCCAATTATGTCCTTGGATCTACCAATTCTACCACGTTTCCAACCACTGTTGTTCACTTCCATCATCCAATTATGTCCTTGGATCCACCAATTCTACCAATGATTTGTGTCTGGCATCTTCAAAACTGAGATTTAAAAGCACAGATGTCAGTTTGTTGTTACTGACTGGAGGGCCAAACAAAGAATGATGGTTGGCGACAATTTCGGTGTCTTTCTGGATTCTGCGCATATGCAGATCGCAAAAGTATGGAGAACCAGATAGGACATTCAATTTTCAGTTTTGCATGCAAATTTTGGGGATTGGTGGGCACAGGGTTCGAACAGGTTTAACAAAATGAAATTCAAGCACTATTCAAGCACTTTTCAAGGGCTATGTCATTCATTTTCAAGGACTATTTTTCCATTCTAAGAAACCAACTGTGACATGTTCTTTTTATAACTGCCCTCCGCACAGTGCATATTTCAAGAATGAGTGTGTGTCAGGTAATATTCAGGCCCATTTTTTGTCCTTTTGGTTAAGTTTCGGAACTTCTTGCAAAGTTGTTGGGTTGTTCGTGGTAATTTGACATTCAAAATCAATTGTTCACAAACAACAATTCAGGATTTATTATCAAATACCTCTGTTATTTTCATACAAAGTCGAGGTGAATCTTTGATATATTATCGCTTCCAGTAACTATCCTTTTGTGTGACACGATGAAATAAATGAAGCAGGCGGAGATGCAGACATTGATTGGAAAAACCAGTTTGCAAAACACAATTCACCGCTCATTTGAATTGGATCCTCTCCAGAGTATAGCAGCCTGTGTGTACAGTGTGCCACATGATAGTATGCAAATAGATCACATGCTGCCGTTACAATTTTCTGATTGGTTAAAATTGACCTGTACATTATGATGAACGTCATCGTATTTGTGTACTTGTGTTTTCTCTCATTATCATGAACAAGAAAAGTAGTGTGCAGAGCACACAGGCATATTATACTATTCATGTTTTAAACTTTAATATGCTACAGCAAATTCCCGATTTTTTTTGTTATTTTGGGCACTAAAACGTGGAATTTTGGAGGGGATTTTTTTAGCAGAGTAGGTTGGGGTCCAGGATTCAAGGGCTTTTCAAGGGGAGTGGTGGTAATTCAAGCACTATTCAAGGGGGAAAAGTCAATTTAAGCACTTTTCAAGACAGGCATTGAAATTCAAGCACTTTTCAAGACCGTACGGACCCTGTGGGCAAAATTTGTGTTTGGCCCTGGATTAATTTTTGAGTTAGCACCATTGGTTGTTGTATAAAAATATCAGCTGCCATATCATGTGACCCCTCTTTGGACAAGCTCATTACAAAGAGGGGTCACATTATATGGTTTTGTTGAAATTTTTTTAAATTTTTCGAAAAGTTAAAAAATTTATAGTAATTTATATATTTTTTATACTTACCAATGACCCAGACATAGCTGGTGCTAACTCTTAAAATATAGGGCCAAACACAAATTTTGCCCCCCAATCCCCAAAATTTGCATCGAAAACTAAAGAAAACATGTCCTGAAAGGCCCTCCACACTTCGCCCCCACTGCGCATGCGCAGTGTCAAGGACGTTCCGAAATTGGTGCCATTAATCATTCTAATAACCAGTGCCTGGTAAGCGCTATGTACTCAGCGGGGAGGCAAGAGTTCCCAACTCCTGGGAGGGCCATCCCCGTCTGGGTCATTGGTAAGTATAAAAAATATATAAATTACTATAAATTTTTTAACATTTTTATACTGTACCAATGACCCAGACATAGCTGAATAGTAAAAAGGCTGGAGGGCCAAGGACATAGAGCAAAATGGAATACGCTCAATAAAATAAAATAGAGTCATCCCCTGTAGGGAAAAAGAAGTAATAGGCCTTACATGTATCTTTCTTATTTATGATAAATTAGAAAGATACAACACCTTCCAAAATTGAGCTTCATACATCCATGTACTCTATTAATATCCAATATAATCCTTATACTAATAATTTTTAAAGTAAGCCAATAAATAAGTAAGTCTAGAGAATAGAGACTCTTATACTCCTAAAAGTGTCTGAGGATTGCATAATCATGTCCGTTGACATATGCAATATTCAAAAGCTATACTTTAAAAACTAAGACTTGAATGAATTTTAAAAACCTAAACTTCTCAGTAAACAACCATCCCAATAACAGCTCAGAATTACTAACTACGGAGGAGGTATCCCCTTGTTTTCATAGTAAAACAGGTGACCCAAGGGAACACCCTCCCCCCCCCCCCCCCCTTTTTCTTGCCCTGGGTCAAATAGCCCAGAGCGAAGAGGGCAGCCGAACGGAGACACTGCCGAAACAGACAGCCTACCTAGCTATAGTAGCAACTGTTAAGTGAATGACATTCTGAGCAGTAGATAATAGACCTAACAATAGAGGCCTCCAGAAATGGACTCGATATTTCTGAGATAAAATTCATGAATGTGGATGGCTGAGCGCAATGAGCGGCCTTCAAAAATCTATAATAGCGACACTATTAATGTAAGCCCAAGAAGTAGAAGAACTCTTACTTCATGAGCCGAAGTCTTAAGCACAACTGCTAAGTCAATGATATACTATAAGCAGTACCGATAGTTAATAGAATCCATTAACAAAAAAAAATGGAGCGTAACGTCCTTCTACTAGACATCAAAGACAGAAGAAGCTTACGCCCATAGTAATAAACAGAAATCTGTTTATAAATACATAAACTGTACCCGGAAAGAGTAAAGGCCTATGCCCATACGAAGACGGAAGGACCTTAAAATAATAGGTTCCGGATAATAGGAGCCTAACTCTTATGCAACAATCCAACCTAAATAGTAACGGAAGTATTGATTCCGAAACTATGAAAGTGAAAATCATCCATCGATAGTGCATGAAACTCACTGACTCTACAGTAAAAGAGAAACCAACAGAATTACTGTCTAAAAGGTCAGAATTTGAAAACTACTGTTTCCAGAGGCTCAAATGATTACTTAGCTAAATAAGAACCGAAGTTAAAATCCGTATAGGAATTTAATCTAAAGATTCTAAGTCTATTTATCAAAAAGTTACTAACTGACTTAGATAAAGAGACAAAAGACTCAATTGTAAACTATCGTAGAGTGCATAGGTATGAGGTAACATAAATCTATAACCTAAATAATAACAGGCTGCAGTAGATCTTGTGAAACAAGTATACTAAAAAATAGCAATGAGTAGTATGGAGGGATCAACAATATGAACATAATGATCCCTACACCACGACGGAAGAGCCTCCACTTTAGCCGCATAGAATAGCGAAGAAGAGGATCTCCTATAGTAAGAAATCGCGTCCAAAGCTCGTCCAGTACAGTGCTTACAATGCAATACGGATCACACAACGGAATACATGAAGGTTGCGACCTTGCAGGTTGTGATAAAGATGACACGATTTACCCAGTGAAAAAGATCCTCACATAGAGGAAGATTTCACGTTAAGACCCACAGTAGACAAGAGAGAAAATTACTCAAGATCTCTGTGAAGATAGAGATGCTATCAACAGAAATGTATTGTGGTTGTTTATCTTAGCAATACCTGCTAAAACAACAGCGCCGGAGGATACGCGTATCCTATCATTCCGTCCTATAGATCAATAGAGCGTTAAGAATATTAGCTCAGAGATCTGGACAAGCCAACACATACGTCTGCAATTGATTAGCAAGCTGTGTCATAAATAAATCATCATTGGGCGCTCCCATAGATAGCAAATCTGATTGAATACTTGTTTGCTGAGAGTCCATTCTGACAGCAACAAGCGACCCGTAAGAGAACGGGAGTCCGATAAAACAATCAGACGACCCGGAATATGACGGACCAAAACTGAACTTGGTGTACTATAACCAACAGACGGATTCTTTCCATTAAATTGAATAACGGAAACGAAAGAGTGCCTCCCTGGTTCCGGAGATACGCCACTACTGTCGAATTAAAGGACAGGAATTTGGGCATGCGTTTCTGAATAATGTTCATGCAATGACATAAAGCAAGCCTAAAAAACATTATTCCGCGGAAGAAAACTGATTGCTAAAAGACTGCGGAACCCAAAGACCCTGGCACTTCGAATCCGTAGGGATCAGTATTATATCCCAATCTGTTTTGACTGGCAACCGTCATAACAGCCACACTCGGGTCCGGCAACTGCGGCGGCACTCTCTGAGTCAACCACCGAATGTTTGCCCCAGTCTGAATCTCTTGTAACACTAGATAGACAAGAGAACGTGTAAATCGAGCAATTCATGGATTGCCGAAAAGTTGCCGTCGAAGAGAAGCTCCTCCGAGAACGAAGCGACTCTGAGAGAGTTCTTAACCTTACTATCCACGCGAGTGGATGTAGCTAGGGCTGCGTCACGTCTAACTAACTCCAATCAGCCACTGAAGGGCGGAGTTATACGTGAACAAACTACTGCCCTCAAAAGAAATTACATTGAGAATAATATCCCGTAAATCTTTTCTTGAAGACGTAATGATAACGGCTCAGTAAGGCGGATTACGTATAATAAAGCGTCTAAGTTAAGTCTACTATACATAATGTCGTTCCCAACATTGAAATTGGAAAAGACATAAACGGCGAAAAAGAATATATGCAGTTTTTAATCACACCGTCAAGACGCATATGAACTCTCGATATGCCCTGCTCTGCCAAAATAAACTATTTGTATAAATGATAAAATGGCAGAAATGAGCAACGCGGACAAGAAACTAAACTATCATGCTTAGTAGCAGGCTTGTATATATATATATATAGCGTCGAAAAATAAAACACATGTTGTAATGACAATATTGGACTGCGTCGGTAAGTCAGGGACAATGTCCCCGAACCGGTCGAAAAATCCGAGTCCAATGACGCTATAAGTCTCTTATCCAAGATCGCAGCAATGAAGTCCGAAATAATAATCACTGGAAGATAATGCCAGAAGATATGAAAGGCATCTTCCGATACTACTAAAGGGAAAACTCGAAATCTTTCGAATCCCTTTCGCCATCCTGTCGGACCCTATAAAGCGTTCGGTCGTCCGTACCTGATGCAACCGCGGACCGCACCGACCCAGCGCCGTCGGATAATTCCTGATTCGACCAAGAAACTATCAATTGCTGGGATGCTGCGAAACAACTGTGCTAACTCGGATAGCACGTCCGTCACTGAGGCCTGAGGAGAAGCGGTCTTACGATGCATTGCCGCTGGAAGCTCCGTGGTCGTTACCCCGTGCATACTACCAATATGCGAGCGAACGGAGTGTATAGGCCTTGTGTCCCTTGGCTACCGGATGGCGCGACCTATTCGCCGTGGAATCACTGAATGCCGAAACTGATCGGATACTCGAGGTCACGTAGCCAATGTGCGGTCGTGTGCCCTGCTGTGAGGATGAGGAAGCATTAAAGACAGTCTCTCGGACTGTCAATATAACGGAGCGTCCCGACCAACGGACATATGCTCCGAATGTAAAATATCTGAACCACAACATGCGGTCCCCTATGTTGTTGGGCGAGAGAGGGACCTCTCTCGCTCACAGCCCAGACGGACCTGGACCAGCCAGGAACCGGACTAACAGGCTTCCTCCGATCTGTCCTCAATCTGCCGTCACTGGGTGAGTACTAAAGTAATTAAAGTGCTCGCATCACCCAAATCTCCTTCCTAGACCGCAATGGACGAACCCGGCAGCCGAACCATTCGATGAATGTATGCTACACCGGGTGAGCTAGCGAATGTCACTCCGTAGGCGATAGACATATTCCATGAGCACTTATTGCCGCTAACTCTTCATTAACTATGACGACAGAGGCACACTTTTGAAAGACATCTCCATAACTCTTCGAACAAGAAACCAGAAATGCTTGGTTAGCAAGCATAAAATAATAATATATATAGCGTCGTTCAATAATTCAAAAGTTTGTGTGACATTATTGGACTATGTCGGAACTGAGGGACGATGTCCCTGAACCGAACCAAAAATTTCTAAGTCCACCGACGCTATCAGTTTCTTATCCGGCATCGCAGCATTCTGGTCCGACGAAAGAAGCTGTAGAAGACCAAGTCAGATGACATACACAACAGCATATGTTGTTCCGAAAGGGAAAGCTCGAAATCCTCCGAATCCCTTTCGGTATCCCGTCGGACCGGATGAAACTTTCGGACGTCCGTACCCGCTTCCGCGGAGCGTCCCGACCCAGCATCGTCGGATAAAATATATGCGACAGATTCAGTTGATGCTGGGATGCTGCGATAAACTGTGCTATTAAGGAAAGCACGTCCGTTCCCGAGGCCTGTGCAGTAGCGGTCTTACGATGCATTGCCGCCGGAAGCTCCGTGTACGTTGACTCCCGCACACTTCCTATGCGAACGTCCGGAGTCTGCAGGCCTCGTGTCCCTGGCTACCGGATGGTGTGACCTGGTCGCCGAAGAATCCTTGATCGGCGAAGCTGGTAATATATCGGCGGTCACGCAGCCAAGGTGCGGTCGTGTGCGCTGATGAGAAGAGGAAGCCTCAGCAGTCTCAGCGGACTGCCTATACAACGGAGCGTCCCGAGCGACGGACGTATGCTCCGCTTACGACATATTTTGTACCACAACATCTGGGGCCAGATGTTGTTGAACGAGAGAGGGGCCTCTCTCGCTTGCCGTCCGGATGGACCGGAACGAGCTATGAACCGGACTAAAAGGCTTCCTGCGTTCTCCCTCCGATCCGCCGTCACTGGGTGTGCATTAGGTTAGTTTATAGTGCTCGCATCACCCCAAAAATCCTTCTAGACCGCAACGGACGAACCCGGCTGCCGAACCATTCGGTGAATGGACGCTACACCGGGCGAGCTAGCGGACGTCAAAGGCCGTCGAACCTACTAGGGTCCTCTTAGGCAATTGGCGTATTTACATGAGCACTTTTCCGCTAGCCCTTCATTAATTGTGACGACGGAGGCACACTGTTGGAAGACATCACAGATACATCACCCTAATCTTGATCGTCTGAAATAGAAATTGATAAAGTAGAGTGACCCTGCGGGGAAAGGACCGGAGTGTCCAAATCCCCAACAACATACCGTGACATACGCTTCCCATATTGTCATCGAAATCATACGATACAGAACAGGAGTTAATGCGAGTACACTGACCACATATAGAATGATAATAAAGTCAGAGGAAGACTTCCTCTTAAAACAATTGATCAATATCCTTTCAATGTGAAAAGAAAACAAGTCCTGGTACTCGCACTAACCCCTGGCAATCAAAATACATAATAATAATATGATCCATTGATATAGAAAAAATAATTGAAATCAAAATATTTTGAAAAAATATTTTTTCAGAACAGCCCAAGTTTCTGAAAAGTAACGTTGAGCCCCAATGGATCCCAAGCCTGAGTGTGGACAAAAATTTTAAAAATATTTTAAACAATTTATTCAACACTTACGAACAATAATAATGTATCTAGTTATGATTAAAATAACATCAAGATATTATTTTTTAGAAATCCCCCCCTCACACAGAGGGCTGTTGTAAATGTAAACAATGAGTGTAAAAACACTAAAATAAGACTCCAGGCACCCAGGCCCGAAATCAGTTACCAAAAATACACTATCTGATGCAAAACAGAGACTTCCAGGGAAGAAACTGCAGAACATCAGATGGTAGATGCAGAACACAACGCCTAACCACCCCTAGGTGAAGACGTAAACATGGGGAAAGAACAGAATTCATTCTGTTATTCAGCTAAAACTCCCAAGAAAATTTAGTAATAATAATTACAAAAACTATGCCAAAAGCATGGGAGAATAGCAAGGGGGAACTTAAAGGACAGGGAGAGAGGAAAACACTTAAAAAAAAAACAGTGTAACTAAATAATCAGAATGACAACAAAATGGCTGCTGCCTTGAAAATAGGTAACTTAACATAATTTCATTAAAAAATTTTAAGTTACAGCCCTGATAATATTCTGTCACACGTTCTTTTCCTCTCCTCCTTCTCTATCCTCCTTAGAATCACCATTTCACTAATATTTCTGTGTCTGGCATCATTTAAACTGAGATTTATAAGCACAAAGATCAGTCAGATGTTAACTGATGAAGGGCCAAACTTAGAATAATTAATGGCGCCAATTTCGGAACGTCCTTGACACTGCGCATGCGCAGTGGGGGCGAAGTGTGGAGGGCCTTTCAGGACATGTTTTCTTTAGTTTTAGATGCAAATTTTGGGGATTGGGGGGCAAAATTTGTGTTTGGCCCTATATTTTAAGAGTTAGCACCAGCTATGTCTGGGTCATTGGTACAGTATAAAAATATAATATTTTTTCAGCTGCTGAATTTGCATATTACGTGGGCGGATGCGGGCGATTCATTGAGTAAAGGGTTAAGGGGAGCAATTTGGGGTTTTTTCATATCTTTAGGAGAGTAATTATGACTTAATTTAGTTTTAGAGGAGCTCTAGAGAGCGGCAACAATGGTTCTCATAATATAACCAGGCCTTCTAAGATTTTGTTTTTGTTTGATAGTAAAGAACAAATTGGAGGCCTCACACTTTGCCAAAATTGCAAACAGAAAAGATAAATTGTTGATCATTACTTGATCGCATCGTCTGAATTGCTGGCTTTGTATCCACTGTATATTATACAATAATAGACTTTCCTTGAGGTTGATACAAGGCATTATCAACCTGAGAAAACTAATATTCACCAAGGCTTTAGGGTTGATAATTCCTTGTATCAGCCTCAAGAAAAGTCAATTATTGTTTTATTATTATGACAGAAAAAAATTGTTTGCAAATTCCTTGCTTTATTACATATTTTTCGAACCAAAACGGTCATATGCAATAAAATAAATTTAATTTCAACATATATATATATATAAGAAGCAATGTACATTAACATATTTGTTCATTTTGTAATTAATTGTCATATTTGAACAGTTCCTAAACACTGAACAGGGAAATGAAAGGAAGGAGCAAGTTGGAAATACCAGTTCTATTTTTATTGCAAACAGCTATTTGGAATCATTATATCACCCTACCTGTGATATTTATAGACAACAATGACCGGGTGATGAAATATCAACTTGATTTTGATAAAAATTATTTGGATCAGCAACACTGGAGTATATCAACACTTCTGACGAGTGTTTTACCCAATTAAATTACCAAATTTTTTGTGTCTAAATAATAAAGGCTTGTATTGCTGAATTCCCTTTTGCAAACCAGTAAGCTTGACAAACTTATTAACCATCTGTATACTTATGTCGAAATACTGAAATTTCAAGCTGCAGAGTTTTCACATAATGCAACTAGGAATTTAAGCAATTCAGTCTTTTTTGACAGAGCTCAGTGTGTAAAACTGACTACTACCATACTCTAACACACAAGCCAGAAAATAAGCAGACTGTCATCCACAAAATGAGGTTCCCAGAGAGTGAATTTAGTGATGCTACCCTGCACAGCAGGGTAGCATCACTAAGTTTACCCTCTGTGAACCTCAATCTGAATCAGGTCTCTAAACTAATCAGAAAGAGGTACCCAGAGGATAAATTGGCCAACTGTATGGGATAGCATAATCATCTTCACCCTCTGGGGACCTCATTCTGCAAATGTCAGACTACCTATTTTCAGGCCTGCTAACACACATACCTCAAGTAGAGCCTGAATATGTTCTTGGTATATACTCAATCTAGAAGACTGAAAACACAAAAGGCAAATATTACATATGTGAAAAGACCTGTTTTTGTGGAAATAAATGTCCACCTTAAATTCAAAATGTCAAAATTTATTTGTTTATATGTAAAAGGTATTCAAAAATATGAAAGTCTCATGTTTCTGCCTGTAGTTTGGATATAATTAGTTGGTTTTATAATGTATTTTCTAAAACCTAAATTACCTTTACTGGATTACACCTTTTCATCTTCAACCTATCATTAATTGTGATGCAGAAATGGCTGAACAGAGGTGGTAATTACAACTTCTTGAACTTCAGCTCCCTTGCTTGTTCAAAAGAAAAGGTTTTGTATCCGGCATTGTCAAAAGTGTTTTAAAAACAAACTTTACCAAGTATTAACAAAAAAAAATAAAACAACCAAAATACACTGAAATATAATATATAATTACAAAGACCGGAATGGAGATATTGCAGTAATCTCACACATACACATTATTATCTCATCCATTAAACTTTTGATAATCTTATTTGTATTTTAGTACATAATCTATCATGTACAATTATCTTTCAAAGGATAAACAAGAGCACCACTTAGCATTGCATAATATGCCTGGTAGGCTTTTTCTAATTGTACATAACTAATGTTTTCATTCAACCAATAACATCGTACCAAACCCCAATTCAAACTTAACCTGTATTTTAGTATGACTGGGTCACAAACCACTCTGGTTAAAAAAATCCAATCATACTCAAAACCACACTTGCATGAGTTCTCATGGTGGTTAACGTCTGGGCAAATTTGAAAAAGATTAGACAACAAGTGGTTAAGAAAAGCTTGGGACAAAAATTACAGATTCACAGTAATTTGTATATTTTTTATACTTGCCAATGGCCCAGACTAGCTGATGCTTAACTCAAAGTTATTAAGGGCCAAACACAAATTTTGAACACCCCAATCCCCCAAATTTGCTTGCAAAACCAAAAATTAAAAGTCCTATCTGGCCCTCCATACATTTACTCTCCGCGCATGCGCAGATGCCAGGAAGTGACCGGAATTGGCGCCAACATCATTCTTTGTAGAAGAGAGTACTACATAAAAATACAGCAGGGAGGTATGAGTGCCCACTCATGGGAGGGCCATCTCCGCCTGGGCCATTGGTAAGTATAAAAAATATACAAATTACTATGAATTTATAATATTTTTACACTGTAAACCAATGGCCCAGACGAGCTGAATCGTAAAAAGGTGGAGGTCCTAGGACTTCAGAATTAGCAGATCAACATAGTTCCAACCCTGTAATCCAAGGTCAAAGGAAATTAAAATTATTAGGAATTACATGTATTTCTCTCTATACAGTAATAGAGAAAACACATCATACAAAAGGAGCCCAGTTCAAGTAATTCTGTATACTTAGTATGAAGACTATGCTAATTGGATGTAATGAGTTCCCAATTTTTAAGGTTAGCCCGGACTAAGCTCCAAAAATTAGGATGGCGTATTTGAGAATGAGAGAATATCCCCCACAAACATACGCCATATACAACAAAACTCCAGCAGTATGCATGATGTAATTACGGACAAAACAGCTTCCCTCATAGTTACATACCTATCAAGCCGAGGAGAGGTAAAAAAATCCCCTCCATTTTCTTTTGAAGGAATCTTCAAAAAGAAAAAGGGGAACGCTCTGGAATCAGTAAAAGCGGGGTACCAAAAAACAATATGAATATTCGTCGAACAGGCACTCCGGTATTAATTTATTATTAATAAATGGTGCTTAACACCACTTCAGAAGTTAAGGCTATAGCGACGATCCCGGTAATTAATATTGCCCGCTATATAATGTACATTTGAGATGGTATACGCAGATAGATCGAAAACCGGTGATATAATATATAACATACACAGGTCGAATCGAACCACAATGAACAATCTCTGGAGAGTAAACACACTTCCAAGGTGACCCACAGGCGACTCCATTCAGGTGTAAAATAAATTCCAGTAACAACACTCCCCGACGTGTACTATCCGATATCTATGACCGTATACACGTGTGAATATACGATTTTGAGTACCAACATTAACTGGTAGAGTGCTGGAAGCCCATATTTGGGCTTTATTCTGAAGTGCCGGTACTGAAATTTAAAGGCTTCATATTCTGTGGGTGTGCTTCATATCTTCTTTGAAGTGATATTATTTTATCTGTTAGGATTTGCCTTTTTACAATTAATGGGAGAGTGCCTATAGGCACTCTCCCATAAATTGGAACAAGGAAAAGATGCACAAAGAAATTTCCAGGACCAAAAATAACTTAGCACTTTACCAGTTAATAGAAACCTGGATCTAGAAATGGAAATAGGTATGATTAACAGGCTCCGAAACGGACCACCCCCGAAATAATTCATAATTTCTGAGGTCCATAACATAAGCATCAGCCTAATAAATATTATGCCCGTGATCATTATAATCCCGCATGTAATCATCTGAATACCAGTTAACTGGTTATGCAGTCTCCAAGGTACCCAAAGACTAGCAATTTAATTATGATGTAATATGCGCTCACATATGACATATAGACGAATAATCATAGGAAACCAACCAACTAAAAAGTGGATGTGCCCTTGAGGTCGCCACAGAACACAACCCAGCCGCCAATTGAGAAGTGAAGAAATGCATGTATGTATTTAAACTCATACGAGGCTTGCGGGAAGAAAACTACGTCTTGCCGGGTAATCGCCTCTAAACACATTGGCTGTGTGTGTGTGTGGGGGGGGGGGGGGGGGGGGGGGGGGGGTGCAGGGGATTCAAAGTCATATCGAACCCTCCTCACCTGCATTACTTAATCATTCTTGTGTTAGACATAATATAGGAACCACAATGGTTCCCTCACATCTAACCGACTCCATTATGCCCCTATGGGTGGAGAAGGACGTGAAGAACAAAAACTTTCCCTGATAAAGAAGGTCCTCTCGTGGAGGAAGCTTCCGGGGAACAACCCATAACAGACACCTGAGAAGATTGATCCAAGGTTTCGGTGATGACAGAGGTGCTACTATTAGGATTTCGCAACGAGACTGTTTGAACTAAACAAAATCTGCTAAAAAATTGGAGGATACGCCTATCCTATCATTTCATCCCATGAGATCAACAGAGCGTCTACTGCGTACGCCCGATGATCTGGGCATGGCAACACGAACGTCAGTAACTGATTGTTCTGGTGCGTCACAAATGGATCTATCATGGGGCGATCCCTCTGGTAGAAAATCTGTCCAAATACTCACTTGTTGAGTGTCCACTCCAATTGCAACAGACGACCTTCCCGAGAGAGTGAGTCTACTAGTACATTCAGACAACCCGGTATATGGCAGATAGAAAGATGAACATGATGATTCATAACATATTTGGAAAATCTTCGTTAGTTGGCATAACGGAAATGAATTGGTGCCGCTCTGGTTCCCGATGTACGCTACCACTGTCAAGTTGTCTGACCAAATTGAACATGGACGTCCGTTATTATGTGAATCCAATGTTGTAGCGCTAGCTATAATTAACATCATCTTGTTGATGTTTATGTGTTTCTCCTGAAACCGAGGGTCCCAAAGACCCTGACACTTCAAGACTGCAGGACTTAGGGTCGCACCCCACCGGTCTGACTCACATCCGTCATAATCGTGATAGCCGGATCTGGCAGTTGCAGCATAACTCCATGAGTTAACCACTGAATATCTGCCCAGTTTGAACCCATGTTTTACTAGGTCCGTTAAAACAATACTGGTTCAAGCAAAAGTGTCTTCACACTCCAGTTCTGAGTAAAGAATATCTGGAGGGGACGTGCACGCAGACCTCCCATCAGAATGAGATCCACAGCCGCTCCACACTACTCCAACAGTCGCATGAATTCCCTCACTATTAATGCGTCTGAGTGTAGACAAAAGCGAGCACAACAAATAACATAATTTCACTCTGGGTAAAGGCAGGTGAACCAAATTGTTGTGAGTCTCAAAGCTCAATCCCAAGTGAATAGACGACTTGTACGGAGCTAGATCTGACTTTTTCTCGATTACGATGAAACCAAGACATCAGAGTAATAGAAGCAGACTCTGAACATCGTTCTGAAGAATAATTATGTTGCCGTATCCCTGTAGAAGGTCGTCCAAGTAAGCCGACGTTACCGCAGACAAATGAGCTCGTAAGTAAGACATTACCGAGTTCATTATTTGAGTGAAACGCCCAGGGGGCCAGATTCAGACCAAAGCATATGGTTCTGAACTGATACACCTTCCCTTGTACGGCAAACCGCAGGTACTTTTAGAATGCCGGATGTACCAGGACATGAAAGTACGGATCCTTAGATCTATGCTTGCTGCACAGTCAATCACTCGAACGCTCACTTTTACCGACTGAACGATTTCCATAAATAAACTTTTAGAGGCAAGATAAACTTGTTATCTAGCTCAAGTCTATTACCGGTCGGAACGAGCCATCTGGCTTTGGTTCAAGGAACAGGTGACTGTACAAATCTTGAGAATCCTGATTCTCGATGACCTGTATTGCTTTCTTTGATAAGAGAGCTTATACCTCCGGTAGGAGAAACTCTCTTATGCAAGAATTTGATGGAAGATTTGTCCAACGCGGACAACTTGTTAGTGGGTTTTTTACTCGGAATGATAGCTGTAAGCCGTCCGAGACTACACTTCTCACCCACTGATCTTCCGTGAGAGTTATCCAGTTTTCTGCGGAGCTTGATAACCTTCCGCCAACTGGCCAGCAATAGAGGTCTAAACCATCACCTGTATGACCTGCGAGGCTGACGGGAGGAGGAACCACATCCTCCCCACGACAAACCTTGTCTTGTCGGCCTAGGGGCATCTGACCTATAGTCCCGATCAGACCTACGCCCTTTCCCGAGTCGCTATACTGATGACCTCCAGAGTAAATACAAGAGGGTTTCTTCTACCCTCGTGAGGAGTTTCCTTTTGACAATTTTTGTCTGGAATGCCCTCCTTTACTCTTGTCAGCTGAAGCGGGACGTTGATATGCAGACTTCAAAAGCAGAGCACTAGACGCTTTCTTAGTAGCCTGTTCATAAACTAAAGAAAGCTAGTCGTCGAAAATAAAATGACCAGAAACCAGAGCGACTCAGAGAGAGCTTTTCACCTTGTCATCTTATCAGTGATGACAACGCAAGGGCAGCATCACGTCTGATTAACTCCAGATTAGCCACTGTTGGGGTGGAGTTATACGTGGTATACCTAATTGTCCTGGAAAGAACTCTAAGGGAGGTACGAATGTCCTCAAATTCCTTTCCCTTGAGAAGTTGCGTCATAGCTCTTGTAAGACGATCTGCGTAAGACATAACGTCCAAATTCGCTCTATTTGAAGAAATTGCTGTCTTAATTGTGTCTGAGTGAATAGTGAATGATACAGGTAAGGATTCCTCTAGATCCCCGGCCTGCTCATCCAAATGCAGAAGAACTCTCTGAACATCTTCCCCGACCATTTTTAAATAAGCGTGGTCCAAAAAACGGTATGTATACGGAAGATGAAGATAAGAAACCGCCTTCTTCCTCGCACTCAAGAGGATAAATATGGCAGCATCTATATGGCCGAAGGCCTGCGACACCTGCATAAACTGAACCGGAAAAGAAAGGACTTCTTCCTTTGTCCGGATAAAGTCTGCGCCTAACGACACCAGTGGTTTCTCTCTTGTAGTCACAGCATTCTGATTCGGTGGAACAAAATCAGGGTAGTATTGGTGGATAAAAGCCATCGCAACCATGTACTGTTCTGAAAGGGAAGGGTAATCCTCTTCCTTATCCCTTTCACCATCCGAGAGAATCAGTTGCGAATCTCGGTCCATTGCATCTGTGTGAACAGACGACTGGACCGACCTAGCACCGTCCAACAGCTCAGATTCTGAGTCTGAGGGAGGCTGCATCTGCACTTGCTGGGATGCTGCGATTAGCTGCGCAATCTGCGACAGCAAGTCTGTCATCGAGGCCTGAGGAGCAGCGGATTTCCGTTCCTTAGCCACATGCCGCCCCTGGGACGGTGTGTCGGAAACGGATCCATTCTCCAAACGTCCCGATGATCAAGGCCTCGTCTTCCTAGCTACCTGATGGTCCAACTTTACGGACGAAGAGTAGTTCCTTCTTCGTGCAGCAGGCTGGATATCCGAAGTCGGGTAGCTAGGATGCAGTCGTGTGTGCTTAAATAACGTAACGGAGGAAGCCGTGACTGAAGCCGACCCCAGCTCCAGACTAGACAGAGCGCCCGAGCGGCGGGCAGACATATGCTCCGTCTCAGGCAAGTTTCCAACCAGAAAACTTCATTTCAGCCTTGTGAAACGTAGTGGAGGAAGCCTTGATTGAAGTTGACCCTGGCTGCAGACTAAACAGAGCGTCCCGAGTGGAGGGCGGACATATGCTCCAGTTTCTGCAAGTTTCTCAAAACAAAATCTGGGTGGCCTCTCCCGCTCATGGTCTATCAGACCTCGCCGAGTACAAGAACTTGCAGACTTCCTCCCTATTTCCGTCGTCGCTGGGTGTGCTATTTATATTATAGTGCTCACTCTACCCAATCCACCTCTTAGACCGCAACAGACTTACCCGGCACCCATGGACGGAGTACCGCTTCACCGGTTGAGCAAGATGCTTGCAAGAGATTAAAACCTTTAACCAAAGGCCCTAACTCTTGCAATAATGAGCACTGCAGCTAGCTCTATATGCTTCACGGAGCTCGACGATGGTAGCACACTTGGATGGGTGTCAGAATATCATCATCATGTTCATGTTCCTCTGAAATAGAAACTGACAGAATGAATTAAATGAATTAAAACGCGGTAAGAGGCTCTGATCCTCAGAACATCACCTCCATCAATGTACCCAACTCCAACATCAGTCATCCCAGTGCAACACAAGACTGACAAGAGTCGCAGGAGTGTATCAACTAAGGTCGATATCAGTCCTCCAAACTCCACAACAATATATATATATAACTGAGATACATGAATAATAGCAATAATAATTAATTTCAAAATATTTTTTGTAAACAAATTTTTTTTTTAAAAACGCCCAAGTTCCCAAAGGAAACATGAAGAGCCCAAAGGCATCCCGATAGAGTCCAAGTGTGGACAAAATTCAAATTTTTTTGAGCTACACTACCGGAATAATAATCCATGTATCCTACAGTATATTACAGTAATAGAATATAAACAAGAGGCCCCAGGGAGCCTTAATCGCTCACCGGCCAAAGTGGTTCAAAGAAGTATTTGGGGCTCACATTCAGTTAGACATGGTTCATCAACACTACAAAGGAATGAAGTCACGAGAGACAAATTTTATGAAACTAGGGCCATAGCTTGAACAAACTTGAATCTTACCCCCGTAAGAATGTTGCATACCAAATATCAAAAGCATTTATCTGCTGGATCTGAAGAAGAAGATTTTTAAAGAAAATTCCTCATTTTGAACTAAGTTATCATTCGGGCTCCCACAGTGAGCCCAAATATGAACCCTGGGACTTGGCTTGAACAAACTTGAATTTCACCCCCTAAGGATGCTGCAGGCCAAATATCAAAACATTCCGACTGCTGAATCTGAAGAAGAAAATTTTTAAAGAAAAATTCCTCATATTGACTAAGTTATAATTCAGGCTCCCACAGGGAGCCCAAATATGGACCCAGGGACTTTGCTTTAACAAACTTGAATCTCACCCCCTTAAGGATGCTACACACCACATATCAAAACATTCTGACTGCTGGATCTGAAGAAGAAGATTTTTTAAGAAAATTTCTCATTTCGAACTAAGTTACAATTCAAGCTCCCACAGTGAGTCCAAATATGAGCCTAGTGACATGGCTTGAACAAACTTGAATCTCACCCCCTAAGGATGCTGCATACCCAATATCAAAAGATTCTGCCTGCTGGATCTGGAGAAGAAGATTTTTAAAGAAATTTGCCTGAAATGCACTAAGTTCAAATTGGGCTCCTATACTGAGCCCAAATATGAACCCAGGGGTCGATTTGAACAAACTTGAATCAGATCCACCCCACAATGTTGCATACCAAATATACCTACTGGATCAGAAGAAGAAGATTTTTAAAGAAAATTCATCATTTTGAACTAAGTTATAATTTGGGCTACCACAGTGAGCCCAAATATGAACCCAGGGACTTGGCTTGAACAAACTTGAATCTCACCCCCCTAAGCATGCTGCATACCCAATATCAAAAGATTCTGCCTGCTGGATCTTGAGAAGAAGATTTTTTAAAGAAATTTGCCTGAAATGCACTAAGTTCAAATTGGGCTCCTATACTGAGCCCAAATATGAACCCAGGGGTCCAATTTGAACAAACTTGAATCACATCCACCCCACAATGTTGCATACCAAATATCAAAAGATTCTGCCTGCTGGATCTGGAGAAGAAGATTTTTTAAGAAATTTGCCTGAAATGCACTAAGTTCGAATTCAAGCTTTTATAGTGAGCCCAAATATGCATACCAAATATGAAAAGATTCTGCCTGCTGGATCTTGAGAAGAAGATTTTTTAAGAAATTTGCCTGAAATGCACTAAGTTCGAATTCGGGCTTCTATATTGAGCCCAAATATGAATCTGGGGGGCTGATTTGAACAAACTTGAATCAGATCCACCCCACAATGTTGAATACCAAATATCAAAAGATTCTGCCTGCTGGATCTGGAGAAGAAGATTTTTTAAGAAATTTGCCTGAAATGCACTAAGTTCGAATTCAGGCTTCTATACTGAGCCCAAATGTCAATCCAGGGAGCCGATTTGAAAAAACTTGAATCAGATCCACCCCACAATGTTGCATACCAAATATCAAAAGAATCTGCCTGCTGGATCTGGAGAAGAAGATTTTTGAAGAAATTTGCCTGAAATGCACCAAGTTAGAATTTGGGCTTCCATAGTGAGCCCAAATATGAATCCAGGGGGCCGATTTGAAGATACTTGAATCAGACCCATACCAAGATGCTGCATGCCAAGTATCAAAAGATTCTGCCCACTGGTTCTGGAGAAGAAGATTTTTTAATAATTTTTCTATAATTCATACGGTGCTATCAGAGTTATGCCCCCTATGGAGCCCCAAGTGGGCATGTCCATTTCATTTGAACAAACTTGAATTGACATATGTTAATGAACATCCATACCAAGTTTCAAGCAAATCGACCTAGCGGTTTCAGAGAAGAAGTCGTTTGAAAAATGTTCACGGCGCCGGACGGCAAGTGATAAGTTTAGCTCCCTTCGGTGAGCTAAAAACTCCCTATATGAGGACGTTGATAATGTAAACAACGTCAATGTAAACAAGACATCAGGCACACAAAAAGGCCCAAAATCAGAACCAATTGAAATGCTATCAGATGCAAAGCTAGATCTTCATTCAAAGAAAAAATGATACATCGGACAGAAGATGCAAGACTAAACGGCCTAACACCCTTAGGATGAGGACGTAACCCTGGGGAAGAAACAGAATAATATTCTGTAATAAATGTTAAACTCCCAAGAAATTTAATAAAAAATTTCAATAAAAAATAGCCAAAAAGCTTAAGAGTTTAACAGGAAGGGTACATGGAAGGATAGGGAAGGAATACTTAACAAACAGTGGAATAATCATTTTTAAAAATGATGACGTCAGGCATATGTCCCGAAATTGGGAAACATAAAAGAATTTAATAAATATTATAAAGTTTACAGCCCTGAACATCCAAAACCACCACTGAACACTTCCTTCATCCAATAGCAGCCTTGTAACCACCAATTCTTGCATTGATTTGTGTCTGGCATCCTCAAAAAAGGAGATTTTAAAGCACAGATGTCATTTCATTGTTGATGACTTTTAGGTCCAAACAAAGAATGATGTTGGTGCCAATTCCGGTCACTTCCTGACGTCTGCGCTTGCGCGGAGAGTAAATGTATGGAGGGCCAGATAGGACTTTTAATTTTCGGTTTTGCAAGCAAATTTTGGGGATTGGGGGGTTCAAAATTTGTGTTTGGCCCTTAATAACTTTGAGTTAAGCACCAGCTAGTCTGGGCCATTGGTTTACAGTGTAAAAATTTAAATTTTTAGTAAATTTTGTTTCTTAACATACCTACCACAATTGTTTTCAATTGGCTGTAACGTAAATGCAAGCCCTACTTTGGAACTAACTCAAGCTTTTAAGAAACTTTTCCAAACAAGTTGGAAAAGTAATAGAGTGCAAAAGCACAAAAAAAGATCGAAAAAGGGTCGAGCAAGACCAGTGCTCGAAATTACAGGTATTCTCTCTGCACACCTCTTGCGTTTACCGAGCGCATGCGCAACAACCGTGTCGTCAATTCCGTATTTCCGCCAATGAAAAGTTTGTGATTTAGCGGGGAGGCATCGATATCAAAGATATCCCCAAGGAGGGTGGGCCTCCGGTAAACAATTGTCGTAGGGTCGTAGGTATGTTAAGAAACAAAATTTATTAAAAAATTTTAATTTCTTTTCAACCTACTCACAATTGTTTACAATTGGCTGAATAAACAATAGGAGGTGGTGAATCACATAACCAATAACAACAAGAGCAACAGAAAGAAAAGCAAGTAGGGCAGATAACTATAGCGAAACCTGTAATGAAGATAGAGTGAAGGCACCTGAAAAGAACAAGGCTGAGCGAAAGTTAAAAAATTTATAGTAATTTATATATTTTTTATACTTACCAATGACCCAGACTTAGCTGGTGCTAACTCTAACAAAACCAGGGCCAAACACAAATTTTGCCCCCCAATCCCCAAAATTTGCATCCAAAACAAAAAGAAATCATGTCCTAAAGGACCTCCATACTACGCCTCTACTGCGCATGCGCAGTGACGCAGACGTCCCGAAATTGGCGCCAATTATCATTCTTACTGGCAGTGCCTGGTCAGCGCTATGTACTCAGCGGGGAGGCAAGAGTTCCCAACTCCAGGGAGGGCCATCCCCGTCTGGGTCATTGGTAAGTATAAAAAATATATAAATTACTATAAATTTTTTAACATTTTTATACTGTACCAATGACCCAGACTTAGCTGAATAGTAAACAGGCTGGAGGGCCTAGGACATAGAGGAAAATCCAATAAGCTCAACTATATAGTAAAGAGGTAACCCCTTAAGGAGAAAAGGAGTATTAGGCTTTACATGTATCGTTCTTATTTAATATTAAATTAGAAAGATACACTACCCTTAATAATTGAGCACAATAACATTCATGTTCTCTATTAACATCCAGTATATCCCTTATACTAATTATTTTTAAAGTAAGCCAATAAATAAAGTAGTCCAGAGAATTGAGACTCTTTATAGTCATTTAAAAGTGTCCGAGTATTGTATATTAAAGCCTGTTTGACACTTGACATATACAAATGCTTCACACCGAGCTACACTTTAAAAATAAGACATGAATGAATTTAACATTAATATTACACTTTAAAACCATCCCGGAAGCGACTCAGAAATACTGACTTGGAGGAGGCATTCCCTTGCTTTTCACTATAAAGCAGGTGACCTAAGGGAACACCTGCCCCCCCCCCCCCTTCCCCTTGCCCTGGGTCAAATAGCCCAGAGCGAAGAGGGCAGCCGGACAGAGTCACTGCCGGAACAGAAAGCCTGCATAACTATAGTTGCAACTGTTTAGTGGACGACATTCTGAGCAACAGATAACGGACCTAAACAATGCAGGTCTCCAGAAATGGACTCAATATTTCTGAGATAAAAATTCGTAAATGTGGATGGCTGAGACCAATAAGCAGCCTTCATTAAATCTGTAATAGCAACACTATTAGCATAAGCCCAGGAAGTAGAAAGAGCTCTTACTTCATGAGCGGAAATCTTAAGCACAGACTGCTGAGAAGAAGATAAACTCTCATAAGCAGTACGGATAGTTAATTGAATCCATCTAGCGATAGAATGGACCGAAATGTCCTTTCTATTAGGCATCAAAGACAGAAAGAAACGTTTCCGTCCCTTTCTGATAAACTGAGATCTCTGTTTATAGATACGTAACGCTCTAACAGGACAGAGTAAAGGCCTACGCCCGCCTGAAGACGGAAGAGCCTTAATAACAATAGGTTCCGGATATTTATTAGGAGCCTGATTCTTAGCTAAAAAACCCACATTAGTAGTGAAGGTGATAGTGTTCCCGACACTACGATAGTGAGAATCATCCACCGACAGTGCATGAAGCTCACTGACTCTTCTAGCAGAAGAGAAAGCTAAGAGAAAAGCTGTCTTATAAGATAAGAATTTGAAATCTACTGTCCCAAGAGGTTCAAATGGCTTTTCCTTCAATTTAAGAAGAACCCAAGCTAAATTCCACTTAGGAATTAATCTAAGAGTTCTGGGTCTATTTATCGAAAAGTTTCTAACCAACTAAGATAAAGAGACATTAGATCCAATTTGTAAACTATCATGATGTGCATAGGTATCAGATAACATAGACCTATAACCCTTTATAGTAACAGGCTGCAGTTTGATTTCGTCAAACAAGTATACTAGAAAGTTTGCAATGTCTGGTATAGAGGGATCGAATATATCTACAGAATGATCCCTACACCAACGACGAAAAACCTTCCACTTAGCCGCATAGTTTAGCGAAGAGGAGGTCCTCCTACAGTTAGAAATCGCGTCCACTGCTCGTCCTGTAAAGTGCTTGCCATGCAAGAAGGACCGCACAACGGAAAAACGTGAAGGTTGAGACCTTGCGGGTTGTGATGGAGTTGGCGCGATTTCCCCTGCGAAAGAAGATCCTCCCGTGGAGGAAGCTTTCGCGGTAGGTCCCACAACAGACACCTCAGTAGATTTATGCACGGTCTCTGTGGCGACAGAGATGCTACCAACAGAATCTTGCATTGAGATTGTTTTATCTTTAGCAATACTTGTTGAATTAACGGCGCTGGAGGATACGCATATCCTATCATTCCGTCCCAAGGGATCGACAGAGCGTCTACTGCAAATGCTCTTGGATCCGGACACGGAGACACATACATCTGCAACTGATTGTTGAGATGTGTCGCAAATAAGTTTATCATTGGCCGTTCCCATTGGTAGCAAATCTGATTGAATACTTGTTTGTTGAGAGTCCACTCCGACGGCAACAAGCGACCCTTTCGTGAAAGGGAGTCTGCTAGCATATTCAGACGACCCGGTATGTGACGGACCGAAAGTAGAACTTGATGTTCTAGCGCAAACAGAAGGATTCTTTCCGTTAGATTGAACAACGGAACTGAATGAGTGCCTCCCTGATTCCGTATATACACCACTACTGTCGTATTGTCGGATAGGATTTGGACATGAGCCTTGTGAATAATGTCCATCCAGTGACGTAACGCAAGCCAAATTGACATCATTTCCTTGATGTTTATGTGCTTGCACAGGAATTGCGGATCCCAAAGACCCTGGCATCTCGAATCCGTTGGGATTAATGATGCACCCCAACCTGTTTGACTGGCATCCGTCATAATGGTAAAACTCGGATCCGGCAACTGCAGCGGAACTCCCTGAGTTAACCACTGAATGTTTGCCCGAGTCTGAATCTCTCGTTTCACTTGATCTGACAAGAGAATGTCTACGTCGAGCGAATGAATTTTCACACTCCAATTCTGAGTCAAGAAAATTTGAAGAGGACGTGTGCGTAACCGCCCCATCGGAATGAGATCCGCAGCGGCTCCGCACAGACCTATCAGTCTCATAAATTCTCTCGCTGTGACTTTGTCTGCGTGCAGACAATAGCGAGCGTAACAACTGACTAATTTTGCTCTGGTTAACGGCAGACGAACGAGATTGTTGTGCGTCTCGAAGCTTATTCCCAGATGAGTGAATGACTTGGACGGCACCAGATCCGACTTCTCCTCGTTTACTATAAAACCGAGACGTCGGAGCAATAGAAGAAGGTTCTGAACATCGTTCTGAAGCGTTAACTCGTTGCCGTACCTCTGAAGAATGTCGTCCAGGTAGGCCGACGTTACCGCAGACGAATGAGCTCGGAAATAGATCATTACCGAGTTCATTACCCGAGTGAAAGCCCAGGGTGCTAGATTCAATCCGAAGCACATCGCCCGGAATTGATACACCACTCCTAGGACTGCGAAGCGTAGGTACTTTCGGAATGTCGGATGTACCATGATGTGAAAGTACTCATCTTTGAGATCTATGCTTGATGCATAATCGTTCACCCGAATACTCGCTCTGACCGACCGAATCGTCTCCATATAAAATTTCGGAGCGACGATCAGCTTGTTTATCCAGCTCAAATCTATGACTGGACGGAACGAGCCGTCTGGTTTCGGAACCAGAAACAGATGGCTGTAGAATCCCGGAGATTCCTGGTTTTCTACGACCTCTACCGCGTTCTTCATTAAAAGAGACTGTACCTCTGATAGCAGAGCATCTCTTTTCTGCGGATTTGACGGAAGATGAGTCCACTTTGGACTTCGAGTCAATGGAGGCTTTCGTTTGAAGGATATCTTTAGACCTTCCGAAGTCACTCTCACCCAAGGGTCGTCCGTAATCGACGCCCATTCTTGTGAAAAGCTCGACAACCTTCCGCCAACCGGTACACGATAGAGGTTTAAGCCATCACCTCCTGGACCTGCGAGGCCTGCGGTAGGAGAAACCACGTCCTCCACGACCTGCACCTCGCCCCGTCGACCTCGGGGCGTCCGGCCGATTGTCCCGGCCCGAAGGACGTCCCGAACGAGAGTCGCTACCCTGACGGTGTCTCGAATAAGACCAAGAGGACGCACCGGAACCTCTATAGGAACCTCTCTTGGGCGCATTAGACCCAGAAGTGCCAGTCTTATTCTTGTCTGCTGTATCCGACTTCTTAGAAGCAGATTTAAACAACAGAGAATCTGAAGCTTTCTTTGTAATTTTATCATAAATAGCAGAAAGCTTGCCGTCAAAGAGAAGTTCTCTGGAGACCGAAGCGACTCTAAGAGAGTTCTTCACCTTAGAATCCACGAGTGTGGATGTAGCTAGGGCTGCGTCACGTCTAACCAACTCCAGATTTGCCACTGAAAGGGCGGAGTTACACGTGGAATAAGCTACTGCCCTTGAAAGAAGTCTTAAAGAGGATTGTATATCCTGAAACTCTTTCCCTTGAAGGCGCAGTGATAACGCCTTAGTAAGGTGATCTGCGTAAGATAAGGCATCTATATTGGCTCTGTTAGACGCAATAGCTGTTTCCAACACCGCGGTTGGAATAGAAGCCGACGACGGTAATAATAGCTCTAAGTCTTCCGCGTCGTCGTCCATACGCAGAGGAACTCTCGGGATACCCTGTCCTGCCGTATCGAATTTATTCCTTGCATTAATGAAAGACAGGTTGAGAGTATTAGCGGAAAAGAAACCTGCTTTCCCCGTCTTGGAAGCAAGTTTAAATATAGCGTCGTTCAATAATTCAAATGTTCTTGCAACATTATTGGACTGCGACGGAAACTCGGGAGCGATGTCCCTGAACCGCTCAAAAAATTCAGAGTCCAATGACGCTATAATCCTCTTGTCCGGAACCGCAGCAGTCTGGCCCGACGGAACAACTTGAGGGAGAAAGTGCCAGATGAAGTCCACGGCAGCTTTATGTTGTTCCGAAAGGGATAGCTCCAAATCATCCGTATCCCTTTCACCATCCGGTCGGACCTCATGATGTTCCCGGTCGTCCGCCCCCGATGCTTCGGCGGAGCGTACCGACCCAGCGCCGTCGGATAATTCTCGATCCGACACCGTTTCTGTCGGCTGCTGGGATGCTGCGATAAGCTGTGCTATCTGCACAAGAATGTCCGGCGTCGAGACCTGCGGAGGCGCAGTCTTTCGCTGCTTCGCCGAGGGCAGCTCCACATCAGATGGCTCCCGCATATTTTTCCTATGCGAACGTCCGGAGTCCATCGGTCTCGAATCCCTGGCTGCCGGATGGTGTGACCAGGTCGCCGAAGAATCGTTGATCGGCGAAGCTGGTAATATATCGGCGGTCACGCAGCCAAGGTGCGGTCGTGTGCGCTGACGAGAAGAGGAAGACTTAACAGTCTCCGCGGACTGCTTATACAACGGAGCGTCCCGAGCGACGGACGTATGCTCCGCTAACGACACATTTTGTACCACAACATCTGGTCCCAGATGTTGTTGTACGAGAGAGGGGCCTCTCTCGCTCGCGGCCCGGCTGGACCTGGACGAGCTAGGAACCGGACTCAAAGGCTTCCTCCGTTCTCGCTTACTATCCGCCGTCACTGGGTGTGCATCTATTATGTTTATAGTGCTCGCATCACCCAAAATTTCCTCCTGGACCGCATCGGACAACCCGGCTGCCGAACCATTCGGTAAATGGACGCTACACCGGGCGAGCTAGCGGACGACATTTGTCTAATCTCCATGAGCACTTTTGCCGCTAGCTCTGAATTCATTTGTGACGACGGACGCACACTTGTAGAAGATAACATGGAAACATCACCCTGTTCTAGTTCCTCTGAAATAGAAACTGAGAGAGTAGAGTGACCTTGCGGAGAAAGAGCCGGCATAGCCCTTTCTCCAGAAACAACATATCGTGACACACGTTTCCAATGTTTCTCATCCCAATATTCAGATATAGGACAGGGATTTATGCGAGAACACTGACTACAATTAATACAATGATCATGAAAGTCAGAGGAAGATTTCTTCCTATTACAATTTGAACAATGTCCCTTCATTGTGAAAGGACAACAAGTCCTAGTTACTCGCACAAACCCCTGACACAAAGATACATAATAACATGATCCATTAATAAATGAAAAAACAATTACAAATCAAAATAATTTTGAAAAAAAAATTTTTTCAGCGAAGCCCAAGTTGCTGAAAAGTAACGTTGAGCCCCGATGGATCCGATGGCAAAGTGTGGTCAAAAATTTTAAATTTATATTAAATAATTAATGAGACACTTACGGATAATATAAATGTATCTTATAGTGAGATAAACTACAGCAAAAGCAAACAGCCCCCCTCAAAAAAAGGCTGTTGCCAATGTAAACAAACAGTGTAAAACACCAGAAAACATGACTCCAGGCACTGAAAAAACTGGCCCGGAATCAGTCATCAAAATTACACTCTATCTGATGCAAAACAGAGACTCCCAGGGGAGAATCTGCAGAACATCAGATGGAAGATGCAGAACACAACGTTATACACCCATGGGTGAAAACGTAACTATGGGGAAAATTACAGAAAACATTCTGTAACCAAGCAAATCTCCCAGGAAATTTTAGAAATGAACTTTCTCAAAAATATGCCAAAAGCATGGGAGAATTGCAAGGGGGGACTTTAGAAGGCTAGGGGAGAGGAAACACTGAATAAGCAGTGCAACATTTAGCAAGAATGACAACAAGAGGCCCATGCCTCGAAAATAGGCAACTTAACATAATTTCATCCAAAAATTTTAAGTACAGCCCTGATTATTTTTTGTCACTTCTTTTTCCTCTCCTCCTTCTATCCTCCTTAGAATCACATTTTCTCCAAAAATTACGTGTCTGGCATCCTTTAAACTGAGATTTACAAGCACAAAGATCAGTGAGATGTTGACTGATGAAGGGCCAAACAAAGAATGATAATTGGCGCCAATTTCGGGACGTCTGCGTCACTGCGCATGCGCAGTAGAGGCGTAGTATGGAGGTCCTTTAGGACATGATTTCTTTTTGTTTTGGATGCAAATTTTGGGGATTGGGGGGCAAAATTTGTGTTTGGCCCTGATTTTGTTAGAGTTAGCACCAGCTAAGTCTGGGTCATTGGTACAGTATAAAAATACAGAAATCTGATAAAAACAAATTTAACAAGGGTGCACAACAGCCTGAGCAGCAACGAGAGGGCCTAGAGAATAAATGTCCTCAGATTGCTGCTGTAGGTGGCGGAGATAAAAGGAGGAGAAGGTAGAAGCATTCCTCCAGTAAGCCGCATTCATAACATCCCGGAGCGAAACAGAATTGGCGAACACACAGGATGTAGAAATGGCATGAACCTCATGAGCATTAAACCGGATTGAAACAAAATCTGAAGGAGACAAGCGGGAATATGCTAGCTTGATTGCAAGACAGATCCACTTGGAAATAGAATAGGAAGAGATAGACTGCCTCTTAGGAATGAGAGACAGAAAGAATCTCTTCTGCCCCCTCCTAATGAACTGAGTGCGATTAATGTAAGTATTGATCGCACAAACAGGACAAAGAAGAGGTCTCCAGACATCGACAGCAGGGAGAGCCCAAATGCAGATGGGAGGAGGTACCGAATCAGGAAGTTGATTCTTAGTCAGAAAAGAGCAATCAGTAGTGAAGGTGACACTGTTAGCCTCATTTCTGAAGAAAGCAGAATCAACAGATAGCGCATGAAGCTCATTGACTCGTCTAGCAGAAGCAAACGCAGGAAGGAAAGCCATCTTATAGGTGAGAAAACGGTCTTAGATAAAGACTCGAATGGCGCTCCCTCCAAACAGTGTAACACCCATGCCAAGTTCCACTTGGGAGTAAGACACAAAAATCGAGGCCTCTTCAAAGAAAAGTGCTGAATGAGTTTGGAGAGAAAAAGATTACAACCGATGCACCGCTTTCCCACATAAGAGAAAGTATCAGACAGCATAGACGATAGCCCTTACTCGTAATAGGCTGGAGGCCCTTTGAGTCAAAAAGGTATACCAGAAAATCCGGAATTTGAGCGATTGACGGATCATGGTAATTAACCTTGTGATCTATACACCAGTGGCAGAAAACCTTCCACTTCGCAGCATAAGTCATGCCAGTGGAATGTCACCATGATGCAGAAATGCACTCCACTGTTCATCTCGAAAAACCTCTATGTCGAAAACAGGACCTGATAAAAGACAGGCGAGAAGGGACAGGCTCGCCAGGTTGTTGTGATACTTCCTGGGATGACCCTGGGAAAGAAGATTGCGATGTAGAGGTAGACGAATCGGCCTATCTGCCAACAGAGGCCGCAGCAGATTGATCCACACCCTCTGTGGAGACAGAGGTGCGATCAGAATGATCCTGCAACTGCAAGCACGAATCTTCGCTAATACTTGAGGAAGAATCGGTGCAGGAGGGAAGGCATAGCCGATCCAACCTGTCCAGTCCAGAGACAGAGCGTCTACCGCAAATGCCAGAGGATCTAGACAAGGAGAGATAAAGTTCTCTACCTGATGATTCCAGCGAGTGGCAAAAAGGTCGACCAGAGGACGTCCCCACCGCTCGCAAATTGCCTGAAACACCGACCGATGTAGCATCCATTCGGTTGGAAGGACACTGTCGCGTCGGGACAGGGAGTCTGCTAGGACGTTGAGATGCCCGGGAATTTGTCGAAGGACACCCGTTTACATCCCGCACATACAGAAGAAGATCCCGAGATAGCCGATACAAGGGAATCGAATGTGTGCCTTCTTGATTCCGTATGTAGGCCACTACTGTCGAAGTAGGACAATATGGTCCAACAGGTGAGGGATCCAATGCCGAAAACTCAACAGAAGAGCAAGGAGCTCCTTCTGGTTGATATGAAGGCCCACCTGCTCGCTGTCCCACTCGCCGTGATTGGACAGACCGAGAAGATCCAACGTCGCACCCCAGCCCCGATCGCTGGCATCCGCAGTAAGGATGCGATTGGCCAAAGGAAGATCCATCAGAACACCCTGTGTCAGCCAGGGAACATCGGACAAGGGTGGAGGTGACAAAGCAGGGACCAAGGAATAGGAAGTTCCAGATCCAGCAGATCTACATTCGGATGCCAATGATCCAACAGGAAGTGTTGGAGAGGTCGGACAAACAAGTGACCAAGCGGAAAGAGATCTGTCACCGAACCGCAAAGGCCCAGCATCCGAAGGAAAGTCCTGGCCGAGGCCGAGGAAGATTGAAGCAGGTTCCGAGTCAAGGCGGAAAGAATCGTCGCCCAATCATTGGGGACCGATACCACATTGTGAAGAGTGTCGAAATCCATCCCCTAATGACAAAATTGCTGAGAAGGAAGGAGATCCGACTTCTCACGATTGACTCTGAAACTCAGCGACGCTAGTAGGCAAAGAAACTGCCGGACATCTGACTCCAGAACAGCAGCATCTTGGTGCCATTGGAGGATGTCGTCCAGGTAGGCTGACGAAGTCACAGCCGACTGAGTACAGTGAAAAGCAAGCACATGTGACATCAGTTGGGTGAAAGCCCAAGGAGCCAGGTTCAAACTGAACAGGAGAGCTCTGAATTGATAGACTCGATCCCGAAACGAGAACCGAAGGTATTTCCGTGACGCCAGATGAATGGGTACATGGAAGTAGGCATCCTTCAGGTCGTTACTGGCAGCAAAGTCGCCCTGATGAACTGAACGTCGAACCAACCGGAAAGTCTCCATACTGAAACGAGGTGCTATAATGTACTCGTTCAGGATACTCAAATTGATGACAGGACGAAAATGGCCGTTTTTCTTCGGCACCAAGAAAAGTCTTGAGTAAAACCCCGGTGAAAAGGTTTCCTGACCACTTCGATCGCCCTTTTGGAGAGGAGATTGTCGATCTCCTGCACCAGAAGGTCCCGACGTAGAGAATCAGAAGGGACCCGAGTCGGGAAGGGCACCCGAGTTAAACTGGGGTGCCGATGGAAGGACAGTCGCAGACCGGATTGTATGACGTCGAGGACCCAAATGTCCGACGTTATCTCTGTCCAACGGTCGTAAAACAGTGACAGCCTTCTCCCCGACTGGAGGCGAATCGAGGTGAGGACCTTCACTTGTGGACTCGACGAGGCCCTCGAGAGGAGAAACCACCACCTCGGAAAGCGACAGAGTCCTGAGACTTTCCTGTCTGAGGCTGCCAGTGAGTCCGGCAGCGTTGGCGCTTCTTCTGAGCAGGAGCAGACGGAGCCGAAGGCATAGCCGACGTCGCTGACAAGGCAGACACAGCAGGACGCTTGGCGGGCCTGGAACGACCACCACCAGCAGCAGTAGGTTGGTCCAGTTGTCGTACCAAAAGCTGGTCCTTCAAAAGACGAAGAACCTTGCCACAGACAGCTTCCATGGAACAACTCAGGTCCAACCAAAGAGGCAGACCTCAGAACAGCATGCTGCATAGAAGGAAGGGATGGAGAAGAATCCAACACCGCATCCCAGAGTGTCAGCCGTGTTATAGGCGTGAGCGTGTGTCAGGTTCATAAGAGCCTGTGACAAAATGCGAAAAGGCGTCTGAGCATCATCAAACTCCCCTGGTGGAAAATATTCAGCCAAGGCAGCGACGACATGGTCCGCGAGAACTAACATACCCAGCATCTCTCGGGACAGGCCCACCATAGACTCAACTACCGACATCGGGAGAAATGCCGACTTAGGCTTAGTTAACCCGAGGGAAGAAGAATCCTCATCCACAGTAGTCATCCCTTGGAAGACTGGTGGACAGACGGAATCGTAAACACGAAACCGCGATGGAGGCAAAAAGGCATCAGTTCTAGAAAAGAAAGAACCCTTGAGGGCCTTAGAACGTATTTTGGCGTCCAAGCCCTGGAAGGACTCAACAAACTGAGCTGATTGCAGAGGACGCAAAGCCCCAGAGCTAGAAGGCTCAACAGGGACCGACGATGAACGTTGATTGGCAGACAGAATAGGGAGATGGTGAGAAGACACCGGAGGATAGTCCCGATTGTGATGCCCAGGAGCAATCACTGACCTATGCGGAACGGAAGGCCCTGTCTGCAAATCCTCTAAAGAGACCGACGGCGTACATCGATTGGTAGCTGGACCTGGGACACGGTGTGAAGACACCGGAGGATTGTCCCAAAAATGACAGGAACCTGCCATTGGCCTCTGCGCGGCAGAAGGCCCCAACTGCCCATCCTCTGAGACCGACGGCAAGCATCGACTGACATCCAGACTCGGAACACAGTGAGGAATCACTGGAGGAAGGTTCCGAGAGTGACAGCTAACCGGGGCTGTCACTGACCTCTGCCGAACAGCAGGCCCTGGATGCCAATGTCCCAACCCCATCCTGCTAGTCGGCACACTAGTAGGGGAAGGAGGAACAATATACAATTCGCTCGAGGGGCGAGGAATCGCTGCCGAAGGGACCGAACAGCTCAACCGACTAGGAGCAAACCGAGCATGATGAGATGGAGCAGACAGCAAACCCGCACAGCTTCGCCGTGAAGCCAGGGGAGGCTGAGAGCTCACAGACACACCAGCAGATACAGCCTCGGACCCCCAAGACTGTATACCATCCCCAGAGGAGATGGAAGAGCCACCATCATACAGAATAGGATCTGTAGTAACAACTTCCTCAGCAACTGACGACGGCATAGGAGGCAAATTGGAGAGTGTCACTGAGCTGACCTCGGAGAAGCTCTCGATGAAAACAGATGCCTCAAGAGTGACATCAGAAGACAAAGAGACCACGGTCTCTACGTCAGGTATCACCACACAAGCACCATCAACAGTTGCATGGGAACTCGCCACAGAAAAAGACAGATCAGCATCCTGTGTGACAGAGTCACTACGTGCACTCACAGAAATATCTGATAAGGCACGGCTACCCTTACCCCGAGAACGAGGAGTTCTAGCTCTAGACAGAACCACCTTGTTAACAGAAGCCCAGAATTTTGAGGACCAAATACCACATGATTGGGCCTGAGTACAATTGTTGCAAGTGACACATGTGGAATGAGAGTCGTCCACATGTTTCACCTGCAAGCAAGAGGTACAAGGAATAGTCTTAGGCATAATATGAATATGATATATGAAATCAAGCTTCCCTCCAATGGAAAACAGAACAATGGTTGTGTTCACACGTGGGGGAAAAACAAGACTATGTGTGAAAAAGCAAGCAAAAATTATCAAAAATATCATCAAATAGTAAATAATTTAGAAGCTTGAAAAGGATACAATCCACTTGCACATAATCAGATTAAGATAGCACATACAAATAAGTTGTTCACGAAGATAACAGCTAAAAAAATAGCACGAGTCACAAAATTTCCAACCAGTACAATGGCAAAAATAAAAGGAATTGATGGCACGGTTGTTGCGCATGCGCTCAGTAAACGCAAGAGGTGTGCAGAGAGAGTACCTGTAATTTCGAGCGCCGGTCTTGCTCGACCCTTTTTCGATCTTTTCGTGCTTTTGCACTCTATTATTTTTCCAACTTGTTTGGAAAAGTTTCTTAAAAGCTTGAGTTAGTTCCGAAGTAGGGCTTGCACTTACGTTACAGCCAATTGTAAACAGTTGTGAGTAGGTTGAAAAGAAATTTGTGTCCACAGACTCTATACTGTTTAAGTCAGACTGTAACACAACTGTGATTTAAAAAATTCAATCAAACTTAAAAGCATACTTGCAAAGGTTCTCATGATGGTTAACTTCCGTACCAAGCTTGAAAAAAATCGGACAACAAATGGCTGAGAAATGCTTTGGTCAAAAATGTGTCCACAGACTGTATAATTTCTAAGTCAGAGTGTACCATAACTTTGGTTGAAAAAAATGCAATCAAACTTAAAATCACTCTTGCACAGGCCCTCCTGGTGGTTAACTTAAGTGCCAAGTTTGAAAAAGATTGGACAATAAATGGCTGAGAAACGCTCTGGACAAAAATGTGTCCACAGACTGTAGAATTTCTAAGTCAGACTGTACCATATATCTGGTTTGGAAACTCCAATCAAACTCAAAACACACTTGCACAGGTTCTCATAGTGGTTAGCTTATGTGCAAAGTTTGAAAAGATTGGACAATATATGGCTGAGAAAATCAATCTGGATGGACAGCCAGATGGATGGACGGACGGACAGACAAGCCATTTACATAATACAACCATTTTTTTAAATGGGCGTATAAAAAATCGAAATAAATATATAACATATTGGTCTTGGAACTTGATCTTCATCAGATGAACTGCTCCTCATTATATTCTTCATCCATCCTGTATAAATGTCTACTCATCACAGACAAGCAGAATTTTCCAGTATTGCAACCTTATCATCTGATGAACACCCCAGAGATCACATAATGACTGGAAAGCTTAGCTGTGCAATGTCCATCCCACAGAAATAAATTTGCATCTTCAGAATAGAGAGTAGTTTAGCAGATTTAGGTAACAATCAGTGAGCTTTACTGGGCACTATGTGTTGGGAAACTGTAATCTGCAATAGTCGGATACAAGCCTGAAAATAAGCAGACAGTCATCTGCAAAATGAGGTCCCCAGAAGGTGAATTTGGTGATGCTACCCTGCACAGCAGGGTAGGATCACAAAATTTACCCTCTGTGAACCTCAGTCTGAATAAAGGTCTCAAGCCAAAACAGAAAGATGTACCTAGAGGATAAATTGGCCCACTATATGAGATAGCATCAGCAAATTCACCCCCTAGGGACCCCATTTTGCAAATAACAGGTTGCTTATATTCAGGCTTGGTCGGATATATGTTAACATTCAAGTCCATATCGGGCCACTTTTATATTGCATTGAAAAAGTTGCCCAAGTGTATTCTTCCTTAAGAATTCATGTGGTAGGCTGCATTCATCTGGACATTGTTTTTACATCATTGTTGGCTGCCAGTACAGGCAGCCAACAGTGATGTAGAAACACTGTTAAGTCATCTGCAGCTGTGTACAAGTAGATATGGTAGTTATTATCATAAAATTAATCTGAGGATATAAGGGAAAAGTTTCAGAGTATCAGAACTGGTGGACCATAAGAAGATTTTTAGTTTTCAAAAATTTTAGACAGTATAAGAATGATATGATATATAAGTGATGTCCCATGGCACCCACTATGTGTCTGAAAACCTCCATTTTCGGTAGCATATGATCATGTCCCATCTCACAATTCTTTTGCCATTCAATTTCCATCAAGCAAAACATATCAATATAGCCTACTTTTTTGTGCTGAATAGCTTGAAAGTTAACCAATTCTAATGTACCTGAATGTATGGACCATGTTTTCCCTCTTTACTTGGACCTGAAAAAAGAAGTCATTTAAGAACTAAGAAGTGAGGTCTTTCAATGATGTCAGTGACAAGGGTGGCACCTGGTGGAAGGGGGGGGGGGGGGGGGGTGTAGTGGACCCCCACCATGCAAACTGGCCAAATTCATCATGGAGATACAATTATGCAAACATCATAAAGATAGCGATAATACACCCAAAGACCTGATACATGTGCATCATAGGAATAACCTGATGGGGATATAATCACTGTGGCATACGCAGACATCATAAACCTTCTTAAATCAGGATTCATGCAGATCATGGCATCTAACAGATCCAAATTTGAGTGTTGTGTGGCATAAATCTAAATAAATCATAATAAATAACATTAAGTTGAAACCAATATCTCTTGTGATTGAGACTGCAGATTATTGTCATTATCACAAAAATCGGACAATACCATCAAAAAAATTTCTTACCAAGTACAAGTCATACCAACTTCTCAAACCATGGCCCCAGCTATTAAGTATGGGCAGCTATATAAAAACAAATATTTGAAGATATCATGAGATATTTGAGTTTATGTTAACTTGACTGCCCATAGTTACCTGCTTTCTTGACAAAACTCTTAATTTTGATACAAATATCAAAATATTTTGCATTTTGTTTTGACTCTCTCAAAGCCTCTAGAGTCATGGATGTTGTGACTTTTATCTAATTAAAACAAAAATTTCTCACCAGAACCATGATCGGCCTGGTGGGTCTGGGGACTCTCTAGTCCCCTTGTTGGGGATCATAGCACCCCCGCATCAGATAAATCCTGGTGCCAACCCTGCTCAATGAGATAATTGTCATTTGTGGTGATGACAGAAGCCTTCAGTATTTTGCATCAATTGGTTATATAGAGTTTTCACAAAACAATTAAACATGATGATTTGAATTTAATTTATCCTGGAACTGTTTGGTCAAATGTGTCTAAAGAATACTTGAAATTTGTAAATAGTATTTAATTTCTCACTTTTTGTTTAAAAACAAAAAACCTGTGAAAAAAAGGCTTGGTGAAACAATGGTTTAAAAAGTTCACCAAGATTGTCCTACTGAGGATTTAAGAAAAATTTTTTACAATTATTTAGAAAAAGATATTTAACTCTTGAAGAAATATTTGGACACAGATAGTTCGCAGTCCTATTTATGATATTTATCACTGAAAACCTATTTATTATTAAATTTGGAGAAAAAAAATCTTCAATGGTTTTCTTTGAAATGTGATGACAACAACAAATGGTAATGTGATGACAAGTAATTCTACATGTTCACGCATACAACCTGCTTTGATATCATTTATAATGGACAAAGTTAAAGTGATCATCACACATTGGGCATATCTTCTAAGTAACTAATAGGTTTTTTTGCAATGGGCAAAGTGTCGGGTCATTTTGAACATACGTAGTTAACAAAATGGCTGAGGTAAGTGGCTGTTATCCTAACTGGTGTAGAACACATGTTCCAACATGCAGGGTTTGGGTGCTCTTGCTGATGGAAATTATAGTACCGTGGCAGTGGTGTTTCATGAAGTTTTGGCTACCTATAGAAGCAGCCAAAACTTCACGAGACACCACTGCTAAGTGAAGTTTTGTCACATTATGCGGGTGAGAAATAAATAAATAAAATAATTTTTATTATGTACTAAGTATTTAGGACAAAAGTTCATTCTCACCTTCATCTGCCACTATGCCACACCAATTTAATATCTCTTCTAATCGCTCCAATGCACCAGGTACTAGACGGGTCTACAATCCAAAAGTCAAAAAGAAAGCATACATGTAAATACAGTACTGTAAACAAATGGAACACTAGACAAATAAGTGTAATGCAAAGAAATGGCAAATGCATTGCTATTACAACAAGAGCAATATCTCTCAAAGTGCTTGCACACAGCTGGCTCACAATTCCCTTCATGGTTGGTATTATTACCAAAAAGCTAAATGCTTAATTGAAAAAAACTCTTCAATTTGGAATAAAAATCATGAAAGGTTTTCTCCAAAATGTGATGATATGAAATAGTAATGTGTAGTGCTCAAACGACTAGTGAATTCCAAAGTCGACTAGTCAATACCCAAAAGTCAAGTCGACTTTGACTAGTCATTGGTGATAACTTGTCTCCTTATAACAGTGTTGGTGTTCCGGTAGAGTGCTGAAGGTCCAAATTTGGCTTCAGTTGGGCATTCATATACAGCAACTTACTGGAACATTATTCTGTTAATGTGCTTCTAATTATGCTAAGAGTGAAATTATATAGTCTTATTTAATTTGCCTTGTTGCGATTTATGGGAGAGTGCCTATAGGCACTCTCCCATAAAATGTAACAAGGCAAATTAATAACATATCCTGATAGCCCAAAATAATTCAGCACTTTACTAGTACCAGTTAAAACAAACTACTGTCACTACTATTAGATGGCAATAGATGTATACATTGATTGCCCAATATTGCTGTTCAAACTGTCTGACAGTGGCACAGAAGGGATACTATTTACCTAAAAGCTTGAACTCCTCCGACTAGTTGACTGCACAATTGAGAGTCGACTACTGGTTTGCCCAGAGTCGACATCGACTAGTTGACTAATCGTTTGAGTACTAGTAATGTGATGACAAAAAAAACTAAAAAGGGCAATAACATTCTAACTGAAGAAATACTTAGAACACAGCTATTTCACAATCCCCTTCATAATATTATCATCAAAAAGCTATAAATTAAATTTTACAAAAAAAAATCTTAAAACTGTTTTCTTTGAAATGTGAGGACAAGAAATGGTAATTCATACTAAGCCAATGTGGATATAATTTTTAGAGACCTGCATCTGTCACTATGCCCCACCAATTTAATATTTCTAATCATTCCAATACCCCAGGTACTAACAATCCAAACATAAAAAAGATAGCATACATCTAAATATAGTACCATGAACCACACCAGACCAGTCAAACAAGTTCAATGCCGTGGGATGGCCAATCCCCCATCACATATTCTCAACAAGAGCAACAAGAGGCCCCAAGGAGCCTTAATTGCTCACCTCACAAAGAAGTAACTGGGGTCACATTCAGTTGGACATGGTTGATCTACACTACAAAGGAATGAAGACATGAAAGGCAAATTTTAAGGATAAACACTAAGGAATGTATTTTGAACAAACTTGAACCTAACCTGCTCCTCCACATGGAGAGCCCAAATATTCAGCCAGGGACTCAAGTTTAATAAACTTGAATCTGATCCCCCTAGAGATGCTATATACCAAATATGAAGGAATTCTGAATGGTGGAGCTGAAGAAGAAGGTTTTAAAGAAATGTCCTATCCATTGCACTAAGTTAAACTTTGGGCTCCAATAAAAAGCCAAAATATTAGCCCAGGGAACCGATTTGAACAAATTTGAATCTGCCCACCTATTCTGAGGTGCCAAATAACAGTGATGGCCAAATAACAGTGATGGCTCAGATTTTGGTCTGAAAATAATAACAGTGATGACATTTTTGCTCTATGTCTCAATGCCAAATAACAGTGATGGCAAGGAATTTTTCAGCAAAATTAATAAGCATGTCGACACTCTTATTTGGCACCTCGGAGTAGAGATGTTGTATACCAAATATGAAAGGATTCTGACTGGTGGATCTGAAGAAGATTTAAAAAAACAATTCCCTAATATTGCACTAAGTTAAAATTCAGGCTCAAATAGGTAACCAAAATTAATAACCCAGGGGCTTGATTTGGACAAATTTGAATCTGACTCCCCTATGGATGTTGTACATGTATACCAAATCTGAACGGATTCTGACTGGTGGATCTGAAGAAGAAGATTTTCAAAGAAATGTTCTCATATTGCACTAAGTTAAAATTTGGGCCCCCATAGAGAACCCAAATATCAACCCAGGAATCCGATTTGAACAAATTTGAATCTGACCCCTCTAGAGATGTTGTATACCAAATATCAGAAGATTCTAATTGATGGTTCTTGAGTAGAAGATTTTCAAAGAAATTCCTTCATATTGCACCAAGTTAAAATTCAGGCTCCAATAGAGAGCCCAAATATCTACCCAGGGACCAGATTTGAATAAACTTGAATCTGACCCTCCTAGAGATATTCAGGGCTTCACAATTGGGGCAACCTATAGGACGGGTTGCCTATATGTTACGCAAAATGATTTTTGGGAGACCTCTTTATAGGTTAACCAAAAAATAGTTTCATAATTGGAGATTTGATTGGAAGGTAATGACATAAGAAGACATGTAACAATGATAAAGGATAAATTATTATAAATCATAATGACTTTTATTTCTCAACAAAATTCACATCCCCAAATCTGCCAATTATAATGGTTAACCAAGAGGTTAAGCCTTTACCTAACAAAATGGCAAAAATGCCCAGAAAATTAGCCTAGGAGTGGCTTTCACAACCTCACACATCATGGCAATTTCTCAATAAATCCATACCAATATTCTCAATAAATCCATACCAATATGGATATCATTGGAACCAGCTGAATCAGCTGGTTCCAATGATATCCATATTTGTATGCTTCTATTGAAAATTTGAGACAAAGGTTTTAATCATGAAGTTCAGGATATTTGGGGGAAAGCTATGTGAAGTAAAGGGTTAACCTCCCGAAATTGGGGCAAAAGATCAAAAGGTTAATGAATATGTGATGGGGCAACCTTCAAATGGGTCCACCAAAATTCTGAATTGTGAAGCCCTGGATATTGTATATCAAAATATGAAAGCATTCTATCTGCAGGGTCTAAAGAAGATTTTTAAAAAAAAATTTCCTCATACTGCACTAAGTTGATATTCAGGCTCCCAGAGGGAGCCCAAATATTCACCCGGGTAACTGATTTGAACAAACCTGGAAATGGTGTATACCAAATATGAAAGGATTCTGACTGGTGAATATGAAGAAGATTTTTAAAAATCTGGGCTACCAAAGCGAGCCCAAATATAAACCCAGGGACTTGATTTGCACATACTTGAATCTGACCCCCTTAGAGATGAAATATATCAAATATGAAAGGATTCTGACAAGTGGATCTGAATAAGAAGATTTTTAAAGAAATTTCCTCATATTGCACTAAGTTAAACTTTGGGCTCCAATAGAGAGCCCAAATAATAACCCAGGAACCCAATTTGAAAAAAAATTGAATCTGACCCTCCGAGAGACGTTGTATACCAAATATGAAAGCATTCTCACTGGTGGATCTGAAGAAGAAATTTTTTAAAGAAATATTGCACTAAGTTAAAATTTGGGCTCCCATAGGGAGCCCAAAATATTAACTCAGGGACTCAATTTGAACAAACTTGCATCTCATCCCCCAAAGATGTTATATACCAAATATCAAAAGATTCTAATTGATGGTTCTGGAGAAGATTTTTTTTAATTTTGGAAAACAATTTATGGATGCTATCAGAGAAATAGCTCTAGTGATGCCCCCTGTGGACCTGGCAACTTTATTTGAACATATTTGAATTGACATATGATAGGGAACATGCGTATCACATTTGGTTCAATTCAGGCCAGTGGTTTATGAGGATAAGTTGATAATGTAAAGTTAATGCCAGACAATGGACACATGGACAGACCAGGCCTGAAAATAAGCAGTCTGACATGTGCAGAATGAGGTTCCCAGAGGGTGAATTTGATGATGCTATCCCATACAGTGGGCCAGTTTATCCTTTGGGTGTCTCTTTCAGTTTAGTTTTGAGACCCTGATTCAGAATGAGGTTCACAGAGGGTAAATTTAGTGATGCTACCCTGCTATGCAGAGTAGCATCACTAAATTCACCCTCTGGGGACCTCATTTTGCAGGTGAGAGTCTGCTTATTTTCTGGCTTGGGACAGACAGTCAGATGGATGGAAAGTGACCAGTAAAGCTCCCGAGCTTTGCTCAGGTGAGCTAAAAACTCTCAAAGAAATACTTGAACACAGCTGGTTTGCAATCCCCTTCATGATATTATCACTAAAAAGGTATATATTAATATACATTCCCCAGCAAATGCAAAAGCAAGCATGTCATTTTGGGGCAAGAAACCGTCATCGCCCTCTTGAGCCCATCTGATTTGAAAATAAGAACCAGTTGTAGCATATGCCCACCCACAATATTTTTGTTAAACTAAGTGATTCTAAAACATGTGTTGCACAATGAATCTGTTGGAAACATGCCATGTCTCTTTTAACCCTTAAGGGACAGGATAATATTTGGAATTGCATTAGGCTGCCTCTAGAGACGGCCAAGACATCACTAGAAGCCACTGCCAAGGTAATTTAAATATTGTCCATGTGACCACAAAGTTTGTCACAAGGATAAAGACCTATGAAGGTTAACATCCCCCAATGGATGGTATTTATTTATTTATTTTTGTTTCAAGGTCACATACTTCGGTACAATGGTATTATGATTTATCGTGACTGAAACATGGAGTGATGTCCACCCCATCGTTCATAGCCACGTTGCCCATTTCAGAGGACTTCCACCCCAGGCATTGGTGACCGAGTCCTATTTTACCAGTAAAACAAACCTTGTTTACACAGTAACAAGCACTGCTTCACTTCCCAGGGTTCTAACGGGGAAATGGAGGGTATTAAAGACAGGTCTGAGGTACAGGAATGAAATATCTGTTACACTATGGGGGCAGTCACCATACAAAACATTTTCCCAGGAGAGTTTTAGTTGCTCTCCTGCAATTTTCATGAACAAATACATATATGTTAGATACTAGGCTATTAGTTAACTATGATAAGAGCCTAGGTCTAATGGATGCGGTGCCGTTTAAAATATTATTTTGCACTCTTTGCCATCATAACTTTTAATACCTGATAACAAAATAATAGAACAAGCACACAGTTTGTTGTAAGTTAACTATGATAGGGGACTAGTTCTAACGTGAGCGGTACTATTTACAAATATTATTTTGATAACAAAATAATATTCATGAACAAACACACCCTATTATTAATCAGAGACATAAGCTTATAATTCAATGGCACATATTAATGAACAAGCACACAAATTGCTATTATTAATAGAAGCAACACATGCTTAAAATTAAATGCACATGCAATAATGGGAAATAATTAAAATAATTCAACTCAGCAGGGAACAATGATTGACATATGATTAACTGTACTACATGTACATGTAAGTATACATTTATACAAATATCAATCAAGAAAATAACTTAAGGAGAATGTAAATAGAAACAATCTAGTGAAAATCACCATGGTCAAAATCTTTGTAAAGATAAAGTATGTGGAGAGTGGAGTGTAAAAAATCACCCGCAGAGTGGAGTTATCACACAAGCTATAACTTTCAAATTTTGTACATATGGGCAAAAAAACACAAGCAATGTTTCAGCCAATGGACCTCCGGGTATAACCCGGAGGTCCATTGGTGGAAACTTTACCTGTGTATGTTATGCTCTGCAACAAACTTGCAATTATTGCTTGTGTGGAATCTTTAGTGATAATACACTCTCCATGTACTGTAGTTTACATGGATGGTGCACTAGCATTCAGTATGATAAATAAGATATGCTGAGGTCTCCAAATGAAAGTGTCAATGACACTGTAGCTTAACTTTTCTGTGTGTTGTGTTTGAGGAAAAGGATAATGTTCAATGTTTATGAAAGGATTATGAAATAAGACAAGAATTGTGATAATTGGGAATATGTAATTTCTGTTCCTTGTATGCTATGTTTTTAATAAAAATAATATGAGGTGTACACTGTACTAAAGAGCTGAGAGATGGGTTAATATGACCTCACAGTTAATGTATGTGGCCCTCTAGTGAGTTAACGTATGTCAATGAAAGTTACCAAGTTGCAGTGAAATTATTCCAAAATGAGTCATCCTATCAAGTTACATTGAAATCCCATCATAAATATGGCCTGTAGACTGTGCTAAAGGTTTGGGGGCTTCAGGCCTGTGTAGCCATGACGGTAGACCGATTGCAACTAAAAGAGGACGTCCTCATCTTGACATTATACAGAGTCATTCTACTAAGTTACAATGAAATCCCTTCACAAATACGATCTGTAGTCTGTACTAAATTTTTTGGGTTTTGGGCTTGGGAAGCCATCATGGTTGGGGGTGGGGGGGGGGGGAGGGGGGCGTTGTCATCAGGGCATAATCTGGAGTGGTCCTACGAAGTTACAATCAAATGCCTTCATATTTTTGACCTGTAGATTGTGCTCAAGATTTTTGGGCTTCGGACCCCTGAAGCCATCACAGTTAACCAAACACGACCAAAAGGGGATGTGATCATCTAGGCATTATATGGAGTCAACCTAACAAGTTACAAGGAAATCCTTCCATAAATATGACTTATAGACTATGTTAAAGGTTTTGGGCTCGGGCAGCCATCAAGGCTGAATGATCGCGACCAAAAGGGGATGTTCTCATCTGGACATTATTTGGAGTCATCCTACCAAACTATAATGAAATCCCTTCATAAATATGACCTGTACGACCTGTAGACTGTGCTAAAGGTTTTTGGGCTTCGGCCCCCTGTAGCTGTCACAGTTACCCAATCACATCCAAAAGGGGTCTATCTCATCTAGACATTATATGAAGTCAACCTACCAAGTTACAATGAAATCCCTCCATAAATATGACCTGTAGACTGTGCTAAAGGTTTTCGGGCCCTGGCAGTCGTCACAGTTGACAGATCGCGCCCAAATGGGGAAATTCTCCTCTAGACATCATACGGAGTCATCCTACCAAGTTACAATGAAATCCCTCCATATTAAACATGACCTGCAGACTGTGCTAAAAGTTTTTGGATTTCGGGCTTGGGCAGCCATCGCGGTTGCCAGATCCTGACCAAAATCGGACGTTCTCATCTAGGCATTATACAGAGGCATCCTACTAAGTTACAATGAAATCCCTTCATAAATACAACCTGTAGACTGGTCACGATATCTTCCCCCTCCACCACCCAAATTTTTTCTTCTTGAAGACATAATACCTTATCAAGTCCTGAAACATTTTTATATTGCATCATGTTTCTATATGTTTGTCAATTTTTGTGTTCACATTATTTTATATTGTTGGCATATTCACTTGTTAACCCTTTACCAACGCAGACGATATCAAAATTTATTATTTTAAATATTATTTTTTAAAATTTTTCAACAAATTTCAACAAAACCATATCATGTGACCCCTCGTTGGAACGAGCTCATTCCAACGAGGTGTCACATGATATGGTTTTGTTGAAATTTTTTGAAAAATAATATTTTTTCAACTGCTAAATTTGCATATTACGCGGACGGATGAGGGCGATTCATTGGGTAAAGGGTTAAATCTTGAATAAACACTTGAAAGTATACCGACTGAATATAGTGGCTATGAAGCAGACAATAATATTCTGCAACCATTTCCCTGGATTTCTCTTATCCTGTCTGATGTAATATCTGGTTGTTTCCTACAGTTTGTGTGAAGAGCTTTATATCATGGAAACAATTTATAAATATAAATTTGAAGTCCCAGGTGTATGTGTGTGAGGGGGTTGGGGGGGGTGGGGGCAGGGGAGAGATATCATGGTCACGTTATCTCCCCTCCCCTCCCCCCACACCTGAATTTTTTTTTTATTGAAGACTAATACCTTGTTGAGTCCTAAAACACTTTTATATCATGGAAACTATTCATAATTGATGACTTCAAACAAGAACATTTTTTATTGACATTTGAAGTCCCAGGTGACGGCAAGATATCGTGGTCACGATATCTCCCCCCTGCACCCCAAATTTTTTTTCTTGAAGACATAATACCTTGTAGAGTCCTAAAACACTTTTATATCATATCATGTTTCTATATGTTTGTCATTTTTCGTGTTCACATTATTTTATATTGTTGGCATATTCACTTGTTAAATGTTGAATAAACACTTGAAAGTATACAGATTGAATATAGTGGCTATGAAACAGACCATACTATTCTGCAACCACCCATTCACCTTGACAGCTGTTATCCTGTCTGATGTAATATCTGGTTGTGTCTTACAGTTTGTGTGAACAGTTTTATATCATGGAAAGAAATTATAAATTTGAATGAAATCCCAGGTGGGGGGAAGATATCGTGGTCACCATATCTTCCACCCCACCCCCCACCCCCCAACACTTGAATTTTATTTTTATTGAATACTAAGACCTGGTCGAGTCCTAAAACACTTTTATATCATGGAAACTATTCATAAATGATAATTTCACACAAGAAATTTTTTCATTGACTTTTGAAGTCCCAGGTGGGGGAAGATATTGTGGTCACGATATCTTCCGCCGCACCCCAAATTTTTTTTTCTTGAAGACACACCTTGTAGAGTCTTAGAACACTTTTATATCATATCATGTTTCTGTATGTTTGTCAATTTTTATGTTCACATTATTTTATATTGTTGACATATTCACTTGTTAAATGAATAAACACTTGAAGCTTAATGACTGTTACTGTTATCATGGTCTCGTTGTCTTTCCCCAAACCTGAATTTTTTTTTATTATTGAAGACGTAATGCCTGGTTGAGACCTAAAACAGTTTTATATAATGGATAAAAATAAAAAATTAATTTCACTTTTGATGGTCACGATATCTTCTCCCCAAACCCCCCGAAATCTGACTTTTTTTAATAATTCATTGAAAACTTAATAGAGAACGCAGTCCGAGCCCCGCGAAGCGGGGCTCACGGAGTGAGCTCCATAGGTAACACACGCGAGTGTGATTTCCCAATGAGTTACATACAACTATAAGCTAACAAAGTTAAAATTGCGGGTTCCGGTTTGACCCATTGGAGGCCGCCATGTTTTCGTTCGATATTGAATTCTGGGAAAGTTGAAAAAAAATACCGTCAGACGAACTGTTCTCCATTTTACCATCGGCTCGATGTTTCAGATCAATTTAAAAGGATATATATTGGTATTTGTAACAAATAAATATAGTAAATTTGGATACAATTTTAATGACAATTCACATTAAAGATTTATCGTACATTTTAAACATTATAAGGAATAATATTCGTGCAATGTTATTTAAAAAAAATAATCTTCCAAATATTTTAATTACCTTTACAAAACTGTTCCCGCAACTGAAGCTCTCTGAATTTAGTGAAATCGACCGCCTGCTTGCACTATAATTTTGTATGTAGCTGGACTGCGTTCTCTTCTAGGTTTTACCTATTTTCATATTACATAAAAAGTTTTCTAACTGGTACCAACCATTTATGGTATCTCAAATGCAAAGGAAAAAAATTCAGGGGGGGGATAATCAGGGTGGGGGGAGATAAACTAGGTTACCCCCCCCCCCTCCGGGGGGGGGGGGGGTATCGTAGCACACGAGTATTCAGAAAAAAATTCATTTACGGTGAATCATCTGGATACTCAAAAAAAAATGTTGTGATCAATCGCCCCGATATTTGGGGCATATCGTCTCAGTAGTCATTTTGAAACGAATCGCCCTGGTCGAACTGGTTTAGGGACGAAACGTCCTGAAGTGTAACCAACCCACCTGATCAGTATCTTCAATTCGCAAAATAAATTTCCCATTCTTTGATTTTGCAAACAGAAAGTTATACAGAGCTGTTCGTAGACCGCCAAGATGCAAAAAACCAGTGGGGCTTGGAGCAAAACGAACTCTGATACACTGCCCACTCAACACAAATGATGATGAATGAAAATATCGCTGCAATTTACAAAAATTCTTCCAACGTGAAACAATCATGGGCAGCGCCATGTTGAACACACTAAAATGTTATACCTGCAGATGTACTGCATTTTATCATTAAAAATAGAGAATAAATTGAATAATCCTCGTTAACAATTCAAGTCACTAGTATTATCACTATTACGTTACATTACAGTATAAAAATTAAAATAATGATAAAATGATTCACCACAAAACTATATTTAATTGTAACTTTCAGTACGATTCGTATTAACAGCCCTGGTACAACTTTTGAACAATTCAAGATTTTTTCACATACGTTAGTCGTAAAAATTCATTTAAAAGGCATTATTTTAAAATACCCTCTGTTTTTCACATATTACATACTTAAATCGACTTTGGAGAGGCATTTGGTTGTATGCTTGCTGAAATGTAAATTGCCACTTTTTACAGCTTGCCACATGTAGGTTAGTGACTTGTTCAAAACTATTTCGTCATTGAAAACTGAATGTAACCACGGAGAATCTAATATCAGCACCAAAATTCATATGATTTGAATTTGATGTCATTCAAACTGATTATTGACTTTAATCCTGGAGAAATCTAGAGGCGATGCCCGGGTTGTTGGGCCAAACATGGTAAATGATAAGTTTCAAACCGCATCGATTTACCCCAAAAATGACACAATGGTGTAGTGTTTGGAAAGAATTACTGAATCTGAATATGTTTACTGTGTAGACGGCGTAGTCGCGTATTATAACACAGGTTGGAAGGATGGTGGTAGATTGTTGCGCTCTGCGACCTCGACACAAAGTGTGTCAATGGCGGCCAAGGTACTTGCATTCCAATTCATGATCGTGCGTGAGAAGAAAGAGTTCTTGAATTCCTCAGTGTGTGTTTTGTACATGTATACCACCAGTTTTATGTCGTTATTACTCCTTGTACGAGATTGTCCTTTCTTAATATATGGATCTTTTGGAATGGCATCACTTCCAGAGATGATGTTGCCGAGTGTCTGGATGCCTTTATTTTTCCGACGCTCTTGAAGCAATGGCCAACCAAGTGAGTGGAGCATTTCACTTACGCTGCTGTCTCTGCGATAGTCACTGCAGACAAAATGCGCAGCTCGTCGTTGAGTCATCTCTAATTTCTGGATGTCTTTTTTGTAGATAGGGGCCCCACACTGTGCATGCGTATTCCAATTTCGAGTGAACCAGTGACTTAAATGCTGTTTCTTTTAGGGGTTTTGGGGCGTGTTTCAGATTTCTTTTGATGAAGCCGAGTGTGCTATTTGCTTTTGCATTTGTCTTGTTTATGTGGGTGTCCCATTTTAAGCTGTTTGAAAAGGTCGAGCCGAGGTAAGGGTTTGAGTCTACTTCTTGTGGGATATGACCTTGGATATCGTAGAAGTGGGTGAGTGGGGGTTTTTTTCCGCGATGACCGCAAGATGTAACATTTCTTGGCATTAAACCTCATACCCCACGTGTTAGCCCAAGATTGGAGGTTGGTCAGATCTTGTTGAAACAGTTCTTGATCTTTGATAGAATTGATTGCTCGATAGAGGAGGCAATCATCAGCAAACAGCTGTACTTGTGATGTCACGTTGTCTGGTAGATCATTAATGTGTAGGATGAACAGTAGAGGGCCCAGTACAGTTCCTTGTGGAATGCCTGAATCAACAGGGACACAGTCAGAGTGCTCTCCTTCCACAACTACTTCTTGGGTTTTGTGGCAGAGAAATTCTTGGATCCAAATGAGGATGTTACCTCTGATGCCATAGTGGTTTAGTTTCTTCAGCAATCTTTGATGCGGTACAGTATCAAAGGCCTTACTGAAGTCAAGGATTGCCATGTCTATCTGCACATTTTTGTCGTGTAGTTGTAGGAGGTCGTGTTGTTATCAGGAGTTGGGATTCACAGGAGTGTCCTCTACGGAATCCGTGTTGGGCGTTTGTTAGAATCTTGTGGGATTCCAGATGGTTTAGTATATGACGGCAGATGATGTGTGCCAGGAGTTTGCAGCAGACACAGGTCAGGGAAACAGGTCTGTAGTTTTCACTTACATGTCTGTCCCCTTTTTTGAAGACTGGGGTGATGTATGCTTTTGTCCAGTCTTCTGGTGGCTGCCCTGTGTCCAGCGATTACTGGAATATATTTGCCAGAATTGGGCTGACTCCTGGGCCATCTCTTTGAGTATGTGGTTTGAGATGGAATCCGGTCCACATGCCTTGTTTGGGTTTAATTTCCTAAGAAGTGTTCTCACCCCATTGACATCTATGCTAAGTCCATTTATTGGTAGTTTTGGGACACCGGATGGTATTGGTATATTGTTATTGTTTTCTTGAGTGAAAATGGATCTAAACTCTCCGTTCAGGAGCTGTGCTTTTGTTTTTGCATCGGCGTGAAGTTGGCCATTTTTTCGAAGGGGGGAGATGCCAGTATTATCAGCTTTCCTTGATTTGATGTACCGCCAGAAAGTTTTGGGGTTGTTTTCCTCCAGGCTAGATGTAAGGATCTGGTTGAGATAATGACGGTGTGATTTATTCATGATTTTGTTCTACGTACTTGGTTCTAGTGTTGTCACAGTTATATTTTTATACTGTACCAATGACCCAGACATAGCTGGTGCTAACTCTTAAAATATAGGGCCAAACACAAATTTTGCCCCCCAATCCCCAAAATTTGCATCTAAAACCAAAGAAAACATGTCCTGAATGGCCCTCCACACTTCACCTCTACTGCGCATGCGCAGTGTCAAGGACGTTCCGAAATTGGCGCCATTAATCATTCTAAGTTTGGCCCTTCATCAGTTAACATCTGACTGATCTTTGTGCTTGTAAATCTCAGTTTAAATGATGCCAGACACATAAATATTAGTGAAATGGTGATTCTAAGGAGGATAGAGAAGGAGGAGAGGAAAAATGTGTGACAGAATATTATCAGGGCTGTAACTTAAATTTTTTTAATGAAATTATGTTAAGTTACCTATTTTCGAGGCAGCAGCCATTTTGTTGTCATTCTGGTTATTTAGTTACACTGATTTTTCAGTGTTTTCCTCTCTCCCTTTCCTTTAAGTCCCCCCTTGCTATTCTCCCATGCTTTTGGCATAGTTTCTGTAATTATTATTACTAAATTTTCTTGGGAGTTTTAGCTGAATAACAGAATGAATTCTGTTCTTTTCCCCATGTTTACGTCTTCACCTACGGGTGGTTAGGCGTTGTGTTCTGCATCTACCATCTGATGTTCTGCAGTTTCTTCCCTGGAAGTCTCTGTTTTGCATCAGATAGTGTATTTTTGGTAACTGATGCCGGGCCTGGGTGCCTGGAGTCTTATTTTAGTGTTTTTACACTCATTGTTTATATTTACAACAGCCCTCTGTGTGAGGGGGGGGATTTCTTGAAAATAATATCTTGATGTTATTTTAATCATAACTAGATACATTATTATTGTTCGTAAGTGTTGAATAAATTGTTTAAAATATTTTTAAAATTTTTGTCCACACTTAGGCTTGGGATCCGTTGGGGCTCAACGTTACTTTTCAGAAACTTGGGCTGTTCTGAAAAAATATTTTTTCAAAATATTTTGATTTCAATTATTTTTTCTATATTAATGGATCATATTATTATTATGTATTTTGATTGCCAGGGGTTGGTGCGAGTACCAGGACTTGTTTTCTTTTCACATTGAAAGGATTTTGATCAATTGTAATAAGAGGAAGTCTTCCTCTGACTTTTATATTCATTCTATACGTGGTCAGTGTACTCGCATTAACTCCTGTTCTGTATCGTATGATTTTGATGACAACATGGGAAGCGTATGTCACGGTATGTTAGTGGGGAATTGGACACTCCGGTCCTTTCCCTGCAGGGTCACTCTACTTTATCAATTTCTATTTCAGACGATCAAGATTAGGGTGATGTATCTGTGATGTCTTCCAACAGTGTGCCTCCGTCGTCACAATTAATGAAGGGCTAGCGGAAAAGTGCTCATGTAAATACGCCAATTGCCTAGGAGGACCCTACTAGGTTCGACGGCCTTTGACGTCCGCTAGCTCGCCCGCCCGGTGTAGCGTCCATTCATCGAATGGTTCGGCAGCCGGGTTCGTCCGTTGCGGTCTAGAAGGAGTTTTGGGGTGATGCGAGCAGCACTATAAATCTACCAAATGCACACCCAGTGAGGGCGGATTAGAGGGAGAACGGAGGAAGCCTTTTAGTCCGGTTCATAGCTCGTTCTGGTCCATCCGGACGGCGAGCGAGAGAGGCCCCTCTCTCGTACAACAACATCTGGCCCCAGATGTTGTGGTACAAAATGTTTCGCATTCGGAGCATACGTCCGTCGCTCGGGACGATCTGACATATAGTCAGTCCGGAGTAGACTGTCAATAAGGCTTCCTCATTCTCATGGTAGCGCACACGACCGCTCTTGGCTACGTGACCTCGGATATCCAGACAGCTTCGCCAGTCAGAGAATCATCGGCGACCAGGTCACACCATCCGGTAGCCAGGGACACGAGGCCTGCAGACTCCGGACGTTCGCATAGGAATGTGTGCGGGAGTCAACGTACACAGAGCTTCCGGCGGCAATGCATCGTAAGACCGCTACTGCACAGGCCTTGGGAACGGACGTGCTTTCCCAAATAGCACAGCTTATCGCAGCATCTCAGCATCAACTGAATCTGTCGCATATTTTTTATCCGACGATGCTGGGTCGGGACGCTCCACGGAAGCGGGTACGGATGTCCGAAAATTTCATCCGGTCCGACGGGATACCGAAAGGGATTCGGAGGATTTCGAGCTTTCCCTTTCGCAACAACATATGCTGTTGTGTATGTCATCTGACTTGATCTTCTACAGGTTCTTTCGTCGGACCAGAATGCTGCGATGCCGGATAAGAAACTGATAGCGTCGGTGGACTTAGAAATTTTTGGTTCGGTTCAGGGACATCGTCCCTCAGTTCCGACATAGTCCAATAATGTCACACAAACTTTCGAATTATTGAACGACGCTATATATATTATTATTATATGCTTGCTATAACCAAGCATTTCTGGTTTCTTGTTCGCAAAGTTACGGAGATGTCTTTCAAAAGTGTGCCTCTGTCGTCATAGTTAATGAAGAGCTAGCGGCAATAAGTGCTCATGGAATATGTCTATCGCCTAAGAGATCCCTTGTAGGATCGACGGAGTGACATTCGCTAGCTCACCCGGTGTAGCGTACATTCATCGAATGGTTCGGCTGCCGGGTTCGTCCGTTGCGGTCTAGGAAGGAGATTTGGGTGATGCGAGCACTATAATTACTTTAGTACTCACCCAGTGACGGCGGATTGAGGACAGATCGGAGGAAGCCTGTTAGTCCGGTTCCTGGCTTGTCCAGGTCCATCCGGGCTGTGAGCGAGAGAGGTCCCTCTCTCGTCCAACAATATAGGGGACCGCATGTTGTGGTTCAGATATTTTACATTCGGAGCATATGTCTGTCGGTCGGGACGCTCCGTTATATTGACAGTCCGAGAGACTGTCGATAATGCTTCCTCATCCTCACAGCAGGGCACACGACCGCACATTGGCTACGTGACCTCGAGTATCCGATCAGTTTCGTCATTCAGTGATTCCACGGCGAATAGGTCACGCCATCCGTTCGCTCGCATATTGGTAGTATGCACGGGGTAACGATCACGGAGCTTCCAGCGGCAATGCATTGTAGGACCGCTTCTCCTCAGGCCTCAGTGACGGACGTGCTATCCGAGTTAGCACAGTTGTTTCGCAGCATCCCAGCAATCGACAGTTTCTTACTCGAATCAGGAATTATCTGACGACGCTGGGTCGGTGCGGTCCGCGGTTGCATCAGGTACGGACGACCGAACGCTTTATAGGGTCCGACAGGATGGCGAAAGGGAATCGAAAGATTTCGAGTTTTCCCTTTCGTAGCATCGTAAGCTGCCATTCATATCTTCTGGCATTATCTTCCAGTGATTGTTATTTCGGACTACATTGCTGCGATGTTGGATAAGAGACTTATAGCGTCATTGGATACGGAATTTTGGATCGGTTCAGGGACATTGTCCCTGACTTACCGACACAGTCCAAAAATGTCAATAGATCATGTGTTTTATTTTTCGACACTATATATGCTTATAAGCCTGCTACCAAGCATGATAGCTTAGTTTCTTGTCCGCAATGCTCATTTCTGCCGTTTTATCATTTATACGAATAATTTATTTTGGCAGAGCAGGGCATACCGAGAGTTCCTATGCGTCTAGACGGCGTGGTTAAAGACTGGAAATATTCTTTTTCGCCGTCTATGTCTTTTCCAACCACAATGTTGGAAACGACAATGATGTCTAGTAGACTTAACTTAGACGCTTTATCATACGTAATCCACCTTACTGAGGCGTTATCATTACGTCTTCAAGAAAAGATTTACGGGATATTATTCTCAATGTGATTTCTTTTGAGGGCAGTAGTTTGTTCATGTATAACTCCGCCCTTCAGTGGCTGATTGGAGTTGGTTAGACGTGACGCAGCCCTAGCTACATCCACGCGCGTGGATAGTAAGGTGAAGAACTCTCTCAGAGTCGCTTCGTTCTCGGAGAAGCCTCTCTTCGACGGCAACTTTTCAGCCATCCATGAATTGCTCGATTTACACGTTCTCTTGTCTATCTAGTGTTACAAGAGATTCAGACTGGGGCAAACATTCGGTGGTTGACTCAGAGAGTGCCACTGCAGTTGCCGGATCCAAGTGTTATAGTTATGATGGTTGCCAGTCAAACAGATTGGGATATAATATTGATCCCAACGGATTCGAAGTGCCAGGGTCTTTGGGTTCCGCAGTCTCTAAGCAAGCAATTATCTCCGCGGAATAATGTTTTTTAGGCTTGCTTTATGTCATTGGATGAACATTATTCAGAAACGCATGTCCAAATCCTGTCCGTTAATTCGACAGTAGTGGCGTATCTCCGGAACCAGGGAGGCACTCATTCGTTTCCGTTATTCAATTTAATAGAAAGAATCCATCTGTTGGTTATAGTACACCAAGTTCTGTTTCGGTCCGTCATATTCTGGGTCGTCTAATTGTTTTACCGGACTCCCGTTCACTTAGGGGTCGCTTGTTGCCGTCAGAATGGACTCTCAACAAACAAGTATTCAATCAGATTTGCTATCTATGGGAGCGCCCAATGATAATTTATTTACGACACAGCTTGCTAATCAATTGCAGACGTATGTGTTGGCTTCTCCGGATCTCTGAGCTAATGTTGTTAACGCTCTATTGATCTAATAGGACGGAATGATAGGATATGCGTATCCTCTGGCGCTGTTGTTTCAGCAGGTATTGCTAAGATAAACAACCACAATACATTTCTGTTGATAGCATCTCTGTCTTCACAGAGACCGTGGGTAATTTACTCTGATGTCTACTGTGGGACTTAACGCGAAATCTTCCTCAATGAGAGGATCTTTTTTTCGCTTGGTAAATCGTGTCATCTTTATCACAACCCGCAAGGTCGCAACCTTCACGTATTCCGTTGTGTGGTCCGTATTGCATTGTAAGCATTGTACTGGACGAGCTTTGGGCGCGATTTCTTACTATAGGAGATCCTCTTCTTCGCTATTCTATGCGGCTAAAGTGGAGGCTCTTCCGTCGTTGGTGTAGGGATCACTATGTTCATATTGTTGATTCCTCCATACTACTCATTGCAACTTTTTAGTATACTTGTTTGACAAGATCTACTGCAGCCTGTTATTATTAAGGTTATAGGTTTATGTTACCTCATACCTATGCACTCTATGATAGTTTACAATTGAGTCTTATGTCTCTTTATCTAAGTCAGTTAGTAACTTTTTGATAAATAGACTTAGAATCTTTAGATTAAATTCCTATATGGAATTTAACTTCAGTTCTTATTTAGCTAAGTAATCATTTGAGCCTCTGGAAACAGTAGTTTTCAAATTCTGACCTTTTAGACAGTAATTCTGTTGGCTTCTCTTTTTCTGAAGAGTCAGTGAGTTTCATGCACTATCGGTGGATGATTTTCACTTTCGTAGTTTCGGAATCACTACTTCCTTTACTATGTAGGTTGGATTTTTGCATAAGAGTTAGGCTCCTAATATCCGGAACCTATTGTTATTAAGGTCCTTCCGTCTTCGTACGGGCATAGGCCTTTACTCTGTCCGGTTAGAGTTTATGTATTTATAAACAGATATCTGTTTATTACTACGCGCGTAAACTTCTTCTGTCTTTGATGCCTATTAGAAGGACGTTACGCTCCATTCTATTGCTAATGGATTCAATTAACTATCGATACTGCTGATGGTATATCTTGACTCAGCAGTTGCGTTTGAGATTTCGGCTCATTAAGTAAGAGTTCTTCTACATCTTGGGCTTACATTTATAGTGTCGCTATTATAGATTTTTGTAGGCTGCTCATTGCGCTCAGCCATCCACATTCATGAATTTTTTATCTCAGAAATATTGAGTCCATTTCTGGAGGCCTCTATTGTTAGGTCTATTATCTACTGCTCAGAATGTCATTCACTTAACAGTTGCTACTATAGCTAGGTAGGCTGTCTGTTTCGGCAGTGACTCCGTTCTGCTGCCCTCTTCGCTCTGGGCTATTTGACCCAGGGCAAGAAAAAGGGGGGGGGGGGGGAGGGAGGGTGTTCCCTTGGGTCACCTGTTTTACTATGAAAACAAGGGGATACCTCCTCCGGAGTTAGTAATTCTGAGCTGTTATTGGGATGGTTGTTTAGTGAGAAGTTAATGTTTTAAAAATTCATTCAAGTCTTAGTTTTTAAAGTATAGCTTTTGAATATAGCACGTGTCAACGGACATGATTATGCAATCCTCAGACACTTTTAAGGAGTATAAGAGTCTCTATTCTCTAGACTTACTTTATTTATTGGCTTACTTTAAAAATTATTAGTATAAGGATTATATTGGATATTAATAGAGTACATGGATGTATGATGCTCAATTTTGGAAGGTGTTGTATCTTTCTAATTTATCATAAATAAGAAAGATACATGTAAGGCCTATTACTTCTTTTTCCCAAGAGGGGATGACTCTATTTTATATTATTGAGCGTATTCCATCTTGCTCTATGTCCTTGGCCCTCCAGCCTTTTTACTATTCAGCTATGTCTGGGTCATTGGTACAGTATAAAAATGTTAAAAAATTTATAGTAATTTCTATATTTTTTATACTTACCAATGACCCAGACGGGGATGGCCCTCCCAGGAGTTGGGAACTCTTGCCTCCCCGCTGAGTACATAGCGCTTACCAGGCACTGGTTATTAGAATGATTAATGGCGCCAATTTCGGAATGTCCTTGACACTGCGCATGCGCAGTAGAGGTGAAGTGTGGAGGGCCATTCAGGACATGTTTTCTTTGGTTTTAGATGCAAATTTTGGGGATTGGGGGGCAAAATTTGTGTTTGGCCCTATATTTTAAGAGTTAGCACCAGCTATGTCTGGGTCATTGGTAAGTATAAAAAATATAGAAATTACTATAAATTTTTTAACTTTTTTTCATTTTATAGAAAAGCCATTGTTTTTTTTTTGATGTCTAAGAGTTTTTGGCATACCCCAGCTTTGCGAGCTCCTGGTTTTACTGTGTTGGCATTCCAGTTTATATCACTAGCATTGAAGTCACCACCCAGATGTATCGTTTTGTCCAGGCATCTGTCAGGGAGTTTGCTCAGGGACTGATTCAGAAACTCGAGATTTTTATACTGTACCAATGACCCAGACATAGCTGGCTGGTGCTAACTCTTAAAATATAGGGCCAAACACAAATTTTGCCCCCCAATCCCCAAAATTTGCATCTAAAACTAAAGAAAACATGTCCTGAAAGGCCCTCCACACTTCGCCCCTACTGCGCATGCGCAGTATCAAGGACGTTCCGAAATTGGCGCCATTTATCATTCTAAGTTTGGCCCTTCATCAGTTAACATCTGACTGATCTTTGTGCTTTTAAATCTCAGTTTAAATGATGCCAGACACATAAATATTAGTGAAATGGTGATTCTAAGGAGGATAGAGAAGGAGGAGAGGAAAAGAATGTGTGACAGAATATTATCAGGGCTGTAACTTAAAATTTTTTAATGAAATTATGTTAAGTTACCTATTTTCAAGGCAGCAGCCATTTTGTTGTCATTCTGATTATTTAGTTACACTGTTTTTACAAGTGTTTTCCTCTCTCCCTGTCCTTTAAGTTCCCCCTTGCTATTCTCCCATGCTTTTGGCATAGTTTCTGTAATTATTATTACTAAAATTTCTTGGGAGTTTTAGCTGAATAACAGAATGAATTCTGTTCTTTCCCCATGTTTACGTCTTCACCTACGGGTGGTTAGGCGTTGTGTTCTGCATCTACCATCTGATGTTCTGCAGTTTCTTCCCTGGAAGTCTCTGTTTTGCATCAGATAGTGTATTTTTGGTAACTGATTTCGGGCCTGGGTGCCTGGAGTCTTATTTTAGTGTTTTTACACTCATTGTTTACATTTACAACAGCCCTCTGTGTGAGGGGGGGATTTCTAAAAAATAATATCTTTATGTTATTTTAATCATAACTAGATACATTATTATTGTTCGTAAGTGTTGAATAAATTGTTTAAAATATTTTTAAAATTTTTGTCCACACTTAGGCTTGGGATCCATTGGGGCTCAACGTTACTTTTCAGAAACTTGGGCTGTTCTGAAAAAATATTTTTTCAAAATATTTTGATTTCAATTATTTTTTCTATATTAATGGATCATATTATTATTATGTATTTTGATTGCCAGGGGTTAGTGCGAGTACCAGGACTTGTTTTCTTTTCACATTGAAAGGATATTGATCAATTGTTTTAAGAGGAAGTCTTCCTCTGACTTTATTATCATTCTATATGTGGTCAGTGTACTCGCATTAACTCCTGTTCTGTATCATATGATTTCGATGACAATATGGGAAGCGTATGTCACGGTATGTTGTTGGGGATTTGGACACTCCGGTCCTTTCCCCGCAGGGTCACTCTACTTTATCAATTTCTATTTCAGACGATCAAGATTAGGGTGATGTATCTGTGATGTCTTCCAACAGTGTGCCTCCGTCGTCACTATTAATGAAGGGCTAGCGGAAAAGTGCTCATGTTATACGCCAATTGCCTAAGAGGACCCTAGTAGGTTCGACGGCCTTTGACGTCCGCTAGCTCGCCCGGTGTAGCGCCCATTCACCGAATGGTTCGGCAGCCGGGTTCGTCCGTTGCGGTCTAGAAGGAATTTTGGGGTGATGCGAGCACTATAAAATTAACTTAATGCACACCGAGTGACGGCGGATCGGAGGGAGAACGGAGGAAGCCTTTTAGTCCGGTTCATAGCTCGTTCCGGTCCATCCGGACGGCAAGCGAGAGAGGCCCCTCTCTCGTTCAACAACATCTGGCCCCAGATGTTGTGGTACAATATGTGTCGCTAGCGGAGCATACGTCCGTCGCTCGGGACGCTCCGTTGTATAGGCAGTCCGCTGAGACTGCTAAGGCTTCCTCTTCTCGTCAGCGCACACGACCGCACCTTGGCTGCGTGACCGCCGATATATTACCAGCTTCGCCGATCAAGGATTCTTCGGCGACCAGGTCACACCATCCGGCAGCCAGGGATTCGAGACCGATGGACTCCGGACGTTCGCATAGGAAAAGTATGCGGGAGCCATCTGATGCGGAGCTGCCCTCGGCGAAGCAGCGATAGACTGCGTCTCCGCAGGTCTCGACGCCGGACATTCTTGTGCACATAGCACAGCTTATCGCAGCATCCCAGCAGCCGACAGAAACGGTGTCGGATCGAGAATTATCCGACAGCGCTGGGTCGGTAGCCGGGGACTCGAGGCCTGCAGACTCCAGACGTTCGCATAGGAAGTGTGCGGGAGTCAACGTACACGGAGCTTCCGGCGGCAATGCATCGTAAGTCTGCTACTGCACAGGCCTCTGGAACGGACGTGCTTTCCTTAATAGCACAGTTTATCGCAGCATCCCAGCATCAACTGAATCTGTCGCATATATTTTATCCGACGATGCTGGGTCGGGACGCTCCGCGGAAGCGGGTACGGACGTCCGAAAGTTTCATCCGGTCCGACGGGATACCGAAAGGGATTCGGAGGATTTCAAGCTTTCCCTTTCGGAACAACATATGCTGCGATGCCGGATAAGAAACTGATAGCGTCGGTGGACTTAGAAATTTTTGGTTCGGTTCAGGGACATCGTCCCTCAGTTCCGACATAGTCCAATAATGTCACACAAACTTTCGAATTATTGAACGACGCTATATATATTATTATTTTATGCTTGTTATCCAAGCATTTCTGGTTTCTTGTTCGAAGAGTTATGGAGATGTCTTTCAAAAGTGTGCCTCTGTCGTCATAGTTAATGAAGAGTTAGCGGCAATAAGTGCTCATGGAATATGTCTATCGCTTACGGAGTGACATTCGCTAGCTCACCCGGTGTAGCGTACATTCATCGAATGGTTCGGCTGCCGGGTTCGTCCGTTGCGGTCTAGGAAGGAGATTTGGGTGATGCGAGCACTTTAATTACTTTAGTACTCACCCAGTGACGGCAGATTGAGGACAGATCGGAGGAAGCCAACAACATAGGGGACCGCATGTTGTGGTTCAGATATTTTACATTCGGAGCATATGTCCGTTGCTCGGGACGCTCCGTTATATTGACAGTCCGAGAGACTGTCTTTAATGCTTCCTCATCCTCACAGCAGGGCACACGACCGCACATTGGCTACGTGACCTCGAGTATCCGATCAGTTTCGGCATTCAGTGATTCCACGGCGAATAGGTCGCGCCATCCGGTAGCCAATGGACACGAGGCCTATACACTCCGGTCGCTCGCATATTGGAAGTATGCACGGGGTAACGATCACGGAGCTTCCAGCGGCAATGCATCGTAAGACCGCTTCTCCTCAGGCCTCAGTGACGGACGTGCTATCCGAGTTAGCACAGTTGTTTCGCAGCATCCCAGCAATTGACAGTTTCTCGGTCGAATCAGGAATTATCCGACGGCGCTGGGTCGGTGCGGTCCGCGGTTGCATCAGCTACGGACGACCGAACGCTTTATAGGGTCCAACAGGATGGCGAAAGGGATTCGAAAGATTTCGAGTTTTCCCTTTAGTAGTATCGGAAGATGCCTTTCATATCTTCTGGCATTTCTTCCAGTGATTATTTTTCGGACTTCATTGCTGCGATCTTGGATAAGAGACTTATAGCGTCATTGGACTCGGATTTTTCGATCGGTACAGGGACATTGTCCCTGACTTACCGACGCAGTCCAATATTGTCATTACAACATGTGTTTTATTTTTCGACGCTATATATTTATATATATATACAAGCCTGCTACTAAGCATGATAGTTTAGTTTCTTGTCCGCGTTGCTCATTTCTGCCATTTTATCATTTTTACAAATAGTTTATTTTGGCAGAGCAGGGCATACCGAGAGTTCATATGCGTCTAGACGGTGTGATTAAAGACTGCATATATTCTTTTTCGCCGTTTATGTCTTTTCCAATTTCAATGTTGGGAACGACATTATGTATAGTAGACTTAACTTAGACGCTTTATTATACGTAATCCGCCTTACTGAGGCGTTATCATTACGTCTTCAAGAAAAGATTTACGGGATATTATTCTCAATGTAATTTCTTTTGAGGGCAGTAGTTTGTTCACGTATAACTCCGCCCTTCAGTGGCTGATTGGAGTTGGTTAGACGTGACGCAGCCCTAGCTACATCCACACACGTGGATAGTAAGGTTAAGAACTCTCTCAGAGTCGCTTCGTTCTCGGAGGAGCTTCTCTTCGACGGCAACTTTCCGGCAATCCATGAATTGCTCGATTTATACATTCTCTTGTCTATCTAGTGTTACAAGAGATTCAGACTGGGGCAAACATTCGGTGGTTGACTCAGAGAGTGCCGCCGCAGTTGCCGGACCCGAGTGTGGCTGTTATGACGGTTGCCAGTCAAACAGATTGGGATATATACTGATCCCTACGGATTCGAAGTGCCAGGGTCTTTGGGTTCCGCAGTCTTTTAGCTATCAGTTTAACTTCCGCGGAATAATGTTTTTTAGGCTTGCTTTATGTCATTGCATGAACATTATTCAGAAACGCATGCCCAAATTCCTGTCCTTTAATTCGACAGTAGTGGCATATCTCCGGAACCAGGGAGGCACTCTTTCGTTTCCGTTATTCAATTTAATGGAAAGAATCCGTCTGTTGGTTATAGTACACCAAGTTCAGTTTTGGTCCGTCATATTCCGGGTCGTCTGATTGTTTTATCGGACTCCCGTTCTCTTACGGGTCGCTTGTTGCTGTCAGAATGGACTCTCAACAAACAAGTATTCAATCAGATTTGCTATCTATGGGAGCGCCCAATGATGATTTATTTATGACACAGCTTGCTAATCAATTGCAGACGTATGTGTTGGCTTGTCCAGATCTCTGAGCTAATAGTGTTAACGCTCTATTGATCTATAGGACGGAATGATAGGATACGCGTATCCTCCGGCGCTGTTGTTTTAGCAGGTATTGCTAAGATAAACAACCACAATACATTTCTGTTGATAGCATCTCTATCTTCACAGAGATCATGAGTAATTTACTCTCTTGTCTACTGTGGGTCTTAACGTGAAATCTTCCTCTATGTGAGGATCTTTTTTCACTGGGTAAATCGTGTCATCCTTATCACAACCAGCAAGGTCGCAACCTTCATGTATTCCGTTGTGTGGTCCGTATTGCATTGTAAGCACTGTACTGGACGAGCTTTGGACGCGATTTCTTACTATAGGAGATCCTCTTCTTCGCTATTCTATGCGTCTAAAGTGGAGGCTCTTCCGTCGTGGTGTAGGGATCATTATGTTCATATTGTTGATCCCTCCATACTACTCATTGCTATTTTTTAGTATACTTGTTTCACAAGATCTACTGCAGCCTGTTATTATTTAGGTTATAGGTTTATGTTACCTCATACCTATGCACTCTACGATAGTTTACAATTGAGTCTTTTGTCTCTTTATCTAAGTCAGTTAGTAACTTTTTGATAAATAGACTTAGAATCTTTAGATTAAATTCCTATACGGATTTTAACTTGGGTTCTTATTTAGCTAAGTAATCATTTGAGCCTCTGGAAACAGTAGTTTTCAAATTCTGACCTTTTAGACAGTAATTCTGTTGGTTTCTCTTTTACTGTAGAGTCAGTGAGTTTCATGCACTATCGATGGATGATTTTCACTTTCATAGTTTCGGAATCAATACTTCCGTTACTATTTAGGTTGGATTGTTGCATAAGAGTTAGGCTCCTATTATCCGGAACCTATTATTTTAAGGTCCTTCCGTCTTCGTATGGGCATAGGCCTTTACTCTTTCCGGGTACAGTTTATGTATTTATAAACAGATATCTGTTTATTACAAGGGCGTAAGCTTCTTCTGTCTTTGATGTCTAGTAGAAGGACGTTACGCTCCATTTTATTGTTAATGGATTCTATTAACTATCGGTACTGCTTATGGTATATCATTGTCTTAGCAGTTGTGCTTAAGATTTCGGCTCATGAAGTAAGATTTCTTCTACTTCTTGGGCTTACTTTAATAGTGTCGCTATTATAGATTTTTGAAGGCCGCTCATTGCGCTCAGCCATCCACATTCATGAATTTTATCTTAGAAATATCGAGTCAATTTCTTGAGGCCTCTTTTGTTAGGTCTATTATCTACTGCTCAGAATGTCATTCTCTTAACAGTTGCTACTATAGCTAGGTAGGCTGTCTGTTTCGGCAGTGTCTCCGTTCGGCTGCCCTCTTCGCTCTGGGCTATTTGACCCAGGGCAAGAAAAAGGGGGGGGGGGGGGGGAGGGTGTTCCCTTGGGTCACCTGTTTTACTATGAAAACAAGGGGATACCTCCTCCGGAGTTAGTAATTCTGAGCTGTTATTGGGATGGTTGTTTAGTGAGAAGTTTAAGTTTATAAAATTCATTCAAGTCTTAGTTTTTAAAGTATAGCTTTTGAATATTGCATATGTCAACGGACATGATTATGCAATTCTCAGACACTTTTAGGAGTATAAGAGTCTCTATTCTCTAGACTTACTTTATTATTGGCTTACTTTAAAAATTATTAGTATAAGGATTGTATTGGATATTAATAGAGTACATGGATGTATGAAGCTCAATTTTGGAAGGTGTTGTATCTTTCTAATTTATCATAAATAAGAAAGATACATGTAAGGCCTATTACTTCTTTTCCCTACAGGGGATGACTCTATTTTATTTTATTGAGCGTATTCCATTTTGCTCTATGTCCTTGGCCCTCCAGCCTTTTTACTATTCAGCTATGTCTGGGTCATTGGTACAGTATAAAAATGTTAAAAAATTTATAGTAATTTATATATTTTTTATACTTACCAATGACCCAGACGGGGATGGCCCTCCCAGGAGTTGGGAACTCTTGCCTCCCCGCTGAGTACATAGCGCTTACCAGGCACTGGTTATTAGAATGATAAATGGCGCCAATTTCGGAACGTCCTTGACACTGCGCATGCGCAGTAGGGGCGAAGTGTGGAGGGCCATTCAGGACATGTTTTCTTTGGTTTTAGATGCAAATTTTGGGGATTGGGGGGCAAAATTTGTGTTTGGCCCTATATTTTAAGAGTTAGCACCAGCCAGCTATGTCTGGGTCATTGGTAAGTATAAAAAATATATAAATTACTATAAATTTTTTAACTTTCTCTGCATTTTCATCTGGGGTATATAGAAGCTGCCAAGTACAAGTGATCAGGCTCCCTGGAGGTTTACCTTTGTCCAGATGACTTCAGCCTCGGTGTTTACTTCCACAAGTTCTTGGCAGATATAGCATGATTTTATTGCTATGAATACGCCTCCACCATGCAGGTTTCTGTCTTTCCTATGTACTTTATATTCTAGTGGAAATTTCTTTGCGGTATGAATGGTGTTGTCTAGTTTGGATTTACACCCTAGTATAGCATCTGGTTTAATGTAGTCAACTGCAGCTGTGAACTGGGCTTTTTTACTCTTTATGCCTTCGCTGTTTATAATCATGGTTCTCCAGTTGTTGCTTGCCTTAACAGTCATGCAAACGGCCACGAACCAAACCAGCCTCCACAATTTTCATACTGACCTCCACAATTTTAGGGTCCTCCTAAACACCGGAATTACTCCAAATAAGGCCATTTTTATTATGAGACTGAATGATGGGTCTAATTATGAGTACTAGAGCCTCAAAAAAAATTCCCAAGTACAGGACATGGAACGGGAGCGCTTGCCCATTCTTAGGAATGACGTCAAACGAAACCTGCTAGAGTGTTGTGCATACTGAATGCAATTCGAGTGGTGTGTGCAAGGCGATAAATAATAACCAAATACAGAAAGAAAAATCCATGACCATTCTGTTTATCACACTCCTCTCATAGCTGGCATACATATAAAATAAACTTTATACAGTATATTGAAAGGTTTGCCAACAAAGACAGTGATAATAAGCCAGTTGGATGATGCTTATGGTCAACGGCTTGTTGATACAGTGAACCAGTGAATTCTGACACCACAAATCAGTTCGTAGTTGGGTAAATGAAAAGGGGAATGGCAACATAGAACATCTCTGGATACTTTATGAGAACAGTTTTCACAACTCTGTGATTAAATATTTAAAATAGTCAGCAAAGTGTGAAAAATACAACATAAAACAAGTAATTCAGAGTGATTCCGGTGTTTAGGAGTTCCGCAATTGTACACAAACTGGCCACCGTGTATTTTATCCAAACATATGGCCAACACACTCTATATTTTTATACTGTACCAATGACCCAGACATAGTTGCTGGTGCTAACTCTTAAAATATAGGGCCAAACACAAATTTTGCCCCCCAATCCCCAAAATTTGCATCTAAAACTAAAGAAAACATGTCCTGAGAGGCCCTCCACACTTCGCCCCTACTGCGCATGCGCAGTGTCAAGGACGTTCCGAAATTGGCGCCATTTATTATTCTAAGTTTGGCCCTTCATCAGTTAACATCTGACTGATCTTTGTGCTTTTAAATCTCAGTTTAAATGATGCCAGACACATAAATATTAGTGAAATGGTGATTCTAAGGAGGATAGAAAAGGAGGAGAGGAAAAGAATGTGTGACAGAATATTATCAGGGCTGTAACTTAAAATTTTTTAATGAAATTATGTTAAGTTACCTATTTTCAAGGCAGCAGCCATTTTGTTGTCATTCTGATTATTTAGTTACACTGTTTTTACAAGTGTTTTTCCTCTCTCCCTGTCCTTTAAGTTCCCCCTTGCTATTCTCCCATGCTTTTGGCATAATTTCTGTAATTATTATTACTAAAATTTCTTGGGAGTTTAGCTGAATAACAGAATGAATTCTGTTCTTTCCCCATGTTTACGTCTTCACCTACGGGTGGTTAGGCGTTGTGTTCTGCATCTACCATCTGATGTTCTGCAGTTTCTTCCCTGGAAGTCTCTGTTTTGCATCAGATGGTGTATTTTTGGTAACTGATTTCGGGCCTGGGTGCCTGGAGTCTTATTTTAGTGTTTTTACACTCATTGTTTACATTTACAACAGCCCTCTGTGTGAGGGGGGGATTTCTAAATAATAATATCTTTATGTTATTTCAATCATAACTAGATACATTATTATTGTTCGTAAGTGTTGAATAAATTGTTTAAAATATTTTTAAAATTTTTGTCCACACTTAGGCTTGGGATCCATTGGGGCTCAACGTTACTTTTCAGAAACTTGGGCTGTTCTGAAAAAATATTTTTTCAAAATATTTTGATTTCAATTATTTTTTCTATATTAATGGATCATATTATTATTATGTATTTTGATTGCCAGGGGTTAGTGCGAGTACCAGGACTTGTTTTCTTTTCACATTGAAAGGATATTGATCTATTGTTTTAAGAGGAAGTCTTCCTCTGACCTTATTATCATTCTATATGTGGTCAGTGTACTCGCATTAACTCCGGTTCTGTACCGTATGATTTCGATGACAATATGGGAAGCGTATGTCACGGTATGTTGTTGGGGATTTGGACACTCCGGTCCTTTCCCCTCAGGGTCACTCTACTTTATCAATTTCTATTTCAGACGATCAAGATTAGGGTGATGTATCTGTGATGTCTTCCAACAGTGTGCCTCCGTCGTCACAATTAATGAAGGGCTAGCGGAAAAGTGCTCATGTAATACGCCAATTGCCTAAGAGGACCCTAGTAGGTTCGACGGCCTTTGACGTCCGCTAGCTCGCCCGGTGTAGCGTCCATTCACCGAATGGTTCGGCAGCCGGGTTCGTCCGTTGCGGTCTAGAAGGAATTTTGGGGTGATGCGAGCACTATAAAATTAACTTAATGCACACCCAGTGACGGCGGATCGGAGGGAGAACGGAGGAAGCCTTTTAGTCCGGTTCATAGCTCGTTCCGGTCCTTCCGGACGGCAAGCGAGAGAGGCCCCTCTCTCGTTCAACAACATCTGGCCCCAGATGTTGTGGTACAAATGTGTCGTTAGCGGAGCATACGTCCGTCGCTCGGGACGCTCCGTTGTATAGGCAGTCCGCTGAGACTGCTAAGGCTTCCTCTTCTCGTCAGCGCACACGACCGCACCTTGGCTGCGTGACCGCCGATATATTACCAGCTTCGCCGATCAAGGATTCTTCGGCGACCAGGTCACACCATCCGGCAGCCAGGGATTCGAGACCGATGGACTCCGGACGTTCGCATAGGAAAAGTATGCGGGAGCCATCTGATGCGGAGCTGCCCTCGGCGAAGCAGCGATAGACTGCGCCTCCGCAGGTCTCGACGCCGGACATTCTTGTGCACATAGCACAGCTTATCGCAGCATCCCAGCAGCCGACAGAAACGGTGTCGGATCGAGAATTATCCGACAGCGCTGGGTCGGTAGCCGGGGACTCGAGGCCTGCAGACTCCGGACGTTCGCATAGGAAGTATGCGGGAGTCAACGTACACGGAGCTTCCAGCGGCAATGCATCGTAAGTCCGCTACTGCACAGGCCTCGGGAACGGACGTGCTTTCCTTAATAGCACAGTTTATCGCAGCATCCCAGCATCAACTGAATCTGTCGCATATATTTTATCCGACGATGCTGGGTCGGGACGCTCCGCGGAAGCGGGTACGGACGTCCGAAAGTTTCATCCGGTCCGACGGGATACCGAAAGGGATTCGGTGGATTTCAAGCTTTCCCTTTCGGAACAACATATGCTGCGATGCCGGATAAGAAACTGATAGCGTCGGTGGACTTAGAAATTTTTGGTTCGGTTCAGGGACATCGTCCCTCAGTTCCGACATAGTCCAATAATGTCACACAAACTTTCGAATTATTGAACGACGCTATATATATTATTATTTTATGCTTGCTATCCAAGCATTTCTGGTTTCTTGTTCGAAGAGTTATGCAGATGTCTTTCAAAAGTGTGCCTCTGCCGTCATAGTTAATGAAGAGTTAGCGGCAATAAGTGCTCATGGAATATGTCTATCGCTTACGGAGTGACATTCGCTAGCTCACCCGGTGTAGCGTACATTCATCGAATGGTTCGGCTGCCGGGTTCGTCCGTTGCGGTCTAGGAAGGAGATTTGGGTGATGCGAGCACTTTAATTACTTTAGTACTCACCCAGTGACGGCAGATTGAGGACAGATCGGAGGAAGCCAACAACATAGGGGACCGCATGTTGTGGTTCAGATATTTTACATTCGGAGCATATGTCCGTTGCTCGGGACGCTCCGTTATATTGACAGTCCGAGAGACTGTCTTTAATGCTTCCTCATCCTCACAGCAGGGCACACGACCGCACATTGGCTACGTGACCTCGAGTATCCGATCAGTTTCGGCATTCAGTGATTCCACAGCGAATAGGTCGCGCCATCCGGTAGCCAAGGGACACGAGGCCTATACACTCCGTTCGCTCGCATATTGGAAGTATGCACGGGGTAACGATCTCGGAGCTTCCTGCGGCAATGCATCGTAAGACCGCTGCTCCTCAGGCCTCAGTGACGGACGTGCTATCCGAGTTAGCACAGTTGTTTCGCAGCATCCCAGCAATTGACGGTTTCTCGGTCGAATCAGGAATTATCCGACGGCGCTGGGTCGGTGCGGTCCGCGGTTGCATCAAGCTACGGACGACCGAACGCTTTATAGGGTCCGACAGGATGGCGAAAGGGATTCGAAAGATTTCGAGTTTTCCCTTTAGTAGTATCGGAAGATGCCTTTCATATCTTCTGGCATTTCTTCCAGTGATTATTTTTCGGACTTCATTGCTGCGATCTTGGATAAGAGACTTATAGCGTCATTGGACTCGGATTTTTCGATCGGTACAGGGACTTTGTCCCTGACTTACCGACGCAGTCCAATATTGTCATTACAACATGTGTTTTATTTTTCGACGCTATATATTTATATATATATACAAGACGGCTACTAAGCATGATAGTTTAGTTTCTTGTCCGCGTGGCTCATTTCTGCCATTTTATCTTTTTTTACATATAGTTTATTTTGGCAGAGCAGGGCATACCGAGAGTTCATATGCGTCTAGACGGTGTGATTAAAGACTGCATATATTCTTTTTCACCGTTTATGTCTTTTCCAATTTCAATGTTGGGAACGACATTATGTATATTAGACTTAACTTAGACGCTTTATTATACGTAATCCGCCTTACTGAGGCGTTATCATTACGTCTTCAAGAAAAGATTTACGGGATATTATTCTCAATGTAATTTCTTTTGAGGGCAGTAGTTTGTTCACGTATAACTCCGCCCTTCAGTGGCTGATTGGAGTTGGTTAGACGTGAGGCAGCCCTAGCTACATCCACGCGTGGATAGTAGGTTAAGAACTCTCTCAGAGTCGCTTCGTTCTCGGAGGAGCTTCTCTTCGACGGCAACTTTCCGGCAATCCATGAATTGCTTGATTTATACATTCTCTTGTCTATCTAGTGTTACAAGAGATTCAGTCTGGGGCAAACATTCGGTGGTTGACTCAGAGAGTGCCGCCGCAGTTGCCGGACCCGAGTGTGGCTGTTATGACGGTTGCCAGTCAAACAGATTGGGATATATACTGATCCCTACGGATTCGAAGTGCCAGGGTCTTTGGGTTCCGCAGTCTTTTAGCTATCAGTTAACTTCCGCGGAATAATGTTTTTTAGGCTTGCTTTATGTCATTGCATGAACATTATTCAGAAACGCATGCCCAAATTCCTGTCCTTTAATTCGACAGTAGTGGCGTATCTCCGGAACCAGGGAGGCACTCTTTCGTTTCCGTTATTCAATTTAATGGAAAGAATCCGTTTGTTGGTTATAGTACACCAAGTTCAGTTTTGGTCCGTCATATTCTGGGTCGTCTGATTGTTTTATCGCACTCCCGTTCTCTTACGGGTCGCTTGTTGCTGTCAGAATGGACTCTCAACAAACAAGTATTCAATCAGATTTGCTATCTATGGGAGCGCCCAATGCTGTTTTATTTATGACACAGCTGGCTAATCAATTGCAGACGTATGTGTTGGCTTGTCCAGATCTCTGAGCTAATACTGTTAACGCTCTATTGATCTATAGGACAGAATGATAGGATACGCGTATCCTCCGGCGCTGTTGTTTTTAGCAGGTATTGCTAAGATAAACAACCACAATACATTTCTGTTGATAGCATCTCTATCTTCACAGAGATCATGAGTAATTTACTCTCTTGTCTACTGTGGATCTTAACGTGAAATCTTCCTCTATGTGAGGATCTTTTTTCACTGGGTAAATCGTGTCATCTTTATCACAACCAGCAAGGTCGCAACCTTCATGTATTCCGTTGTGTGGTCCGTATTGCATTGTAAGCACTGTACTGGACGAGCTTTGGACGCGATTTCTTACTATAGGAGATCCTCTTCTTCGCTATTCTATGCGACTAAAGTGGAGGCTCTTCCGTCGTGGTGTAGGGATCATTATGTTCATATGGTTGATCCCTCCATACTACTCATTGCTATTTTTTTAGTATACTTGTTTCACAAGATCTACTGCAGCCTGTTGTTATTTAGGTTATAGGTTTATGTTACCTCATACCTATGCACTCTACGATAGTTTACAATTGAGTCTTTTGTCTCTTTATCTAAGTCAGTTAGTAACTTTTTGATAAATAGACTTAGAATCTTTAGATTAAATTCCTATACGGATTTTAACTTCAGGTTCTTATTTAGCTAAGTAATCATTTGAGCCTCTGGAAACAGTAGTTTTCAAATTCTGACCTTTTAGACAGTAATTATGTTGGTTTCTCTTTTACTGTAGAGTCAGTGAGTTTCATGCACTATCGATGGATGATTGTCACTTTCATAGTTTCGGAATCAATACTTCCGTTACTATTTAGGTTGGATTGTTGCATAAGAGTTAGGCTCCTATTATCCGGAACCTATTATTTTAAGGTCCTTCCGTCTTCGTATGGGCATAGGCCTTTACTCTTTCCGGGTACAGTTTATGTATTTATAAACAGATATCTGTTTATTACAAGGGCGTAAGCTTCTTCTGTCTTTGATGTCTAGTAGAAGGACGTTACGCTCCATTTTATTGTTAATGGATTCTATTAACTAGCGTACTGCTTATGGTATATCATTGGCTTAGCAGTTGTGCTTAAGATTTCGGCTCATGAAGTAAGAGTTCTTCTACTTCTTGGGCTTACATTAATAGTGTTCTATTATAGATTTTTGAAGGCTGCTCATTGCGCTCAGCCATCCATTCATGAATTTTATCTCAGAAATATCGAGTCCATTTCTGGAGGCCTCTATTGTTAGGTCTATTATCTACTGCTCAGAATGTCATTCACTTAACAGTTGCTACTATAGCTAGGTAAGCTGTCTGTTTCGGCAGTGTCTCCGTTCGGCTGCCCTCTTCGCTCTGGGCTATTTGACCCAGGGCAAGAAAAAGGGGGGGGGGGGGAGGGTGTTCCCTTGGGTCACCTGTTTTTACTATGAAAACAAGGGGATACCTCCTCCGGAGTTAGTAATTCTGAGCTGTTATTGGGATGGTTGTTTAGTGAGAAGTTTAAGTTTATAAAATTCATTCAAGTCTTAGTTTTTAAAGTATAGCTTTTGAATATTGCATATGTCAACGGACATGATTATGCAATTCTCACACACTTTTAGGAGTATAAGAGTCTCTATTCTCTAGACTTACTTTATTATTGGCTTACTTTAAAAATTATTAGTATAAGGATTATTGGATATTAATAGAGTACATGGATGTATGAAGCTCAATTTTTGGAAGGTGTTGTATCTTTCTAATTTATCATAAATAAGAAAGATACATGTAAGGCCTATTACTTCTTTTCCCTACAGGGGATGACTCTATTTTATTTTATTGAGCGTATTCCATTTTGCTCTATGTCCTTGGCCCTCCAGCCTTTTTACTATTCAGCTATGTCTGGGTCATTGGTACAGTATAAAAATGTTAAAAAATTTATAGTAATTTATATATTTTTTATACTTACCAATGACCCAGACGGGGATGGCCCTCCCAGGAGTTGGGAACTCTTGCCTCCCCGCTGAGTACATAGCGCTTACCAGGCACTGGTTATTAGAATGATAAATGGCGCCAATTTCGGAACGTCCTTGACACTGCGCATGCGCAGTAGGGGCGAAGTGTGGAGGGCCTCTCAGGACATGTTTTCTTTAGTTTTAGATGCAAATTTTGGGGATTGGGGGGCAAAATTTGTGTTTGGCCCTATATTTTAAGAGTTAGCACCAGCAACTATGTCTGGGTCATTGGTAAGTATAAAAAATATATAAATTACTATAAATTTTTTAACTTTTATACTGTACCAATGACCCAGACTTAGCTGGTGCTAACTCTAACAAAACCAGGGCCAAACACAAATTTTGCCCCCCAATCCCCAAAATTTGCATCCAAAACAAAAAGAAATCATGTCCTAAAGGACCTCCATACTACGCCCCCACTGCGCATGCGCAGTGTCACGGACGTCCCGAAATTGGCGCCAATTATCATTCTCTGTTTGGCCCTTCATCAGTCAACATCTCACTGATCTTTGTGCTTGTAAATCTCAGTTTAAAGGATGCCAGACACGTAATTTTTGGAGAAATGGTGATTCTAAGGAGGATATAGAAGGAGGAGAGGAAAAAGAAGTGACAAAAAATAATCAGGGCTGTACTTAAAATTTTTTGATGAAATTATGTTAAGTTGCCGATTTTCGAGGCATGGGCCTCTTGTTGTCATTCTTGCTAAATGTTGCACTGCTTATTCAGTGTTTCCTCTCCCCTAGCCTTCTAAAGTCCCCCCTTGCAATTCTCCCATGCTTTTGGCATATTTTTGAGAAAGTTCATTTCTAAAATTTTCCTGGGAGTGTTGCTTGGATACAGAATGTTTTCTGTTATTTTCCCCATAGTTACGTTTTCACCCATGGGTGTATAAACGTTGTGTTCTGCATCTTCCATCTGGTGTTCTGCAGATTCTCCCCTGGGAGTCTCTGTCTTGCATCAGATAGAGTGTAATTTTGATGACTGATTCCGGGCCAGTTTTGTCAGTGCCTGGAGTCATGTTTTCTGGTGTTTTACACTGTTTGTTTACATTGGCAACAGCCTTTTTTGAGGGGGGCTGTTTGCCTTTGGTGTAGTTATCTCACTATAAGATACATTTATATTGTCCGTAAGTGTCTCATTAATTATTTAATATAAATTTAAAATTTTTGACCACTCTTTGCCATCGGATCCATCGGGGCTCAACGTTACTTTTCAGCAACTTGGGCTTCGCTGAAAAAATATTTTTTCAAAATTATTTTGATTTGCAATTGTTTTTTCATTTATTAATGGATCATGTTATTATGTATCTTTGTGTCAGGGGTTTGTGCGAGTAACTAGGACTTGTTGTTGACTTTTCACAATGAAAGGATATTGTTCAAATTGTAATGGGAAGAAATCTTCCTCTGACTTTCATGATCATTGTATTAATTGTAGTCAGTGTTCTCGCACTAATCCCTGTCCTGTATGTCAACATTGGGATGATAAACATTGGAAACGTGTGTCACGGTATGTTGTTTTTGGAGAAAGGGCTATGCCGGCTCTTTCTCCGCAAGGTCACTCTACTCTCTCAGTTTCTATTTCAGAGGAACAAGAACAGGGTGATGTTTCCATGTTATCTTCTACAAGTGTGCGTCCGTCGTCACAAATGAATTCAGAGCTAGCGGCAAAAGTGCTCATGGAGATTAGACAAATGTCGTCCGCTAGCTCGCCCGGTGTAGCGTCCATTCACCGAATGGTTCGGCAGCCGGGTTCGTCCGATGCGGTCCAGGAGGAAATTTTGGGTGATGCGAGCACTATAAACATACAAGGTGCACACCCAGTGACGGCGGATAGTAAGCGAGAACGGAGGAAGCCTTTGAGTCCGGTTCCTAGCTCGTCCAGGTCCAGCCGGGCCGCGAGCGAGAGAGGCCCCTCTCTCGTACAACAACATCTGGGACCAGATGTTGTGGTACAAAATGTGTCGCAAGCGGAGCATACGTCCGTCGCTCGGGACGCTCAGTTGTATAGGCAGTCCGCGGAGACTGCTAAGGCTTCTTCTTCTCGTCAGCGCACACGACCGCACCTTGGCTGCGTGACCGCCGATATTTTACCAGCTTCGCCGATCAAGGATTCTTCGGCGACCAGGTCACACCATCCGGCAGCCAGTGATTCGAGACCGATGGACTCCGGACGTTCGCATAGAAAAAGTATGCGGGAGCCATCTGATGCGGAGCTGCCCTCGGCGAAGCAGCGAAAGACTGCGCCTCCGCAGGTCTCGACGCCGGACATTCTTGTGCAGATAGCACAGCTTATCGCAGCATCCCAGCAGCCGACAGATACGGTGTCGGATCGAGAATTATCCGACGGCGCTGGGTCGGTACGCTCCGCCGAAGCATCGGGGGCGGACGACCGGGAACATCATGAGGTCCGACCGGATGGTGAAAGGGATACGGATGATTTGGAGCTATCCCTTTCGGAACAACATAAAGCTGCCGTGGACTTCATCCGGCACTTTCTCCCTCAAGTTGTTCCGTCGGGCCAGACTGCTGCGGTTCCGGACAAGAGGATTATAGTGTCATTGGACTCTGAATTTTTTGAGCGGTTCAGGGACATCGCTCCCGAGTTTCCGTCGCAGTCCAATAATGTTGCAAGAACATTTGAATTATTGAACGACGCTATGTTTAAACTTGCTTCCAAGACGGGGAAAGCAGGTTTCTTGTCCGCTAATACTCTCAACCTGCCTTTCATTAATGCAAGGAATAAATTCGACACGGCAGGACAGGGTATTCCGAGAGTTCCTCTACATATGGACGACGAGGCGGAAGACTTAGAGCTATCATTACCGTCATCGGCTTCTATTCCAACCGCGGTGTTGGAAACAGCTATTGCATCTAACAGAGCCAATTTAGATGCCTTATCTTACGCAGATCACCTTACTAAGGCGTTATCACTGCGCCTTCAAGGGAAAGAGTTTCAGGATATAAAATCCTCTTTAAGACTTCTTTCAAGGGCAGTAGCTTATTCCACGTGTAACTCCGCCCTTTCAGTGGCAAACCTGGAGTTGGTTAGACGTGACGCAGCCCTAGCTACATCCACACTCGTGGATTCTAAGGTGAAGAACTCTCTTAGAGTCGCTTCGGTCTCCGGAGAACTTCTCTTTGACGGCAAGCTTTCTGCTATTTATGATAAAATTACAAAGAAAGCTTCGGATTCTCTGTTGTTCAAATCTGCTTCTAAGAAGTCGGATACAGCAGACAAGAATAAGACAGGCACTTCTGGGTCTAATGCGCCCAAGAGAGGTTCCTATAGAGGTTCCGGTGCGTCCTCTTGGTCTTATTCGAGAGACCGTCAGGGTAGCGACTCTCGTTCGGGACGTCCTTCGGGCCGGGACAACCGGTCGGATGCCCCGAGGTCAACGGGGCGAGGTGCGGGTCGTGGAGGACGTGGTTTCTCCTACCGCAGGCCTCACAGGTCCAGGAGGTGATGGCTTAAACCTCTATCGCATACTGGTTGGCGGAAGGTTGTCGAGCTTTTCACAAGAATGGGCGTCGATTACGGACGACCCTTGGGTGAGAGGAGTGACTTCGGAAGGTCTAAAGATATCCTTCAAATGAAAGCCTCCATTAACTCGAAGTCCAAAGTGGACTCAACTTCCGTCAAATCCGCAGAAAAGAGACGCTCTGTTATCAGAGGTGCAGTCTCTTTTAATGAAGAACGCGGTAGAGGTTATAGAAAACCAGGAAACTCCGGGATTCTACAGCCATCTGTTTCTGGTTCCGAAACCAGACGGCTCGTTCCGTCCAGTCATAGATTTGAGCTGGATAAACAAGCTGATCGTCGCTCCGAAGTTTTATATGGAGACGATTCGATCGGTCAGAGCGAGTATTCGGGTGAACGATTATGCAACAAGCATAGATCTCAAAGATGCGTACTTTCACGTCATGGTACATCCGACATTCCGAAAGTATCTACGCTTCGCAGTCCTAGGAGTGGTGTATCAATTCCGGGCGATGTGCTTCGGATTGAATCTAGCACCCTGGGCTTTCACTCGGGTAATGAACTCGGTAATGATCTATTTCCGAGCTCATTCGTCTGCGGTAACGTCGGCCTACCTGGATGACATTCTTCAGAGGTACGGCAAAGAGTTAACGCTTCAGAACGATGTTCAGAATCTACTTCTATTGCTTCGACGTTTCGGTTTTATAGTAAACGAGGAGAAGTCGGATCTGGTGCCGTCCAAGTCATTCACTCATCTGGGAATGAGCTTCGAGACGCACAACAATCTTGTTCGTCTGCCATTAACCAGAGCGAAATTAGTCAGTTGTTACGCTCGCTATTGTCTGCACGCAGACAAAGTCACAGCGAGAGAATTTATGAGACTGATAGGTCTGTGCGGAGCCGCTGCGGATCTCATTCCGATGGGGCGGTTACGCACACGTCCTCTCCAAATTTTCTTGACTCAGAATTGGAGTGTGAAAATTCATTCGCTCGACGTAGAAGTTCTCTTGTCAGATCAAGTGAAACAAGAGATTCAGACTTGGGCAAACATTCAGTGGTTAACTCAGGGAGTTCCGCTGCAGTTGCCGGATCCGAGTTTTACCATTATGACGGATGCCAGTCAAACAGGTTGGGGTGCATCATTAATCCCAACAGATTCGAGATGCCAGGGTCTTTGGGATCCGCAATTCCTGTGCAAGCACATAAACATCAAGGAAATGATGTCAATTTGGCTTGCGTTACGTCATTGGATGGACATTATTCACAATGCTCATGTCCAAATCCTATCCGACAATACGACAGTAGTGGCGTATATACGGAATCAGGGAGGCACTCATTCAGTTCTGTTGTTCAATCTAACGGAAAGAATCCTTCTGTTTGCGCTAGAACATCACGTTCTTCTTTCGGTCCGTCACATACCGGGTCGTCTGAATGTGCTAGCAGACTCCCTTTCACGAAAGGGTCGCTTGTTGCCGTCGGAGTGGACTCTCAACAAACAAGTATTCAATCAGATTTGCTACCAATGGGAACGGCCAATGATAGACTTATTTGCGACACATCTCAACAATCAGTTGCAGACGTATGTGTCTCCGTGTCCGGATCCAAGAGCATTTGCAGTAGACGCTCTGTCGATCCCTTGGGACGGAATGATAGGATATGCGTATCCTCCAGCGCCGTTAATTCAACAAGTACTGCTAAAGATAAAACAATCTCAGTGCAAGATTCTGTTGGTAGCATCTCTGTCGCCACAGAGACCGTGGATAAATCTACTCAGGTGTCTGTTGTGGGACCTACCACGAAAGCTTCCTCCACGGGAGGATCTTCTTTCGCAGGGGAAATCGCGCCAACTCCATCACAACCCGCAAGGTCTCAACCTTCACGTTTTTCCGTTGTGCGGTCCTTCTTGCATGGCAAGCACTTTACAGGACGAGCAGTGGACGCGATTTCTAACTGTAGGAGGACCTCCTCTTCGCTAAACTATGCGGCTAAGTGGAAGGTTTTTCGTCGTTGGTGTAGGGATCATTCTGTAGATATATTCGATCCCTCTATACCAGACATTGCAAACTTTCTAGTATACTTGTTTGACGAAATCAAACTGCAGCCTGTTACTATTAAGGGTTATAGGTCTATGTTATCTGATACCTATGCACATCATGATAGTTTACAAATTGGATCTAATGTCTCTTTATCTAAGTTGGTTAGAAACTTCTCGATAAATAGACCCAGAACTCTTAGATTAATTCCTAAATGGAATTTAGCTTGGGTTCTTCTTAAATTGAAGGAAAAGCCATTTGAACCTCTTGGGACAGTAGATTTCAAATTCTTATCTTATAAGACAGCTTTTCTTTTAGCTTTCTCTTCTGCTAGAAGAGTCAGTGAGCTTCATGCACTGTCGGTGGATGATTGTCACTATCGTAGTGTCGGGAACACTATCACCTTCACTACTAATGTGGGTTTTTTAGCTAAGAATCAGGCTCCTAATAAATATCCGGAACCTATTGTTATTAAGGCTCTTCCGTCTTCAGACGGGCGTAGGCCTTTACTCTGTCCTGTTAGAGCGTTACGTATCTATAAACAGAGATCTCAGTTTATCAGAAAGGGACGGAAACGTTTCTTTCTGTCTTTGATGCCTAATAGAAAGGACATTTCAGTCCATTCTATTGCTAGATGGATTCAATTAACTATCCGTACTGCCTATGAGAGTTTATCTTCTTCTCAGCAGTCTGTGCTTAAGATTTCCGCTCATGAAGTAAGAGCTCTTGCTACTTCTTGGGCTTATGCTAATAGTGTTGCTATTACAGATTTAATGAAGGCTGCTTATTGGTCTCAGCCATCCACATTCACAAATTTTTATCTCAGAAATATTGAGTCCATTTCTGGAGACCTGCATTGTTTAGGTCCGTTATCTGTTGCTCAGAATGTCGTCCACTAAACAGTTGCAACTATAGTTATGCAGGCTTTCTGTTCCGGCAGCGACTCCGTCCGGCTGCCCTCTTCGCTCTGGGCTATTTGACCCAGGGCAAGGGGAAGGGGGGGGGGGGGGGGGGGGGCGGGTGTTCCCTTAGGTCACCTGCTTTATAGTGAAAAGCAAGGGAATGCCTCCTCCAAGTCAGGGACCAGCCTAGGGGGGAATTTTAGGGAGACTTCAAGTCTCCCTCCAGAAAAAATAGGGAGACTGCAGAGTCATGTAGGGAGACTTCATAGGCAAGTGGGGAAAATTAAGAATATTCATGTACCACCCCCGCCGCCCCTTCATATTTTCAATTTATGGTCCTCCATTAACGTACAAATAATCCAGGTCGAGTTGTCTATGATGCATCTGTGCCAGGTTAAAAAATCACAATGTAATTATTGACTTAAAATCCCCCACTGCTACCTTCTCCTTCATGACCCCTCACCTCTTCTTCGTGCCAGTCCCCCATCACCCTCCTGTGGTTGCCTTTCAACAAAGTCTACTAAGCTAATAATTTCCTAAGTCTGAAAGTGTGAACAGGACCAGATGTAAGAAGGTTGCTTGGGAGGTACTTTGTTAGTTAATAAACAAAATACATTCTGGGGTCGAGTATTTTGTAAAGGAAATGTCATTCCGCATCATTTTTATGGCATTCCGGTGTCATTCCGCGTCATTTCATGTCATTCCGATGTTTAGGAGGACCCTTTTTCAAGATCGTCCACATGCACACTTGTGTCCTGTACAAAGCTTTTCTTGACATCACTAAAGCTTTTTTTCATGTGTTTCAATTCCAATCGTGTTTTTCTGGGAATAGACAGCCCAACAGTTAACAGTCGTCAGCAAATCGAAATGAAAATAATGTGTTATAAAATACGTCCGTTGTGTATACATTTTCGGCATCCTAAGCGACGTAACCTACTTTCAAACTGGGTTGTTTTGTTGAGTCGCGTAAGTCACTTATTTTCGTTTCGACACTTGAAGCTCAGACTGGAACGCAACAAAATAGAAATAAAAAAAATCCGCCGAAAGCGACAATGGACAATTGCTTGTCGTGTGATTTCAAATAAATGGACGTTTATTTGACAAATTAAAATGCCCATTTATCACACTCGAGCACATTCGATTTTTGAAAATACTTGTTTTCAATTTCATGTAAACCTCGCATCACTCAGTTCAGCCTTTTCTCATTTTGGCCAATTTTCAGAGGGCGACTTGTAATCGCCCCGACTATTTTTCTAGGCGACTTTGGGCTTAGAAGGGCGACTTAATCGCCCTAGTCGCCCTCACGGCTGGTCCCTGCTCCAAGTCAGTATTTCTGAGTCGCTTCCGGGATGGTTTTAAAGTGTAATATTAATGTTAAAATTCATTCATGTCTTATTTTTAAAGTGTAGCTCGGTGTGAAGCATTTGTATATGTCAAGTGTTAAACGGGCTTTAATATACAATACTCAGACACTTTTAAATGACTATAAAGAGTCTCAATTCTCTGGACTACTTTATTTATTGACTTACTTTAAAAATAATTAGTATAAGGGATATACTGGATGTTAATAGAGAACATGAATATTATTGTGCTCAATTATTAAGGGTATTGTATCTTTCTAATTTAATATTAATAAGAAAGATACATGTAAAGCCTAATACTCCTTTTCTCCTTAAGGGGTTACCTCTTTATTATATAGTTGAGCTTATTGGATTTTCCTCTATGTCCTAGGCCCTCCAGCCTGTTTACTATTCAGCTAAGTCTGGGTCATTGGTACAGTATAAAAATGTTAAAAAATTTATAGTAATTTATATATTTTTTATACTTACCAATGACCCAGACGGGGATGGCCCTCCCAGGAGTTGGGAACTCTTGCCTCCCCGCTGAGTACATAGCGCTGACCAGGCACTGCCAGTAAGAATGATAATTGGCGCCAATTTCGGGACGTCCGTGACACTGCGCATGCGCAGTGGGGGCGTAGTATGGAGGTCCTTTAGGACATGATTTCTTTTTGTTTTGGATGCAAATTTTGGGGATTGGGGGGCAAAATTTGTGTTTGGCCCTGGTTTTGTTAGAGTTAGCACCAGCTAAGTCTGGGTCTTTGGTAAGTATAAAAAATATATAAATTACTATAAATTTTTTAACTTTCCATCGGCATGCCTGTCAGCTTGCATCAGTTTTCACATCTTGGACTCAAAGCTGTGAACAGCTACTGCTCATGTGGATTTACCTGCTGAGATACAAAAAACACTGGTAGACCTGAAGGCTGCCTTTGCCACCACTTGGAGTATCAAGTGCGGAGAGGCAAATTCACCTATCGATGGATTTTGAGAGAATAACAGACCCAGAGTCCTTGGAGAGGTGTACCTTTTCGTGGGAGGAAAGTTTTCACATCTTGGACTCTGAAGGTTGCCTTTGCCACCACTTGGAGTATCCAGTGCAGAGAGGCAAAGTCACCTATCCATTGGAGAGAATAACAGACCCAGAGTCCTAGGAGAGGTGTACCTTTCGTGTGAGGATCCCCCATATCCCCCCACCCTTCTCCACCCCCGCACTGGTAAACCTCCAAGTGATTTGGACTTGCTGGATGTCAATTCAACCACCAAAAGCCGTAAACGAGAGAAAAAGAATATGAAAAGGAAGGTACCAGATGTCATGATGCCCACCGTCTATCAGAGATTCTGGAGTGGAAAAGGCAGAAATGGAAGAGGGTAAAACTTTGGAGGCCGGTTCGGGTAAAATTGGGAGACTGGTTTGGGTTGGTTGGAGGCTGGTTTGGGTAAAAATGTTGGAGGCTGGTTTGGTTGGGGTCCATTTTGGGTAAATTCATTTGGAAACCCAGTACCGACACTCCAATTGTCAGTCACAAATCGCCAAAACATCCCCTTGACAGCATCCCAAGAAAATTTTGATCCCAAGTGAATCGCCCTTTAATCTTTAAGCATGTCGCGATCCATATAAAATCCCACAGCTGCTGTATGTAGCTAAAATAGCATAAATAACAGTTTAAAATAGCATAAATAACAGTTGAGAAGATGGGTAAAAAAAGAACAATGAAATGAGTCATCATGTCAAATGATCTTTAAGAAATGAGCCTTAAGAATTTTTTATTTGCCAAGCCTCGGGTGATGCAAAATGGAAAATTTGGGCCAGGTTTCATAAATGTCAGTAGATGTGAACACGAATATCGTATTTTGTTTCTTGAATGATAGGCATTTCAGTTGTTTTTCATCCTCTCAATGTTTTATCTAACAGACCAAAAAAACAAATGCTACACACAAAATTGCCATTTACATTTTGTTAATTTTCAAAATTTCTGCTTCTGAAAAAACAAATGCAAACATTTAATTGTTTTGCCACCAGTCATTCACCTTAGGTAAATGGTTAAAATAAAAGTTTGTGTTCGGCAAAAAATTTTTTTGTGAATGCCACATCATTATTGCACCCTGAAAAAGATTTTCAACTTATTTTTTTTTCATTATTTTACACCAGAAGAGAAAAAAAAACTCCAAAATCGAAGCATCTGCTATATTCTTTAGCAATAAAAGTAAGTCCTTCTGTTTGAAAACTTAGTGTGAATCCTTACTCCATCTCCTACCTCAGTTTCTTAGGAAACACATAGTTCTGTTGGTGATGGGCTTGGCTACAAAGTATGAAATGAACGTTTTATGAAGTCCTGTTTAGGTACCTCTCTGCTATATGTTTTCATGGAGGAAGACTGTTTCCAGATTAACGATGGTAGCATAGCTTCAGCAGTGGAACAGATGATATTTTTATACTGTACCAATGACCCAGACATAGCTGGTGCTAACTCTTAAAATTCTTGGGCCAAACACAAATTTTGCCCCCCAATCCCCAAAATTTGCATCTAAAACCAAAAGAAATCATGTCCTAAAGGTCCTCCATACTTTGCCTCCACTGCGCATGCGCAGTGTCAAGGACGTCCCGAAATTGGCGCCAATTATCATTCTTTGTTTGGCCCTTCATCAGTTCACATCTGACTGATATTTGTGCTTGTAAATCTCAGTTTAAATGATGCCAGACACATAAATATTAGAGAAATGGTGGATCTAAGGAGGATATAGAAGGAGGAGAGGAAAAATGAGTGACAGAAAATATTCAGCGCTGTAACTTAAAATTTTTTAATGAAATTATGTTAAGTTGCCTATTTTCGAGGCATGGGCCTGTTGTTGTCATTCTTGCTATAATGTTACACTGCTTGTTCAGTGTTTCCTCTCTCCTTTTCCTTTAAGTCCCCCCTTGCTATTCTCCCATGCTTTTGGCATATTTTCAGTAATATTATTACTAAAATTTCTTGGGAGTTTTCGCTGGGTAACAGAATGAATTCTGTTCTTTTCCCCATGTTTACGTTCTCACCCATGGGTGTTTAGGCGTAGTGTTCTGCATCTACCATCTGATGTTCTGCAGTTTCTTCCCTGGAAGTCTCTGTTTTGCATCAGATAGTGTATTATTGGTAACTGATTTCGGGCTTGGGTTATCAATGCCTGGAGTCATGTTTCTGGTGTTTATACACTTCTTGTTTACATTGGCAACAGTCTCTGTGGAGGGGGATTTTTTGTCTTTGTACTAGTTTAATCATTACAAGATACATTATTATTATTCGTAAGTGTTGCATTAATTTTTTTTAAATATTTTTAAAATTTTTGTCCACACTTAGGCTTGGGATCCATTGGGGCTCAACGTTACTTTTCAGAAACTTGGGCTTTGCTGAAAAAATATATTTTTATACTGTACCAATGACCCAGACATAGCTGGTGCTAACTCTTAAAATATAGGGCCAAACACAAATTTTGCCCCCCAATCCCCAAAATTTGCATCTAAAACTAAAGAAAACATGTCCTGAAAGGCCCTCCACACCTCGCCCCCACTGCGCATGCGCAGTGTCAAGGACGTTCCGAAATTGGCGCCATTTATCATTCTAAGTTTGGCCCTTCATCAGTTAACATCTGACTGATCTTTGTGCTTTTAAATCTCAGTTTAAATGATGCCAGACACATAAATATTAGTGAAATGGTGATTCTAAGGAGGATAGAAAAGGAGGAGAGGAAAAGAATGTGTGACAGAATATTATCAGGGCTGTAACTTAAAATTTTTTAATGAAATTATGTTAAGTTACCTATTTTCAAGGCAGCAGCCATTTTGTTGTCATTCTGATTATTTAGTTACACTGTTTTTTCAAGTGTTTTTCCTCTCTCCCTGTCCTTTAAGTTCCCCCTTGCTATTCTCCCATGCTTTTGGCATAGTTTCTGTAATTATTATTACTAAAATTTCTTGGGAGTTTTAGCTTAATAACAGAATGAATTCTGTTCTTTCCCCATGTTTACGTCTTCACCTACGGGTGGTTAGGCGTTGTGTTCTGCATCTACCATCTGATGTTCTGCAGTTTCTTCCCTGGAAGTCTCTGTTTTGCATCAGATGGTGTATTTTTGGTAACTGATTTCGGGCCTGGGTGCCTGGAGTCTTATTTTAGTGTTTTTACACTCATTGTTTACATTTACAACAGCCCTCTGTGTGAGGGGGGGATTTCTAAATAATAATATCTTTATGTTATTTTAATCATAACTAGATACATTATTATTGTTCGTAAGTGTTGAATAAATTGTTTAAAATATTTTTAAAATTTTTGTCCACACTTAGGCTTGGGATCCATTGGGGCTCAACGTTACTTTTCAGAAACTTGGGCTGTTCTGAAAAAATATTTTTTCAAAATATTTTGATTTCAGTTATTTTTTCTATATTAATGGATCATATTATTATTATGTATTTGATTGCCAGGGGTTAGTGCGAGTACCAGGACTTGTTTTCTTTTCACATTGAAAGGATATTGATCAATTGTTTTAAGAGGAAGTCTTCCTCTGACCTTATTATCATTCTATATGTGGTCAGTGTACTCGCATTAACTCCTGTTCTGTATCGTATGATTTCGATGACAATATGGGAAGCGTATGTCACGGTATGTTGTTGGGGATTTGGACACTCCGGTCCTTTCCCCGCAGGGTCACTCTACTTTATCAATTTCTATTTCAGACGATCAAGATTAGGGTGATGTATCTGTGATGTCTTCCAACAGTGTGCCTCCGTCGTCACAATTAATGAAGGGCTAGCGGAAAAGTGCTCATGTAATACGCCAATTGCCTAAGAGGACCCTAGTAGGTTCGACGGCCTTTGACGTCCGCTAGCTCGCCCGGTGTAGCGTCCATTCACCGAATGGTTCGGCAGCCGGGTTCGTCCGTTGCGGTCTAGAAGGAATTTTGGGGTGATGCGAGCACTATAAAATTAACTTAATGCACACCCAGTGACGGCGGATTGGAGGGAGAACGGAGGAAGCCTTTTAGTCCGGTTCATAGCTCGTTCCGGTCCATCCGGACGGCAAGCGAGAGAGGCCCCTCTCTCGTTCAACAACATCTGGCCCCAGATGTTGTGGTACAAATGTGTTGTTAGCGGAGCATACGTCCGTCGCTCGGGACGCTCCGTTGTATAGGCAGTCCACTGAGACTGCTAAGGCTTCCTCTTCTCGTCAGCGCACACGACCGCACCTTGGCTGCGTGACCGCCGATATATTACCAGCTTCGCCGATCAAGGATTCTTCGGCGACCAGGTCACACCATCCGGCAGCCAGGGATTCGAGACCGATGGACTCCGGACGTTCGCATAGGAAGTATGCGGGAGCCATCTGATGCGGAGCTGCCCTCGGCGAAGCACCGATAGACTGCGCCTCCGCAGGTCTCGACGCCGGACATTCTTGTGCACATAGCACAGCTTATCGCAGCATCCCAGCAGCCGACAGAAACGGTGTTGGATCGAGAATTATCCGACAGCGCTGGGTCGGTAGCCGGGGACTCGAGGCCTGCAGACTCCGGACGTTCGCATAGGAAGTGTGCGGGAGTCAACGTACACGGAGCTTCCAGCGGCAATGCATCGTAAGTCCGCTACTGCACAGGCCTCGGGAACGGACGTGCTTTCCTTAATAGCACAGTTTATCGCAGCATCCCAGCATCACCTGAATCTGTCGCATATATTTTATCCGACGATGCTGGGTCGGGACGCTCCGCGGAAGCGGGTACGGACGTCCGAAAGTTTCATCCGGTCCGACGGGATACCGAAAGGGATTCGGTGGATTTCAAGCTTTCCCTTTCGGAACAACATATGCTGCGATGCCGGATAAGAAACTGATAGCGTCGGTGGACTTAGAAATTTTTGGTTCGGTTCAGGGACTTCGTCCCTCAGTTCCGACATAGTCCAATAATGTCACACAAACTTTCGAATTATTGAACGACGCTATATATATTATTATTTTATGCTTGCTAACCAAGCATTTCTGGTTTCTTGTTCGAAGAGTTATGGAGATGTCTTTCAAAGTGTGCCTCTGTTGTCATAGTTAATGAAGAGTTAGCGGCAATAAGTGCTCATGGTATATGTCTATCGCTTACGGAGTGACATTCGCTAGCTCACCCGGTGTAGCGTACATTCATCGAATGGTTCGGCTGCCGGGTTCGTCCGTTGCGGTCTAGGAAGGAGATTTGGGTGATGCGAGCACTTTAATTACTTTAGTACTCACCCAGTGACGGCAGATTGAGGACAGATCGGAGGAAGCCAACAACATAGGGGACCGCATGTTGTGGTTCAGATATTTTACATTCGGAGCATATGTCCGTTGCTCGGGACGCTCCGTTATATTGACAGTCCGAGAGACTGTCTTTAATGCTTCCTCATCCTCACAGCAGGGCACACGACCGCACATTGGCTACGTGACCTCGAGTATCCGATCAGTTTCGGCATTCAGTGATTCCACAGCGAATAGGTCGCGCCATCCGGTAGCCAAGGGACACGAGGCCTATACACTCCGTTCGCTCGCATATTGGTAGTATGCACGGGGTAACGATCTCGGAGCTTCCTGCGGCAATGCATCGTAAGACCGCAGCTCCTCAGGCCTCAGTGACGGACGTGCTATCCGAGTTAGCACAGTTGTTTCGCAGCATCCCAGCAATTGACGGTTTCTCGGTCGAATCAGGAATTATCCGACGGCGCTGGGTCGGTGCGGTCCGCGGTTGCATCAAGCTACGGACGACCGAACGCTTTATAGGGTCCGACAGGATGGCGAAAGGGATTCGAAAGATTTCGAGTTTTCCCTTTTGTAGTATCGGAAGATGCCTTTCATATCTTCTGGCATTTCTTCCAGTGATTATTTTTCGGACTTCATTGCTGCGATCTTGGATAAGAGACTTATAGCGTCATTGGACTCGGATTTTTCGATCGGTACAGGGACATTGTCCCTGACTTACCGACGCAGTCCAATATTGTCATTACAACATGTGTTTTATTTTTCGACGCTATATATATATTATATATATATACAAGCCTGCTACTAAGCATGATAGTTTAGTTTCTTGTCCGCGTGGCTCATTTCTGCCATTTTATCTTTTTTTCATATAGTTTATTTTGGCAGAGCAGGGCATACCGAGAGTTCATATGCGTCTAGACGGTGTGATTAAAGACTGCATATATTCTTTTTCGCCGTTTATGTCTTTTCCAATTTCAATGTTGGGAACGACATTATGTATAGTAGACTTAACTTAGACGCTTTATTATACGTAATCCGCCTTACTGAGGCGTTATCATTACGTCTTCAAGAAAAGATTTACGGGATATTATTCTCAATGTAATTTCTTTTGAGGGCAGTAGTTTGTTCACGTATAACTCCGCCCTTCAGTGGCTGATTGGAGTTGGTTAGACGTGATGCAGCCCTAGCTACATCCACGCGTGGATAGTAGGTTAAGAACTCTCTCAGAGTCGCTTCGTTCTCGGAGGAGCTTCTCTTCGACGGCAACTTTCCGGCAATCCATGAATTGCTTGATTTATACATTCTCTTGTCTATCTAGTGTTACAAGAGATTCAGACTGGGGCAAACATTCGGTGGTTGACTCAGAGAGTGCCGCCGCAGTTGCCGGACCCTAGTGTGGCTGTTATGACGGTTGCCAGTCAAACAGATTGGGATATATACTGATCCCTACGGATTCGAAGTGCCAGGGTCTTTGGGTTCCGCAGTCTTTTAGCTATCAGTTTAACTTCCGCGGAATAATGTTTTTTAGGCTTGCTTTATGTCATTGCATGAACATTATTCAGAAACGCATGCCCAAATTCCTGTCCTTTAATTCGACAGTAGTGGCGTATCTCCGGAACCAGGGAGGCACTCTTTCGTTTCCGTTATTCAATTTAATGGAAAGAATCCGTCTGTTGGTTATAGTACACCAAGTTCAGTTTTGGTCCGTCATATTCTGGGTCGTCTGATTGTTTTATCGCACTCCCGTTCTCTTACGGGTCGCTTGTTGCTGTCAGAATGGACTCTCAACAAACAAGTATTTAATCAGATTTGCTATCTATGGGAGCGCCCAATGATGTTTTATTTATGACACAGCTTGCTAATCAATTGCAGACGTATGTGTTGGCTTGTCCAGATCTCTGAGCTAATACTGTTAACGCTCTATTGATCTATAGGACGGTATGATAGGATACGCGTATCCTCCGGCGCTGTTGTTTTAGCAGGTATTGCTAAGATAAACAACCACAATACATTTCTGTTGATAGCATCTCTATCTTCACAGAGATCATGAGTAATTTACTCTCTTGTCTACTGTGGATCTTAACGTGAAATCTTCCTCTATGTGAGGATCTTTTTTCACTGGGTAAATCGTGTCATCTTTATCACAACCAGCAAGGTCGCAACCTTCATGTATTCCGTTGTGTGGTCCGTATTGCATTGTAAGCACTGTACTGGACGAGCTTTGGACGCGATTTCTTACTATAGGAGATCCTCTTCTTCGCTATTCTATGCGACTAAAGTGGAGGCTCTTCCGTCGTGGTGTAGGGATCATTATGTTCATATGGTTGATCCCTCCATACTACGCATTGCTAGTTTTTAGTATACTTGTTTCACAAGATCTACTGCAGCCTGTTGTTATTTAGGTTATAGGTTTATGTTACCTCATACCTATGCACTCTACGTTAGTTTACAATTGAGTCTTTTGTCTCTTTATCTAAGTCAGTTAGTAACTTTTTGATAAATAGACTTAGAATCCTTAGATTAAATTCCTATATGGATTTTAACTTCGGTTCTTATTTAGCTAAGTAATCATTTGAGCCTCTGGAAACAGTAGTTTTCAAATTCTGACCTTTTAGACAGTAATTCTGTTGGTTTCTCCTTTACTGTAGAGTCAGTGAGTTTCATGCACTATCGATGGATGATTTTCACTTTCATAGTTTCGGAATCAATACTTCCGTTACTATTTAGGTTGGATTGTTGCATAAGAGTTAGGCTCCTATTATCCGGAACCTATTATTTTAAGGTCCTTCCGTCTTCGTATGGGCATAGGCCTTTACTCTTTCCGGGTACAGTTTATGTATTTATAAACAGATATCTGTTTATTACAAGGGCGTAAGCTTCTTCTGTCTTTGATGTCTAGTAGAAGGACGTTACGCTCCATTTTATTGTTAATGGATTCTATTAACTAGCGTACTGCTTATGGTATATCATTGGCTTAGCAGTTGTGCTTAAGATTTCGGCTCATGAAGTAAGAGTTCTTCTACTTCTTGGGCTTACATTAATAGTGTTGCTATTATAGATTTTTGAAGGCTGCTCATTGCGCTCAGCCATCCATTCATGAATTTTATCTCAGAAATATCGAGTCCATTTCTGGAGGCCTCTATTGTTAGGTCTATTATCTACTGCTCAGAATGTCATTCACTTAACAGTTGCTACTATAGCTAGGTAGGCTGTCTGTTTCGGCAGTGTCTCCGTTCGGCTGCCCTCTTCGCTCTGGGCTATTTGACCCAGGGCAAGAAAAAAGGGGGGGGGGAGGGTGTTCCCTTGGGTCACCTGTTTTTACTATGAAAACAAGGGGATACCTCCTCCGGAGTTAGTAATTCTGAGCTGTTATTGGGATGGTTGTTTAGTGAGAAGTTTAAGTTTATAAAATTCATTCAAGTCTTAGTTTTTAAAGTATAGCTTTTGAATATTGCATATGTCAACGGACATGATTATGCAATTCTCACACACTTTTAGGAGTATAAGAGTCTCTATTCTCTAGACTTACTTTATTATTGGCTTACTTTAAAAATTATTAGTATAAGGATTATTGGATATTAATAGAGTACATGGATGTATGAAGCTCAATTTTTGGAAGGTGTTGTATCTTTCTAATTTATCATAAATAAGAAAGATACATGTAAGGCCTATTACTTCTTTTCCCTACAGGGGATGACTCTATTTTATTTTATTGAGCGTATTCCATTTTGCTCTATGTCCTTGGCCCTCCAGCCTTTTTACTATTCAGCTATGTCTGGGTCATTGGTACAGTATAAAAATGTTAAAAAATTTATAGTAATTTATATATTTTTTATACTTACCAATGACCCAGACGGGGATGGCCCTCCCAGGAGTTGGGAACTCTTGCCTCCCCGCTGAGTACATAGCGCTTACCAGGCACTGGTTATTAGAATGATAAATGGCGCCAATTTCGGAACGTCCTTGACACTGCGCATGCGCAGTGGGGGCGAGGTGTGGAGGGCCTTTCAGGACATGTTTTCTTTAGTTTTAGATGCAAATTTTGGGGATTGGGGGGCAAAATTTGTGTTTGGCCCTATATTTTAAGAGTTAGCACCAGCTATGTCTGGGTCATTGGTAAGTATAAAAAATATATAAATTACTATAAATTTTTTAACTTTTTCAAAATATTTTTTGGATTTCAATTATTTTTTCTATGTGAATGGATCACGTTATTATGTATCTTTGTTTTCAGGGGTTGGTGTGAGTACTAGGACTTTTTGTATTCTTTTCACAATGAAAGGATATTGTTCAAATTGTAATAAGAGGAAATCTTCCTCTGACTTTCATGATCATTGTATTAATTGTAGTCAATGTACTCGCACTAACTCCTGTTCAGTATGTATATATTGGGATGACAAACATTGGAAACGTGTGTCACGCTATGTTGTTAGCGGGGAAAAGGCCATGCCGGTCCTTTCTCCGCAGGGTCACTCTAGTTTATCAATCTCTATTTCAGAGGAACAAGAACAGGGTGATGTTTCCGTGATGTCTTCCAAAAGTGTGCCTCCGTCGTCACAACTAAATGAAGAGCTAGCGGCAAAAGTGCTCATGGAAATACGTCAATTGCCTAAGAGGTCCCTAGTAGGATCGACGGCGTTGACGTCCGCTAGCTCGCCCGGTGTAGCGTCCATTCATCGTATGGTTTGGCAGCCGGGTTCATCCGTTGCGGTCCAGGAAGGAGATTTGGGTGATAAGAGCACTATAAATATACAAGGTGCACACCCAGTGACGGCGGATCAGAGGAGAGAACGGAGGAAGCCTATTAGTCCGGTTCCTAGCTCGTCCAGGTCCATCCGGGCTGCGAGCGAGAGAGGCCCCTCTCTCGTACAACAACATCTGGGACCAGATGTTGTGGTACAAAATGTTTCGCATTCGGAGCATACGTCCGCCGCTCGGGACGCTCCGTTATATAGACAGTCCGGAGAGACTGTCCAAAAGGCCTCCTCATCCTCTCGGCAGTGCACACGACCGCACCTTGGCTACGTGACCACGGATATCCAGCCAGCTTCCCCAATCATGGATTCCACGGCAACCAGGTCATGCCATCCGGTAGCCAGGGACAAGAGTCCTGTAGACTCCGGACGTTTGCATAAGAGAAGTATGCAGGAGTCAGTGTACACGGAGCTTCCAGTGGCTAAGCAACGTTAGACCGCTACTCCACAGGCCTCAGTGACGGACGTGCTATCCCAAATAGCACAAATTATCGCAGCATCCCAGCAAACGACAGAATCTCTGTCGGATCAACAATTATCCGACGATGCTGGGTCGGTACGCTCCTCTGATGCATCAGGTACGGACGACCGAGAACATCATGGGGTCCGACAGGATGGCGAAAGGGATTACGAGGATTTGGAGCTATCCCTTTCGGAACAACATAAAGCTGCCGTAGATTTCATCCGGCATTACCTTCCACAAGTTGTTCCGTCGGGCCAGACTGCTGCGATGCCGGATAAGAGACTGATAGCGTCATTGGACACAGAATTTTTTGATCGGTTCAGAGACATCGTCCCTGAGTTTCCGTCACAGTCCAATAATGTCACAAGATCATTCGAATTATTGAACAACGCTATCTATAAGCTTGCTACCAAAACAGGCAAGGCTGGTTTCTTGTCCGCTAATGCTCTCAGTCTGCCTTTCATCAATTCAAGGAATAAATTCGAAACGGCAGGGCAGGGCACACCGAGAGTTCCTCTGCGTCTAGACGACGAAGCGGAAGACTTGGAATTGTCTTTACCGTCGTCTATGTCTATTCCAACCGCGACGTTGGAAACGACAATAATGTCTAACAGAGCTAGCTTAGACGCTTTATCATACACAGACCACCTTACTAAGGCGTTATCATTGCGTCTTCAAGGGAAAGAATTCCAGGATATACAATCCTCATTAAGACTTCTATCAAGGGCAGTAGCTTATTCCACGTATAACTCCGCCCTTTCAGTGACAAACCTGGAGTTGGTTAGACGTGACGCAGCCCTAGATACATCCACGCGCGTGGATAGTAAGGTGAAGAACTCTCTCAGAGTCGCTTCGGTCTCCGGAGAGCTTCTCTTCGACGGCAAGCTTTCAGCAATCTATGATAAGATAACTAAGAAAGCTTCGGATTCTCTGCTATTCAAATCCGCTTCTAAAAAGTCGGATACAGCAGAAAAGAGTAAGACAGGCACTTCTGGGACAAGTACGCCCAAGAGAAGTTCCTATAGAGGTTCTTATACGTCCTCTAGGTCTTATTCTAGAGACCGTCAAGGCAGTGACTCATGTACGGGACGTTACTCTGGCCGAGACAACTGGTCAGACGTTCCGAGGTCGGCGGGTCGTGGAGGACGTAGTTTCTCCTTCCGCAGGCCTTGCAGATCCAGGAAGTGATGGTTTGAACCTCTATCGTGTTCCGGTAGGCGGAAGATTATCGAGTTTTATAAATGAGTGGACGTCGATTACGGATGACCCCTGGGTCCGAGGGGTAATTTCGGAAGGACTAAGAATATCCTTCAAACGAAAGCCTCCATTAACTCGAACTCCAAAATGGACTCAGCTTCCGTCGAATCCGCAGAAAAGAGATGCTCTTTTATTAGAAGTACAGTCTCTTCTGACGAAGAACGCAGTAGAGGTCGTAGAAGACCAGCAATCACCGGGCTTCTACAGCCATCTGTTTCTGGTTCCGAAACCAGACGGCTCGTTCCATCCAGTCATAGATCTGAGCTGGATAAACAAGCTGATCGTCACTCCGAAGTTCTATATGGAGACGATTCGGTCAGTCAGAGCGAGTATATGGGTGAACAACTATGCTACAAGCATAGATCTCAAAGATGCATACTTTCACGTCATGGTACATCCGACATTCAGAAAGTATCTACGCTTCGCAGTCCTAGGAGTGGTTTATCAATTCCGAGCGATGTGCTTTGGCTTGAACCTAGCGCCCTGGGCTTTCACTCGAATAATGAACTCAGTAATGATACATTTCCGAGCTCATTCGTCTGCGGTAACGTCGGCCTACCTGGACGACATTCTTCAGAGGTACGGCAACGAGTTAACGCTTCAGAACGATGTGCAGAATCTGCTTCTATTACTCCGACGTCTCGGTTTTATTATAAACGAGGAGAAGTCAGATCTGGTGCCGTCCAAGTCATTCACTCATCTGGGAATGAGCTTCGAGACGCACAACAATCTCGTTCGTCTGCCGTTAACCAGAGCGAAGTTAATCAGTTGTTACACTCGCTATTGTCTTCACTCAGACAAAGTCACAGCGAGGGAGTTCATGAGACTGATAGGTCTGTGCGGAGCCGCTGCGGATCTCATTCCAATGGGGCGGTTACGCACTCGTCCTCTCCAAATTTTCTTGACTCAGAATTGGAGTGTAAAGATTCATTCGCTCGATATAGACGTTCTCTTGTCAAATCAAGTGAAACAAGAGATTCAGACTTGGGCAAACATTCAGTGGTTGACTCAGGGAGTTCCACTGCAGTTGCCGGATCCGGGTTTTACGATTATGACAGATGCCAGTCAAACAGGTTGGGGTGCAACATTGATCCCAACGGATTCGAAGTGCCAGGGTCTTTGGGATCCGCAGTTTCTAGGCAAACACATAAACATCAAGGAAATGATGTCAATTTGGCTTGCATTACGTCATTGGATGAACATTATTCAGAAAGCACATGTCCAAATCCTGTCCGACAATACGGCAGTAGAAGCGTATATCCGGAACCAGGGAGGCACTCATTCCGTTCCGTTATTCAATTCAATGGAAAGAATCCTTCTGTTTGTTCTAGAACACCAAGTTCTACTTTCGGTCCGTCATATTCCGGGTCGTCTGAATGTATTAGCAGACTCCCTTTCACGGAAGGGTCGCTTGTTGCCGTCAGAATGGACTCTCAACAAACAGGTATTCAATCAGATTTGCTACCAATGGGAACGGCCAATGATAGACTTATTTGCGACACAACTCAACAGTCAGTTGCAGACGTATGTGTCACCATGTCCGGATCCCCGAGCATATGCAGTAGACGCTCTATCGATCTTGTAGGACGGAATGATAGGATATGCGTATCCTCCAGCGCTGTTGATTCAGCAAATATTGCTAAAGATAAAACAATCTCAATGCAAAATTCTGTTGGTAGCATCTCTGTCTCCACAGAGACCGTGGATAAATCTACTCAGGTGTCTGCTGTGGGACTTACCGCAAAAACTTCCTCCACGAGAGGATCTTCTTTCGCGGGGGAAGTCGCGTCAACTTCATCACAACCCGCAAGGTCTCAACCTTCACGTATTTCCGTTGTGCGGTCCTTCTTGCATGGCAAGCATTTTACAGGACGAGCAGTGGATGCGATTTCTAACTGTAGGAGGACCTCCTCTTCGCTAAACTATGCGGCTAAGTGGAAGGTCTTTCGTCGTTGGTGTAGGGATCATTCTGTTGATATTTTTGATCCCTCCATACCAGACATTGCAAACTTTCTAGTATACTTGCTTGACGAGATCAAACTGCAGCCTGTTACTATTAAAGGTTATAGGTCTATGTTATCTGATACCTATGCACACCATGATAGTTTACAAATTGGATCTAATGTCTCTTTATCTAAATTAGTTAGAAACTTCTCGATAAATAGACCCAGAACTCTTAGATTAATTCCTAAATGGAATTTAGGTTGGGTTCTTCTTAAACTGAAAGGAAAGCCATTTGAGCCTCTTGGGACAGTAGATTTCAAATTCTTGTCTTATAAGACAGCATTTCTCTTAGCTTTCTCATCTGCTAGAAGAGTCAGTGAGCTTCATGCACTATCGCAGGCCTGGCATTCTGAAAAATTTAGGAGGGCTAAAAATCGCTCTCCTGAAATGATCTAGGAGAGCCAATGGCTCTCCTAATTTTTTTTGACACGGAAGGCAGTTCGAGTTGAACCATGATATATCATATGAATGCAGTTCAACACTGTGACCAGACATGCTCTACTCACAAAGTTGCATTGCGTAATTTGGATAGTTGTAATAAATAATGTTACTTCGAAGGTTACTCAATACTGTGTTGAAGTCGTTGTTTATACTTCATTCCCTTCAAGTTCATCCCATCAGATAAATTTTGAATTTCAGTTCATTGCACCTGAGCCAGCTGCTGCTGTACAGTACATGATGCCAATTTAAGATTTTCTAAATGGTCCTGGGATAACACACTTTTTTATCTTCAAATTATTTTTTTATTCATCGCATTCGAAATTACTCTTGATGCGGTAAATAAAAAAAATGTGAACACTCTTAGACGAGGGCGGCTTTCTGGAATTGTACGTCAATAGTTATGCCTTTCGAATTTGTGTTGAGAGAATACCGTCACTCCACGTGGTTATCACTTAATTTAAGTTCTTTGATTATCTGATGTTGTTTAATGGAAATATAAGTTGGTTTTGAAATGGGGCAATGTTTGAATAGTAATAGAAACTGTACATACCCGGTGAAAAATGAAACCAATCAAATAATTCTTGTGGGCAGGTGATGGTGATGTTTCGAATATGCGCGGAAATTCACAAAAAAATCAGATTGATAATCTAATATCATGACAACCGAAAGTGAAAGTAAACGCGACAGAGGTTTATAAATAGCCTCTGTTATGCTGTTCAGTGATGCCTCGTGTCACTGACGAAAGATGGCGTTGAGATACAGTAACTGTAACCACCAGAATAAATTGAGATTTTGAGCAACTTAACCTGCGAATGATAATTGTCCCAAGCCAAAGCGCGTACGTTGTCACCCCAGGAACTGAGGAAGTAATAAACTCTGTTTTGTGGTGAGGTTACGATATCCTCCATGAAGCATGGAAACTAATATTTGACAGTGATATTGATAATGATTAAATGTTATTTCAGGTTAACCATTAGATTTTCTGCAGACACTTTGCCTGCACTGGAGTACAATATTATTCTTTAATATTGTTTTACACCAGTGCAGGCAAAGTGTTCTGTGCCTTCCCAGAAAGTGAAATCGTAAGTTGTTGCACTAAATGCAGAATGGTTACGGTAAGAGCAGATGAACTCACTAGTATGATGGTCGACATAAGTTAATACTGATGGCACAGGCAAGAAGCGAGGGCATTTGAGAAGATATAAAATGATTTATTATGTAATGTCACATTTTGTAATAAACTGTGTATCTCACATTTCGTCGAAAAACAGAAAAGAAGAAAAAAAATTAAGAAGCTGTTAAATTGGTCAGATGTTTGGAAGATCCTTCATGGCAGACAATGTTGATAAGGAAACATGCGGTATATAGTATGTAGTAGTCATCCCTGCAGCATGTTACTCGTGTCATACATCACTGATCATCATCACTCAAGTCCATAGGCTGATCAGAATCAGTTGTGTAAACGGATTCGTCGGTTTCGCTGGAGTCCTCACAAATATCACCATCATCAGACTCAATACTGCTATCAGAATCACTTGCTGATAGCTTACGTTTTCTGCAAAAATGCAACTGATTGACAGTGTCAGTCTCCAACTGAGTCTTCCTCTTTGAGGATATATAAGTGTCTACAGCCTTGTCAATTATTTCCTCCCGTTCCGCATCTGTCCAGTTGGGGTCGTTTCCTTTAATAAGCAGCAAACTCTCCATAGTGTTGTGATTCATACTTAGTCTGCGGTCAGTAAGCATACCCGTGAGAACACTAAAGCCACGCTCCACAGTACAGTTACTCATCCCGATGCACAGGAGTAGTTCAACCACTGCACACACATTTGGCAATTCCTGACGCCGATAAAGCAATATTTTTTGCCACAACTTTGTAGCTTTCACACCATTGTAATTGTGCCTTACAATTAGTTTCAAATCGTTCCATTCACTTTTCAAATGAGATTTATCAAAGGAAGATGGCCCATCAATACCTGGATGATTAAGTGTAGTATGGAAGCAAACAGATATGTTAATTAGCGCATCCACTTCTTTATTTGTATCTACCCAATTTGCTGGGTCTGTGACTAGACGCATGTCCGCATACAGAGCTTCAATGTCAGGTTTGTCCGATTTCTCAAGTTCATTTTTGAAACGATTTTCAAGACACTCTGTCAGTTCGGGAATAACACGATCTTTGATAGACGCGACGTGTTTCATATCAGAAATGCAATCAGAGTTAGTGAGATTGTTCAATTCCAATGTCATAAACTCTCGGTTTTGTTTCTTTCTGCGCATGTGTCCATGTTTAGGTACTTGAGCGGTCATGGAGTTACTGTCCTGTTTGTATTCCATGTTCACATCAGATAACATGTCAGTCGCATTCACAGGTGATTCCGCAAGCGCATTAAGCTGCATAAATGTCTTTTCAAGTGTGTATTTCACGTTGCAAACCAAAATGTTTTCTTTTTCAAATGCTTTGGACATCAGTGAAAGTTTTTGTACAATAGAGCGATAAAGAATACAGGTTGTCAAAAATTTAACATCACGTAGCTTTTTGAGAAATCCTTGTAATTTAGCATTAACTTTGGAAAATGATTGACTGGCAATAGAGTTTTCAAGAGTCTGTAAAAGAACAGCCCAGTTTTTCAACAAGTTATCGATGCCACGGTAGTGGTGGGAAATGAACCGTGTCCCCTTAATTTTTTGGAAGCTGTAAACCTGACAGTTCAACGTGCGTGCAGTACTTCGAAAGTGGTTCTTAAACTTTCCACTATGCTTCGCAAATGTGTAAAGTGCTTGTAAAAACTCAGTTACATTGTCAAAGGCTGTTTCCTTGCAAATGCTATCCTTAATACCGAGCTCGGCTCGATGAGCTATACAATGAACAGTAAGCAACCACGCCCTTGAATCATTCCTCAAACGAACAAGAACCCCTTTATATGCCCCAGTGTTTACTGAGGCGCCATCAGCTGTAGCTGCCACCATGAGAGAAATAAACTTATCCCGTTCAAGATCAAGCTTTTTCAGGAATGCGTCATCCAGGGCACTCTTAACATTCTCTGCCGTCGCGTCGCCATATTCGTCAATGTCCTGTAAGGCAACTATGTAGTATGTGGGCATGCCATCTTTCACAATACGGACCAGTACGAGTTCCTTCTCACTCCCAGTTTTTCTCGCCTGAGACCCATCGCTTAGTAATGAGAAACCTTTGGCAGACAATAGAAGTGATTTGATCTTTTGACGGATTGCATTTGATATTGCATAGACAAATTGCCTTGCTGATCTGTGACTGTCAGTCCCTTTTATAAGTCGCACGCCAATTGCTTTCTGGGCGCGAACTATAGTTCTGAAGCTTGTGAGCGGCTGACCATCAACTGCCATAATATAGGCATCTGTCATGAGTTTCTTATAGGGCTCCCTTGAAGCCGACAGTAGGGCACTCTTAATGTTCCGTAGTGGAACCGTTGACGGTTTTTTCGCACATCCCGAACTTGTACTTGGAGCATTACTTGAGTCATCAGGAGTATTTTCAGTGACACTTTCGGCAGCCCTGTCGTATTCCAAAGCAAATCCATGAGAGAGCGAATTTAGATGCCTGAAAACCGAGTCTCTCTTGACATACGTTGTTCCATTTGAGTAGATTTCTAGATCCCTTTTCGCCTGCCCACGAACACGTACATCCGCTCTAAGTCTTCCGACATGTCTGGCGCAAACTGTACACCAAATTTTGGTGACATATTCTATTCCATTGGAAATGGAAGTTTCACAGTCTATCACACCACCTGTATTCCATTTTCGATAGGTTTTTAATTGAACTTGATTTCCTTTAATTTTAGGTATATCCATTGCGAAAGAAAAAAACACTGTAAGTCTGTTACGCTAACACTCATTGGAAATAGGAATTTGCAACGATTAATGTAGCATCAAAGGAAAAACGGGACTAAAGTAATAATATTCTAAAGTAATTTAAAACAATGTTCAGCTTCACAACCCCATATATCAATGTGCTCGACAAACGTTGTGCGTTTTTTTTTTTTTTTTTTTTTTTTTTTTTTTTTTTTTTTTGTTGTTGACTGATTACAGTGAAACCAAGTATGACGTAATTTGTATAAATAAACGTACACGTTCCTTCATACAGTGAATTTGATATTCAAACACGTGAATCGCGTGAAGTCATTGACCTCTCAATCAATAAGGTTCCTGTCTTGTGTTGGAGAAATGCAGTGCTATCTCTCCGAAACCTGTCAGAATTGATTCGCTATATACACGTGTCCAGGTGATGTTCCGAATTTGCTTATTATTGTTGAACTTGGTCATAGCGTCGTTGTAAATTCAACACGGTTAGGACCGTTAGGAACACTACTGTCTGAGCGGTAGAGACAAAATAACAGCCATTTATGATACTGAACTTGTGAGGGTCACCTGAATTATTCCACGGTCGTGTGTTTTACAGTTTACATAACAGAAAAATAGGTGCAAAACCACTGAAATGAAAACCAAAAAATGAGATAACCTTCTGATTTTCCCTGCGCTATGACACGCAAGCATAAATACGCATCCTTCAATTTTGAAGCTGCGTTTTTCAAAAGTGTTATACTTATCTTTGTGCAGCCAGGAGAGCGAAATTTCGCGGACCTTAATGGTTCTAGGCGCACGTTAAGGCGCGCGAAAAAATCGCGCGCCTGAAAACGCCAGGCCTGCTATCGGTGGACGATTCTCACTATCGTAGTGTCAGGAACACTATTACCTTTACTACTAATGTTGGATTTTTAGCTAAGAATCAGGCTCCTAATAAATATCCGGAACCTATTGTTATTAAGGCACTTCCGTCTTCAGACGGGCATAGGCCTTTACTCTGTCCTGTTAGAGCTTTACGTATTTATAAACAAAGATCTCAGTTTATCAGAAAGGGACGAAAACGCTTCTTTCTGTCTCTGATGCCTAATAGAAAGGACATTACGGTCCATTCTATTGGTAGATGGATTCAATTAACTATCCGTACTGTTTATGATAATCTATCTTCAACTCAGCAGTCTGTGCTAAAGATTTCGGCTCATGAAGTAAGAGCTCATTCTACATCTTGGGCTTACGCAAATAGTGTTGCTATTACAGATTTAATGAAGGCTGCATATTGGTCTCAGCCATCCACATTCACAAATTTTTATCTCAGAAATATTGAGTCCATTTCTGGAGACCTGCATTGTTTAGGTCCGTTATCTGTTGCTCAGAATGTCGTCCACTAAACAGTTGCAACTATAGTTATGCAGGCTTTCTGTTCCGGCAGTGACTCCGTCCTGCTGCCCTCTTCGCTCTGGGCTATTTGACCCAGGGCAAGGGGAAGGAGGGGGGGGGGAGGGTGTTCCCTTAGGTCACCTGCTTTATAGTGAAAAGCAAGGGGATTCCTCCTCCGGAGTCAGTAATTCTGAGTCGTTACTGGGATGGTTTTAAAGTGTAAAATTAATGTTAAAAATTCATTCATGTCATATTTTTAAAGTGTAGCTCGGTGTGAAGCATTTGTATATGTCACGTGTCAAACGGGCATTAATATACAATCCTCGGACACTTTTAAGAGAATATAAAGAGTCTCAATTCTCTGGACTATCTTTATTTATTGGCTTACTTTAAAAATAATTAGTATAAGGGGTTATACTGGATGTTAATAGAGAACATGAATGTTATTATGCTCAATTATGGAAGGTGTTGTGTCTTTCTAATTTATCATAAAATAAGAAAGATACATGTAAAGCCTAATACTCCTTTTCTCCTCGAGGGGTTGACTCTATTTATATAGTTGAGCTTATTGGATTTTCCTCTATGTTCTAGGCCCTCCAGCCTTTTTACTATTCAGCTATGTCTGGGTCATTGGTACAGTATAAAAATGTTAAAAAATTTATAGTAATTTATATATTTTTTATACTTACCAATGACCCAGACGGGGATGGCCCTCCCAGGAGTTGGGAACTCATTCCTCCCCGCTGAGTACATAGCGCTGACCAGGCACTGCTTGTAAGAATGATAATTGGCGCCAATTTCGGGACGTCCTTGACACTGCACATGCGCAGTGGAGGCAAAGTATGGAGGACCTTTAGGACATGATTTCTTTTGGTTTTAGATGCAAATTTTGGGGATTGGGGGGCAAAATTTGTGTTTGGCCCTAGAATTTTAAGAGTTAGCACCAGCTATGTCTGGGTCATTGGTAAGTATAAAAAATATATAAATTACTATAAATTTTTTAACATTTCAACGAGTTCCTAAAAGGCAAGGAGAGACACTATATGAGCACCTTTAAAGCAGTATTATTATGTTTAGCCGTGAAAAAATAGGAGGAATCCAGAAAGTCGTGGGAAAATAGAAATAGGGTAACATTAACAGATAGAGGTGATGAACAAGTCTTGGATAATCACAGAAGGAAAGATAGGTCACTGTACCTGTGCTATTTTATTTTAAGAGATACAGAAGTGATTGAGACCATTCATTCGCTGTTGTCTCCACCTATATTTAATGGGAAGTACAGGAGTCTCTACTAATACTTGCATGTATGATTTTGCACCCTGTGCTTTTATTCTACCCTGTACTTTTATTTAATTTTGTAAAATTTTCAAACTGTACTTAATCCCACCCTGTAGTTGGAGGGGGATATATGAATGGGTTCTGTCTGTCATTCTGTCCATCTGTTCTTTTCCATTTCTTGTAATTGCATTTTCAAGAAAACTGTTCAAACTAATTTTTGAAAGTTTAAGATAAAACATTTGGGGTGAATGGGCTTGCGAACAAGCTGTATTCAAGTATTTCTGTAAGAGTTATTCCCTTGTTGGACTTACAATTTCTTGTCATAGGGTATTTTGTGTTTTTAAAAATTTGTTTAGCAGTTTTTATCGCTGTCTTGGAAAATTGATTAGCAACTTCAACTTCATCCCCCCCCCCCCAATTTCCCAATTTCTATCACGGTTGTACTGCCTGTTTACTCGTGTCTGAGCTCATACTCTATCATAAACCAATCCCTAACTTTACAAATGGTAGTTATCAAGTGGCCCCTCTTAGCCTAAGCACGCCCTTCTACTTTTCAGTTTTAGGATAAAGACGATTTTAGTCACAAGCACTGGTAATTACAACAGAAATAGGTAAGTAGTCATCTGATGATCGCAGCAACTAACCTTACCAAATACATAAAAAGCTAGAGTGCCCTGGTCCTGTGGGTTGGCTATGAAAAATAAAAACATCAGTGATTGAGACATGCTCTTGCGGTTCAAGATTTGATTTCCACTTCGCTATATTCAAATCGATCCACCCGAACGAAAAAAAGTCATGGAAGATGATTACGAAGAATGACTGGTGCACATCAAGGGAGCTAATTTATAGGCACCGACATCGTAGAAAACACCAGTGGAGTTTTGTCAACTGATTTGAAAACACTCGTAAAATGGTGGTTAGGTTCCGCTCTACAGTTTCGCACTATTGCACAGGGGTGAAATTCTAAAGGTTCCAGGTCAACTCGCCCCCGCCAGTTTACCCGGGTCAACTCGCCCCCGATCGGTGGGCGAGTTGACCTGCATTTGAGGGGCGAGTTGTCCCGGGGAAATTTTTTTTGGGGGGGTGGGTAATTTTTTGTACAAAATTGGGGGAGGGGTAATTTTTTTTTGATTAAATTGCTGAGAAAAACTGAAAAATAATAACTGAAGTACTTACCTTCAAAATTTTTAATCATCCTTTTAGAAAATCCAAGAATCAAAAACGTAAATCCTTTCATAGAAAACCCATTGAATAACAGGGAGCACATAAACACATTTGTGATTTCAATACATTTTCTCGAACTTCGGAAAAAAGAAACGTTTCCCCATTTCTCGGCGAAAAGGAAATAGGTTTTACTTCCCCATTGTTCGTCATATATTTCTCGGCGTTTTCAATACATTTTCATGTTTAATTAGTATAAATGTGTCTTGACGTGTTTTGTACGAGTGCTGTAACCAACTTTATATTGTAATTTATATTGTAAAATAATAAAATATATATTATTGAAATAAAAAATGCTGATCTGGCTGGACTTCATAATATTGTTGTAAATAATAGATTATAGTATTAAAATAAAAAAAATTGCTGATATAACTCGAGTTACGTTTTTTTAACTGAGGACGACTTGACCCGGTGCGAGTTGACCCGGGGCGACTTGACCTGGGACGACTTGACCCGAGGGCGAGTTGACCCGTTCCCATTCTAAACATAGGGCATATGTTGAAACTAATGCCATGTAAATTGGAGATATATTTTTAGAATCAGATATATGATTACATTAGGTTATTTGTTGGACAAGGATGATAATGATATTATAAGTGAACTGACACCTGCCGGATATTCATTCAATCATGTACCCCGTGGGTCAAGGGGTGGCGGTGTTGGTCTACTGTGTAAGGAAAATATAAAAATATCAATCAAATCAACCCAAAATAATTTTAAAACTTTTGAACTTCTTGATGTTGCATTGACTGTGGATGGTAAATCATTTTTTAATCTCTTGATTATCTACCGACTACTGCCAAGCAAAAAGAGACACATTACAAATACTATGTTTTTTTGAGGAGTTTGAACCTTTACTCAACAGATATTGTGCTCAAGCTGGCCGTTTTTTGATAGTGGGAGATTTGAACTTTCACTTTGACATTATTTCTGACCCTGACACCGGCCGCTTCATGGAGTTAACAGATTCTCACGATTTGATACAACACGTCCAGGAACCTACACATAGACGTGGACACATTTTAGACCCCATTATATCTCAACGATATGACAGTCTTGTGAAGGAGACATGTGTTCTGGATCCATCACTATCTGACCATTTTCTTGTTCTTTGTAAACTGTGTGTTAAAAAGCCTGATGTGATTAAGAAAACAACGTCATTCCGCAAACTTAACAACATGGATAATGACAGTTTTAGGCAGCAAATCCCCGAAGCCCTCGATAAACTTAACTGTGGGACTTCTCTCCAGGACCTGTTAGATTGCTACAATTCTAGTCTTAGGGTGCTACTCGATAAGACAGCACCATGATTTCAAAAACTATCATCAGTAGAAAAACACGCCCCTGGATGAATGATGAAATTCGTACATCCAAACAAATTCGCCACCAATTAGAAAGGCAGTGGCAACGTACAAATCTAACTGTACATCGCGAGATGTACATTGCACAATGTAAAGTTGTCAAAAACGAAATTACTTACTTTAAGAAACAGTTTCTTTGTGGTAAGATCAGTGCCTGTGGCTCTGACCAAAAGCAACTGTTCCAAATCATACAGTCCCTAGAATCGAAGCAGACAAATAAATTGTCGGAGGAGCTGTCTAGTGCCCATATTGCCCAAAAGTTCTCAGAGTTTTTCGTGAATAAAATTGAGACAATTAGAAAGACCCTGGATCAAACACAATGTACCTTCGATCAAGGCCCAACCGAAACCCCATTTTTCTCATCTGATAAAAGATTGGTAAGCTTTGATTGTGTGTCCGAAAGTGTTGTTGAGAAAATTATCATGTCCTCGCCAACTAAAAGTTGTGCCTTAGATCCTATTCCCACTTCTTTGCTGAAGTTATGTCTTCCAGCTCTCAAAGGTTGTATAACAAAGATTGTTAATGAGTCAGTACAAAATGGTTATGTGCCACCATGTCTCAAAACAGCCCTGGTTACGCCTCTTCTAAAAAGACTTCTTTAGATCCCTGTGTACTTAAAAATTATTGACCTGTATCAAACCTGCCATTTATCTCCAAAGTCATTGAGAAAGTAATTGCCAAACAGCTGCGTTTATATTTAGACAACAATCAGCTTGTGGATTCAAAACAGTCTGCATACCGCGAAGGCCACTCCACAGAATCTGCACTTCTGAGCGTGCAAAATGATATACTAGAATACCTAGACCACCGGAAGGCAGTTGTTTTGATCCTTTTAGATCTTTCAGCTGCCTTTGGTACCACAGACCATAAAATCTTATCCGATAGACTTTTGCAATTGGGTATTGATGAATTTGCATTGAGGTGGTTTCAATCCTACATATCAGAAAGGACCCAGTGTGTCACAATTGAGGAAATTCAATCAAACCCTGTACCACTTAAATTTGGCGTACCCCAAGGCTCAGTCCTGGGTCCAATTCTTTTTTTACATTATACATACAGCCCCTCGGGGAGATTATTCGATCTCATGGGATTGGCTGCCATTTCTATGCAGATGACTCACAGATCTATGCGGAGTTTGACCCCTTGGATACAAATGACACTGAGTTGAAATTTCAAATTTTGCGGAATTGCATCGATGATATTAGAACCTTTATGCTGGTAAACAAACTTAAACTTAACGATGAGAAAACAGAACTTATAATTTTTTCTTCTAGGCATAAACCTGCCCCAGACAATTTGCCCTGCCTTAAAGTAGGAGATACCATTATCAATCCATCTACTACTGTTAGAAACCTTGGTGTGTATTTTGATTCTCACCTAACCATGGTTCCTCATATTTCAAAAGTCTGCCAGTCTGCCAATTTTTATCTTCGGAAAGTTGGTCGATCCAGAAAATTCCTAACCACGCGTGCCACAGAATGCCTCATTCACGCATTTATTTCTTTAAGGCTGGGCTACTGTAATTCGCTTCTACATGGTCTTCCCAATAAACAACTTGGCAGACTACAGTCTATTCAAAACACAGCAGCACGCATTGTGACATTAGCGAAAAAGAGAGATCACATAACACCTAAGTTGAAAAGTTTGCATTGGCTTCCTATTATGGCCAGAGTTGAGTTCAAAATTCTCCTCTTCACATATAAAGTACACATGAAGCAGTCCCCAGCTTACATTGCTAATCTAGTAAAACCATATATACCGAAACGCCCCCTCTGTTCCACAAACCAAAATCTTTTAGAAGAGAAATCCTATGTTCTCGCCAGCTACGATGGACGTTCTTTTAGCTATAATGCTCCTAGACTGTTTAACATGCTACCAGAATTTGTTAAAACAGCCCCTTCTTTGACAGCATTTAAATCTAGATTGAAATCCCATTTATTTAACAAATATTTTTAAATCCTATGTTGGTCATCTTTTTGTTTATGAGCAGTGTTGTAAAGCGCCATGGAACTTTTTTTAATATTGTGAGATGTTTGCGCTATATAAATGTATATTATTATTATTATTATTATTATTATTATTATTATTATTATTATTATTATTATTATTATTATTACAAGAGAATTTGAAGTTTTGGTCCTAAAGTTGGAGTCTGATGCATAGAGGTAAATTACCAGATGAGTTATGGGAAACAGTGGCTTCAAAAAATCGGCTATTTTTTTAAATGTAATTTTTAAATGGGTTTGTTACCAGGCATGTAACTAAAAAATGAGACGAAAACATGGAATTTCTTTTTTCACATTTTAGAAACGGGGTTATATGCTCCAGGGTTACACGTAGGTGAGTGGGGATAGTGGGAAAATTTTGCTTTTGAGGCTGCTGGGTGGCTGAAAATGACTGGCATTGGCATTTTTTCATGCAATTTTGCAGGTTGAAGTCTTTCCTTTGACAATAAATTATTTCACCCACATTCAGATTATTTATTTCTACTTAGTCAAATAGTGTTATATGTTTTTAGTGAATTTGGGAAATGTAATACATGTTATGGATTACATGTAGATAACTAAGTTACAAAATATTTGTATTTGAAGAGAGTGTATTGCATGTCATTTTAGGAAATGCCTGGAAAACTGTGGAGTGGAACCTTAAATTTATCATTTCGCATAACCAACAGACGTTCATAGTAAATTGGTGTATTGTGACTATTGTGACACTGTTTATCTGTAGTTTTGCTCATTTTTAAATTGGAATGTTGGATGAGCGCATAAAATATTGAATCGCACAATACGAACTAAATTTCGCTGATTGGATCGCATCTAGGAGATCTTGCTTCGTGAAACCGAATAAAAAATGCCTTGTTCATGGTCGTCACATTTCAAAGAAACCCAACAAAGATATCTTTTCCAAATTTAATATATAGCTATCCCCTGATAACATCATGAATGGGATTGTGAACCAGCTGCGCCTAAGTATTTCTTCAAGAGTTATTATCTCCGCATTTTCAAAAAGGCGATGATCTAGTGATGATCTCTGTCTGTACGTCCGATTTTTTTAGCTATAATTTTGAAACTTGCTACACTTCTTACATTGTAAGTATGGTATAGAGATGACAAAAACAGGTTTAGTTTGAATTTTTACAACCAGATGGTGCCAGTGGCACCACTTTAATGCTGAGCTAAAGTACTGCTTTGCAACGAAAAGCTCCTAGGATATGTAATTTTGATTGTTTAACCCTTTACCTAACATAGCAGCTAAAAACACCAGGAAATTGACTAAAATAAGCCTACTGCAGCCTAAAATATCTTACAAATGTCTCGATAAAACCATACAAATATGGATATCATTAGAACCGGCTCGTCAGCCGGTTCTAATGATATCCATAGTTGTATGGTTTTATTAAAACGTGAGAATTTTTTTCGAAAAATGTGAAATTTAATTTATTTTTTTAAAAAAGCTGTGTTAGGTAAAGGGTTAAAGTGTGTTCATATGTTCAGGTAGGGTATCTAGATGTGCAAAAAGGTTTAGGATTGTTGTTTCATCCCCACGTGGTGTCCGCAGTGCCACTTTTGTCGTTTTTCTTGTCTTACATTTAGAACACAGTCTTTTGGTGATCTTGCAGATGGAAGTTATAGTTCCTTGGCAGTGGTTTCTAGGACTTAACTATACACCACTACGATGTCTCAGTGTTACCTTAATACAAGGGAACAAAAATAGGTAGAATTCTCCAGGCCTTTAAAGACACTTTTTGGGCTGGCACAATTATGAAATTTCATGATCGACTTTTGAAGAAGAATAATGAATTAAAGTTGACTTTAAACAACTATATAGAAAAAAATATTTTTGGTCATAAATTCCTCAGGCTGGATTCTTTAGGTATGCAGGGAAATATTCAGACTCTTGGACCATCTCAGGCCCAAACCTGAGCGTAGACTCAGGTTTGCACCTGAGGTGGTTAAGAGTCTAATAATAGCCGCATTGAGATTTAAGAAGGCAATTGAAGTCAGATCTGGCTGGTGTCATGTGTTGTACCTTTATACTTCTTTCCCATATCAATTGCAGTGCTTTTTGATATTCTATAGCCTCTTACACTTCTTATGAGCATGATGTGGAGGAGACTAATAACTAATAATTCATCAGTAAATGGGTGATGAAAACCAGAATCGTCAACTTTGAAAATATAGTTGATTATGAGTGTTTTCGATGATTAATAGACTTCTCGATTAATCATAACAGGCCTGGACACTTTCAGAATCTATGAGATGAATCAGATGCATATTTTGCGAGAATCAATGCTTATTTTCATTGTTTTCCATATGAGAATCATTTGTGAGGATCGATTCTAATTCTCACATAAATTTTAATACCTGGCTGTAGATGTATATTTACTTGGTGTTATATGTTGCATGACCATATACCTAATTGGCTCAGTAGAAGAATTTCATGAAATACAGATGTAAGCAGCAGTCTGTATTGATCCATTATGCATGTTAAGCACGCTAGTATTTACGTTTTGCTTTTTCTAGCTCAAAAAGTTAAATAAAACATTTACCTAGAAAAAAAGAAGGTTGTGTGAAAAAATTTAAGGTAATCCTGTTTCATATTTCCTGAATTTTCAATATCTACAAACCTGTAGATTTTGTCCAGATAGATGGATGTATTGATTACAACATGTACATGTTTTTTCATTGTTCTTTTTCAATTTTAGACTGGTGGAATAGTTTTAGTCGGCCTTGGTGTGGCAGCTTTAGGCTTTGCAGGTAGGTACAAGTTTTAACTGGTTGCGTGCTAGAAGCCACAACCATGGCTCTATTAAAAAGTGCTAAAAGTTTTACGGGGGTGCGGTGGCTCGGTAGGTAGAGGTGCAGGCTGCAAGCCGAGAGGTCTTCGGTTCGAATCCCACCTGTGGCAACTGTGTTGTGTCCTTGGGCATGACACTTCACCTCTCCATTGTCCATGTGGGGGCACGATGACTTTGTGTACTGTTTTTGTTTCCTGATGATATGAATGAGACCATTTGTGTTGTTATACAGTCCTGTGATATCCAAACCTATCTCTTTTGCAATCAGGTCCCTAATTCACAAAATTAACAATTTGTTAACTCATGGCATAGTCACAAATAAAATGAATATAGCCAAAGTAATACTTATTTTAAAACCAGCCCCGAACATAAATTCAATAACTACAGGCCCATCAGTATCTTGCTAGCTTTTTCCAAAGTATTACAAAAACCTATGTGTTATATAGAATTACTTAATATTTAAATACAGTTGACATCCTTTATCATCATCAATATGGATTCGGAAACTATCATTCCAAAATATATCCTGTGATGCAACTTAGGAAACATAGGAGTGTAGAATGATAAAGATAGTAAAAATAATACCAGAGCAGTATTTCTAGATCTCTCTAAGGCCTTTGATATAATAAATCACAATATGTTGTTATGCAAACTGGAAAAATATGGATTTAAAGGAATAAGTAACACCTGGTTAGGAGCTACTTATCTAACAGGAATCAATACATTCAATTTGGTGAGAACAAATCTAATTTAGCCGAAATCTCATGTGATGTTCCACAAGGATTAATACTTGTCCCTATATTATTTCTGCTGTATAATAACAACATTAGTTCCGCAACATCGTTAAATCTATCATGATGTATGATGCCTCTGTGTCCGACTTACTTCAAATAGTTAATACCAAGGTTTTAGCTGCAAGTACCAATAATGAACTCAATAAAATATTTGAGTGGCGCTCTGCCAATCAGTTACATTTGAATGCATACAAAGCAAAGTATATGTTGATAAATCCAGTGCCCAGTAATAGTACTCCTTAGACTCCTAAAATTTTCCTAAACAACAAAAATCTAATAATATCATTTATTAATAATCATATAATGTCATAATTTGATAAAATCAAAAACAAAATTAGGTATAAACATTGATGAAAATCTATCTTACCAAACTCACATGTCTAAAATTGGCTCTGGAATAAAATAGGCAAATTTATTAGTACATGAGCATTTTATTTACAATGGAATCAACAAGTGGTGGCAGAAGGGTAATAGATGTGATGGAGACCATCCATAAACACATAAGAGTTCATGACAACTCTAGTTGTAGCTCATGCATTCTCCAGTTGTGACACTGTTGCCCAGTGCTTTGTGGTAGGCAAGGTGACAGATATGTGCTCATTGGTACCTGCTTTGCCTATTCATGGAAAGACAGGTCATATACCAGCTTTAAGGTATGGTCTAACAAAAGCCCAAAGCGCAGGCAAATACACCAAAATTATCCACTCTTCCACCAATAAGTTAAGTATTTAAAAAAAATACCATACAAGCACATTTTCAACTGATGTTTTTGTATCCTGCTCCATTATATAAACCAATAATGTTTCGGTGGTCTCGGGATGACCCATCCAATTCACTGCTTCCAATTGGTATTCCTACTTGGATAGACCCAGTACCTATGCTGATGATTAAGGTAATCAAATGTAGTTGTAGCTCTGAAAAATCATGTAAGTCTAAACAATCTATCTGTGCAGCTTCACAAATGGGTTGCAGTTCTTTGTGAATCAATACGTTCACATTAATGAAAACAAATCTTATGGGACATTCCACAAGGATCAATACATGGCCCTATATTATTTCTGCTGCATATTAATAACATTACCTCTGAAACATTATTAAATCTCTTATCATTTACTGATGATACTTGTATATATGACACAGTTTCATATATCGAGATTTTACCTGCATGTACCAGTAATAAACTCAATAAAATATTTGAGTGGTTCTCGGACAGCCAGTTACTTTTGAATGAAATTAAAACGAGGCCCCATGGGGCCTGTGGCGCTCAACTGACAAAGTTGTTTAAAGAAGGATTTAATTGGTATCTATGGCTAGTAAACATTACAGAGGAATGAAGTCATGTAACTATTCAAAATTCTGTTGTCCAGTAAGATGAACTTTTTCTGGTATTGAGACAATGCCCAGATTTCCAGTAATGGAAAATAGGGAGCCTTAATATCAATCTAGGGATTTAACATCATAAACAACAATAAAAAAATCGATAGAGGGGACTTCATGTGGAAGAACAATTCTTGAAACTTTTAGGTATAAATATTAATGAAAATCTATCTAACCAAGATCGCATATCTAGGATTAGATCTAAAATAAGATGGGCAAATTATGTCTTAAATAAGGTAAAAAAAATATTACGATATAAAGCTCTTAAAACTTTATATTATACTCTTGTTCATTGTCATCTGCTATATGTTATCCATATACAGGACAATTCAAGAGCAGTGAAAAAAAGCTCCAAAGTACTGAAACACTCACTCCGAATTATAGATAACACAAAAATATACTTCACACACAGTCTCCTTGTTCATAGAAGATAAGATTCTTCTGGTGAATGACTTGTTTATACTTCAGGACAGCCTTTTCGTGTTTGACTCAAAACAGAACCCTCTCCCTGTCCCTAAAAAATTGCTTCAGCATCCTATATAACCTGGCATGCATGAAAGCCAGGCAAACAGTGCTAATACTTGTAAACAGAATGTGAACTAAGTTGTTAGATAAGTTACCCATGTTCACGTACCCTAGAATATGGAATGATCAAGGCAAACAACCAAAATAGGTTCAAAAGAAAATTAAAAATTAAACTTCTTGTATTAAACATAGATAATTCCCAGTGTAACAATCCATACTGCCTTGACTGTAATGTGTAAGTTCCTTGCACAGACACAATTGCTGTTACTCATAGAGATCCAGATATTTCAAGACTTTCCTCAAACTGTTGCTCATGTTTTCCATGTTAATTGTTATCCACACCTCTCTCTAAGCTTGGTGCTGGCAACCCTTTGAAATACAAATGGTATCTCGTCTCCCATTATCTTCTGTAATGAGCCATCAGGTCTGCAGAACCCAGAGTTTAAAAAATTAATATTTATGGATGTCAGAGGTGAAGCTGCATAGCATATAGTCCTAGTAGACTTGTAGTGTTGATGGTAAAACACTTTTCATAAGGGGATAACAGGTAGGCAACAATTCTGGCTATGTTATCTCCTTGTGTTATATTGGTTTATACTATGTTTTAACAATATATACAATTCTATGTTACATGCTCATACAGTAAAAATAAGAATCTGAATCAGATTGCAATCCAATCGCAACACATTTAACCAACAGGTTGACATTTTGTAAGTAAAGTACCGCACAATCAAGATGGCATCAAAAAGAACAACTGCAGGTACCTTCTCTGAGTCAATGTACTTGCATTTCTTTTTTGGCAGGGAGGAAAGCAGACAGAGAGCCTTGACCACATTGTGACTCAGTCACACCCAATCAACATATTTTGTCTGTTTTTGTGATCACCACACAATAGATTAAATGCCTCTGTTGGATGGTCTTTAACCCTTTACCTAGCACAAAAGGCATATGACACTTGCAAACAAAATTCTTGAATAAATATTATTTTTTATGTCATACTCCAAGCAGTGTACATGTAGGGATGTTATAGGATTTGCATGTACATACATGTCACTTGAGATTAAGCAGGCAAATTGAAGAATAACATTCTTGGTAAGAGATACAAGATAGTTTTATTTTAGCTCACCTACTTCTATTGAAGTGGTGAGCTATTGTCATAAACTCGGGCGTCAGCGTCCGGCGTGTCCAATATTGTAAGATTTAATGTTAAGGTTAATTTCTCAAAGATCAGTGGGCTCAGGCCTTTGATATTGCATATGTAGGTTGTAGGGGACTATCAGAACAGTATATAACCCTGATACAACTTTTTTTTCCAAATTTCACCTAAAATTTTCTGCCCAAACTTGTAAGAATTTGCGTTTAGGTGTTGTAAGAATTTGCATTAAAGTCAGCTTTTGTGCAGATTGTGCTGCCTTAACTTCTCATTACTGTTGATTTTCGTATTTCAATAACAACTGTAGGTATTAACCCTACTGTATGCAGAAATTTAACGGAAATTTTCTTTTTTTTCAGTCAAAATTTTCATGTTTTTCTCGGACTAAGTAAATTTTAAGTTGTAAAACTTTGTAAACTTTGTGTTTAGGTGAGTTGTGTTTCTATGTGTCTTTCCAGGCGATTAATATTCTACACTTTGGTTATTGAACTCCATTGCAGTAATATTTAACCCTCATTACATGCATATTTGAGGAATTTGAGGCTGATTTTCTGCCAAAACTTGTAAGAATTAGCATTTAGGTGTTGTAAGAATTTGCGTTAAAGTCAGCTTTTATGCAGATTGTGGTGCCTTCACCTCTCATTACTGTTTATTTTCTCATTTCAGTAACTACTTTAGGTATTAACCCTACTGTATGCAGAAATTTAACTGATTTCTTCTCTTTTTTTCAGTCACAATGTTCACGTTTTTCTCTGACTTCCTCAATTTTAAGTTCTAAAAGTTTGTGTTAAGGTGAGTTCTGTTTCTATGTGTCTTTCTGGGCAATTGATATTGTACACATGGGTTACTGAACTACATTGCGGTAATGTTGCGCCCTCATTACATGCATATTTGAGGAATTTGAGGGGGATTTTTGGGACTTACATTCACTTTCTTTAAAAAAAATTTTTTTTATTTTTTTTTTTTATTTAATACTTTCTCATACTTGTTACTAGTAACATTAAGGCTTATTTTAGTTGTTGATATGATGTATTTTTGTTGGGACTTATAGTCACTTTCTTGAACGAATGTTTTTCCACAACTCCTCTTTAACCAATGAATGTACTTCAATTACAATTTCATTGATTCTTCAGTGGGCTCGGGCCTTTGATATTGCATATGTAGGTTGTAGGGGACTATCAGAACAGTATTTAACCCTGATACTATGACTTTTTTCCAAATTTCACCTAAAATTTTCTGCCAAAACTTGTTGTAAGAATTTGCGTTTAGGTGTTGTAAGAATTTGCGTTAAAGTCAGCTTTTGTGCAGATTGTGCTGCTTTAACTTCTCATTACTGTTGATTTTCATATTTCAATAACAACTGTAGGTATTAACCCTACTGTATGCAGAAATTTAACGGAAATTTTCTTTTTTTTCAGTCAAAATTTTCATGTTTTTCTCGGACTTAGTAAATTTTAAGTTGTAAAACTTTGTAAACTTTGTGTTTAGGTGAGTTGTGTTTCTATGTGTCTTTCCAGGCGATTAAAATTTTACACTTGGGTTACTGAACTCCATTGCAGTAATATTTAACCCTCATTACATGCATATTTGAGGAATTTGAGGCCGATTTTCTGCCAAAACTTGTTGTAAGAATTAGTGTTTAGGTGTTGTAAGAATTTGCGTTAAAGTCAGCTTTTGTGCAGATTGTGGTGCCTTCACCTCTCATTACTGTTTATTTTTTTCTCATTTCAGTAACTACTTTAGGTATTAACCCTACTGTATACCGAAATTTAACTGATTTCTTCTCTTTTTTTCAGTTACAATGTTCACGTTTTTCTCTGACTTACTCAATTTTATGTTCTAAAAGTTTGTGTTAAGGTGAGTTCTGTTTCTATGTGTATTTCCAGGCAATTGATATTGTACACATGGGTTACTGAATTACATTGCGGTAACGTTGCGCCCTCATTACATGCATATTTGAGGAATTTGAGGGGAATTTTTGGGACTTATATTCACTTTCTTTAAAAAAAAAAAACTTTTTGACTTTTTTATTTTTATTTAATACTTTCTCATACTTGTTACTAGTAACATTAAGGCTTATTTTAGTTGTTGATGTGATGTATTTTTGTTGGGACTTATAGTCACTTTCTTGAACGAATGTTTTTTCCGCAACTCCTCTTTAATCAATGAATGTACTTCAATTACAATTTCAGTGATTCTTCATTACATAATGCCATTTTGCACCTCCTATTTTATTTTTAGCTCATCTTGACAAAGTCAAGCTGAGCTAATCTCATCGCTTGCCGTCCGTCGTCCGTCAACACCATGTTTTGGTCTTCTCCTCCAAAGCCACTGGGCCAATTCAAGTGAAAGTTTGTGTGAGTGATGGTCCCAAAGGGGCATTTCATTTTTGTTCACCTCAGCATGCCCAGCCCCATAGGGAGGGAGTGGGGGAAAATGCTCCAAAATATTTTTAAAATCTTCTTCTCAAGAACCAGTGTGAACAATGCCTTGATATTTGCTATGGAGCTTCCATGTGAGGTGTAGAATCAAGTTTGTTCAAACGAAGTTCGTGAAGTAATATTTGGCTTTGTAATAGGAGGGGTAAGATTTTTGGCCCCGCCCAAAATTTCTATTTTCTGAACCGATGGTCGGTATGAACCAAATTTGGTTTGTGGTAGTATTGGGTCATAAGTACTTGACCCATGCAAAAAAAAAAATTCCCACATCCCCATGGGAACCCTGGGAGCTAAAAATAGAAATATTTTCAAACGCCCATATTTCCCAAACCCCACGGAACAGAGAGCTTTTATTTGGTATGAAGTATTCTTATGACCAGTAGAATTGAATGGTAAAAAAAAATTGCCATCGGTTATGTTAGGGTGTTCTGTAATGGGCATCGAAAAAATGCTGAGTCAGCATATTTGCAAAAATTTGAAAAATCTTTTCTCCAGAACCAATCATCAGAATCTTTTGATATTTGGTATACAGCATTCATAGGGGGGTCAGATAAAAGTTTGTTGAAATAAAGCTCATTGGTTCATATTTGGGCTCTCTACAGGAGCCCGAAGTTTTAACATAGGGTAATATGGGGAATATTCTTTAAAAATCTTCTTCTTCAGAACCACCAGTCAGAATCTTTTAATATTTGGTATACATCATTGTTATGAGGGTCAGATTCTAGATTGTTCAAACCAAGTCCCTAGGTTAATATTTGGGCTTCCTATGGAAGCCCAAATTTTATCTTTGTTCAATATGGAGGGTAATTTAAACAAATCTTCTTCTTCAGATCCATCAGTCAGAATGCTTTGATATTTGGTATGCAACATCTCTATGGGGGTCAGATTCAAGTTTGTTCAAATCAGATCCCTAGGTATATATTTGGGCTCACTATGGTAGCCCAAATTTTTACTTAGTGCAATATGAGAAAATTTCTTTAAAAATCTTCTTCTTCAGATCCACCAGTCGGAATGCTTTTATATTTAGTATACAACATCTCTAGGGGGGTCAGATTCCAGGTTGTTCAATTCGAGTGCCTAGGTTAATATTTGGGCTCCATATGGGAACATGAAATTTAACTTAGTACAATATGAGGGAATTTCTTCAAAAATCTTCTTCTTCAGATTCACTTGTCAGAATGCTTTCACATTTGGTATACAACATCTCTAGGGGGGTCAGATTCAAGTTTGTTCAAATCGGATCCATAGGTCAATATTTGGGCTCGCTATGGTAGCCCAAATTTGAACTTAGTGCAATTCGAAGAAATTTCTTTACAATTTCTCTTCTTCAGATCCAATGGTCAGAATGCTTTCATATTTGGTACACAACATCTCTATGGAAGTCAGATTTAACTGTGTTCAAATCAAGAGCCTGGGTTAATATTTGGGCTCTCTATGGGAGCCGGAATTGGCCATTTTGCTGAAGAATTAAAAATTTTGTATTCAGTACCCTCTAGAGGTACTAAGATTAATCCACATAGGTTGTATCAAGGGGCTTCATAGGGGAGCTCTACATTTTACTTATGATCAACTGAAGTAAAGGCATGATGCCTAGATTATTTTTGTCACTCCTGAGGGACTCAAGGATTGACAGTGTAGCCTATGGAGATGGCTTGCTTAATGTAGACTCATTCTTGGACTCTGTTTAAATTGTGTTCTGTTCAAGATGAACGCTTCAGGCCCCGTGGGGCCTGTTGTTTTTTAATCTGATGTATTTTTATTTTGTAAAAAATAAATTTATGAAAGCCTTTCCTAATTCTTATTTATGATTTAATACCTGGCCTCACGATTCATATTCTTAATCAAAAACATTTCTAAAAGAAAAAAATGCTTTTATATCCAATGATTCTATGTTGAATTGATATATAATAAATGCAGAAATATAGACTTTCCAAAGCCATCACATAAACCACATTAATCATTTGATGCCCAGTTAATGATTTATATTAACTAAATATTAGGCATGTAACATTGGAACGACATTATCAAGTGCGAATGTAGGTGAGCGTTGGGATGTAACATCACTCTTGTTTTACACACATTTGCTCATTCATATGTGTCAACTGTTTTTATGATGCTTTCCAAAATACATGCTTATTTTTATAAATTATATATTTGTTTTTATAGGACGCTATGCTTTTCGATATGGACAAGTTGCACAGAAAACTCTTAAGAAGAAAATGGATGCTCTTCCACAGTCAGGAGTAAGTATATTTGAATGAAGACAGACTTACCTTCATTGAATTCGCAAAAAAACCATTGTCCCCCAAATATTAATTTCAAAGTACATTATGTGGTTGAACCAAAAATTGATACATTTTGGTTTGAAAACATGTGACCCCTCACTGGAACAAGTTCGTTCCAATGAGGGGTCACTGGATATGTTTTTGTTGAAATTTTTGAACATTTTGATAAAGTAATATTTAAGAAAATAAACTTTGATATCATCTTCATTGGGTAAAGGGTTATCCGAACTGTATCATCAAGGCATGTTGATTTGTTTCAATTGTGATGGCTCCAGTCCCGATTATGGTATGTGTGTTCAGATATCTAAACAGTCTTTCGATATACTGGTATACTGCAGTATTTTTAGCTCACCTGACTGAAAGTCAGGGTGAGCTTTTCTTATCACTCTTCGTCCGTCGTCGTGCGTGAAGGTGGTGTTTGAGCCTCTTTCTCCTAAACCACTGGCCACATTTTAATTAAATTTCATGAAAGTAGTGGTTATATACGGACATTTTGATTTTTATCCAAATTAGGTTTCGGCTCATATTGAGCAGAGGTGTGGGGAAAAAATGGCCAAATTGTTTGAAAATCTTCTTCTAATGAACCACCAGTAGCAGAGACTTGATAGGTGGTATACAGAGTCCTTTTGAGGTTTAGAATCAAGTTTGTTCAAGAGAAGTTTGTCGGGCATTATTTGCCTTCGTTATGGGAGGGGCAAAAATTTTGGCCACGCCAAAAATTTCTATTTTCTGAACCGTGAGGTCGATTTGAACCAAATTTGATATGAGATGATAATGGGTCATAAGTAGTTCATTGATGCCCAAAAAATTTTTCTCATTGCCCCGTGGGAACCTCGGGAGCTAAAAATAGGAAAAACCTTAAAACTGCCATATCTCCAAAACTACATGGCACAGAGAATTCTTATTTTGTATAAAGCTTACCTTTATCCAGTAGAATAGAATGGTTTAAAAAAATCCCTATCGGTTTGATCACAAGGTACTTTTTTCAGGACTTTGAAAAAGTGCTGAGTCAGCACTTTTTAACACTGTAGGCAATGGGAAAAAACATTAAAAAATCTTACCCAGATCCAGCAGGCAGAATCTTTTGATATTTGGTATGCAACATTGTAGGGTGGATCTGATTCAAGTTTGTTCAAATCGGCCCCCTGGGTTCATATTAGGGCTCAGTATAGGAGCCCGATTTTGAACTTAGTGCATTTCAGGCAAATTTCTTAAAAAATCTTCTTCTCCAGATCCAGCAGGCAGAATCTTTTGATATTTGGTATGCAACATTGTGGGGTGGATCTGATTCAAGTTTGTTCAAATCGGTTCCCTAGATTCATATTTGGGCTCACTATAGAAGCTCGAATTCGAACTTAGTGCATTTCAGGCAAATTTCTTAAAAAATCTTCTTCTCCAGATCCAGCAGGCAGAATCTTTTGATATTTGGTATTCAACATTGTGGGGTGGATCTGATTCAAGTTTGTTCAAATCGGCCCCCTGGATTCATATTTGGGCTCACTATAGAAGCCCGAATTTGAACTTAGTGTATTTCAGGCAAATTTCTTCAAAAATCTTCTTCTCCAGATCCAGCAGACAGAATCTTTTGATATTGGGTATGCACCATGCTTAGGGGGGTGAGATTCAAGTTTGTTCAAGCCATGTCCCTAGATCCATATTTGGACTCACTGTGGGAGCTCGAATTGTAACTTAGTTCAAAATGAGGAATTTTCTTTAAAAATCTTCTTCTTCAGATCCAACAGTCAGAATGTTTTGATATTTGATGTACAGCATCCTTAGGGGGTGAGATTCAAGTTTGTTAAAGCCAAGTCCCTGAGTTCATATATCGGCTCCCTGTGGGAGCCTGAATTATAGCTTAGTTCAGTATGAGGAATATTCTTTAAAAATCTTTTTTTTTAGATCCACTGGTCAGAATCTTTGGATATTTGGTATAAGCTTTTCTTAGGAGGAGCAGATGCAACTTGTTGAAATCAATTCTCTGGGTTGATATTTAGGCTACCATGTCAGGTGAGTGCCCTCAGGCCCCTTGGGGCCTCTTGTTTTGAACACCGATACCAGTATCCAGTTTCGAATACCGTGCAGCCCTAAATCATGGTACTTCATCTGCCAGTAAATTTATATATTCAATTCTTTTATTACAATTTGTCCCCATGGGAGCTCTCGGAAATGGAGGAGTGTTTGTTCACTGTGATTAACAAGTTCTGTTTTAGTCTTAAAATATTACCTGGTAACCAATGCCTGGGTGAAAGTCCTCAAAAAGGGGGGGGGGAGAGGGGGCAGCTTTATTCCTGCATGGTATAAATGATTGTCTAAGCTTGACTTCATAGTTTTGCTGAATTCATGATGTTGAAAGTGAACTTAACCATCAGTAAATAATATTACAGTTTGTTGGTGAGTGCTTCTATACAGCTCTTCAATTGAGAAAACATTTGCTAGAATACAGTCATGTCATATCTCCTCAACGAGGATCTATTTTTTCTAGCTACTTGGACATTTTTGCTCTACAGTTGATGAAGGTAATTTGCAACAAGTTTTTAAATCATGGTAGGTTAAGGCAGCTTTATCTTACAACAGTGCTCTAGTAATCTTAACAAGGAACTCACATAACCCAACATATATGAACATCAGGCAAACATGACAAATATGGGTAAACAAAACATGAACAAGGTTGTTAGATAAGTTACTGATGTTCATATACTTATGAATATGGAATCATCTAGGCAAGGATTTTCATCACCTGAACAATTGAATTGAGTTGAAAAGATAACTAAAAAATAAACTTTTATCATCATATACTGATATGGTTCAATATAACAATCAATACTGGCTTGATTGTAATGAATGAGTTACTCCTTGTACAGATGCCATTATTATTTCTTGTACAGACACCATTTTTAGCTCAACTTGGGCGAAGCCAAATCTGAGCTTATGCCATGGCCAGTCGTCCGTCTGTCCGTCAGCAATTCAATACGGCTCGGGCTAGAGGCTGTATTTATGAACCGATCTTTACGAAACTTCTTGGGTACCTTTGTTATGACCCTGGGACGAGAACGAGTGTTTTGGGGTCCGATTCGAAATTCAAGTTGGCTGCTGGCGGCCATTTTGTACAGACTTAGGTGAAATCAGATTTTTGCGCAGAACTTCCATATGAAAGCGCTGATTTGAATAATTTTTTGTATGAATGTTTAGTACCATGGGATACATCACATATAATACAGGTTTTTTGCTCGTACGTAAATTATGCAAATTAGACTAACTTTGATGTATTTAGTGTTACTTTCAGCACTGTAAGTGCAAATGCCAATACAGCTCGGGCTAGAGGCCGTATTTATAAACCGATCTTTACGAAACTTCTTGGGTACCTTTGGTATCACCGTAGGACGAGAACGAGTGTTTTTGGGTGCGGTCCGAAATTCAAGATGGCCGATGGCAGCCATTTTGTACAAAATTAGGTGCAATCAGATTTTTGCACAGAACTTCCATATGAAAACGCTGATTTGAAAAATTTTTATGTGAATGTTTAGTACCATGGGATACATCACATATAATACGGGTTTTTTTTCTCGTGCAGAAATTATGCAAATTAGATGAACTTTGATTTTTTCAGTGCTACTTACACACAGTAAGTACACATGTCAATACGGCTCGGGCTAGAGGGTGTATTTCAACCAATCTTGACAAAACTTCTTGGGTACCTCTGTTATCACCTTGGGATGAGAACGGGTGTTTCTGAGTGCGGTCCAAAATTCAAGATGGCTGCCAGTGGCCATTTTGTACCGAAATTAGGTCTAATCAGTTTTTTGTACACAACTTCTATACGGCTCAGGCTAGAGGCCGTATTTATGAACCGATCTTTACGAAACTTCTTGGGTACCTTTGTTATCACCGTGGGATGAGAACGGGTGTTTTTGGGTGTGGTCCGAAATTCAAGATGGCCACCAGCAGCTATTTTAGTGCAATCAGTCTTTTGTACAGAACTTCTGTATGAAAGTTCTGATTTGAATAAATTTTTGTATGAATGTTTAGTAAAATGGAATACATCACATACAGTACCGGTTTTTTTCTCGTGCAGAAATTATGCAAATTAGATGAATTTTGATTTATTTAGTTCTACTTATACACTGTAAGTGCACATGTCAATACGGCTCGGGCTAGAGGCTGTATTTATCAACCGATCTTCATGAAACTTCTTTGGTACCTTTGTTATCACCTTGGGACGAGAACGAGTGTTTCTGAGTGCGGTCCAAAATTCAAGATGGCTGCCAGTGGCCATTTTGTACCAAAATTAGGTCCAATCAGTTTTTTGTCACAACTTCTATACAGCTCGTATTTATGAACTGATCTTCACGAAACTTCTTGGGTACCTTTGTTTTCACCTTGGGACAGGAATGAGTGTGTTTTGGGGTGCCTTTGTTATCACTGTGCTATGAGAACAAATATTTTGGGGTTCAGTCAGACCCACTCTGGGACTCAAAGATTTTTTCTAGTTTAGCATCTGACTGTCACCCACCTTTACAATACTTTACCTATACATTTGTTACAAGCTACGGTCAGTATTTATGTACAGACCGTTACAATACTTTATATGTACCTTTGTTATCAGGTCATTACCTAGATGTTTGTCATTGCTGTGTCACATACTATACATGTACATATCTTGACAAGTTGAGCTACAGTGTCATTGACACTTTCATTAGGCTGAAGTTTCATATGGGTCTTCCTGTCTACCCAGGTGCTATTCTGGTAGAAGTATGAAACTTTTCTTGATCAAGGAAATGCTAACTATAGTTTTCTTCAAATTAGTGGTTTGTTCACTTGGGAATTTAACTGCAAATTCAGAGGGCTGAGTGAGTAGGAAAATGACAAAAATAAAAAAAAAAAATCATAATTTATTAATTATTTATCATATAAATACACATCTCATACACAAATAATGATGAACATAATAATAATAATAATAATAATAATAATAATAATAATAAATAAATAACATTAATAATTGAATGAAAATGAAATGAAAATCTAAACTTGAAATCCGGTGCTGTGGGACACAGAATCTAAATACTGTTGGAGGCTAATATTACCTTCGCGAAGAAGACGTTGGAAATGCCAGATGGAGCAATCCACTTTTCTGTACTTCTTCCTGGGCATCAATTTTCCACCCGCATTATGTTGTAGTATGGTTGCTTCCTGGTAAGCCTGTTCTTTTTTCAAAAAATCTATCATCCTGAATATGTTGGTGTGCGACCCAGCTAACACCAGCTGCAGCTTCCCATGCCAGCCTTCTATATGATTACTCAGCTGTTCTAAGCAACCTCTTCTCATTTGTTTTTGGCACATCAGTCAAAAATGAAGAACATTCAAAAACAATTAATTTATAATTTATAATAAAAGAAAAGTATACATTCTTCCGATTTCCTCTTGATATATAGATGTTATTGGTTTGGAATCGCACATGACCATCTCTTTCAACTCTGTGATGAACACATCTGCCACAATTTTGCCAGTGTTAGATGTATGGTTGTGACTGTCATTATATGTGGTTATCATATCATTTACTGTATTTATGGTAGCTCGGCAGTTCTTTTGGCAACAACGCCAGTGAATACTTTGAGGAGGTTTTCTAGTCTTGATGATGAACTTATGATTGCCGAAAATAAGATATTCCTCTGCTCAGCTATTTGGAATAAAATTTGCATTTACTTGAGCTTTTGCCATTGTAAAATATGCTCTGAATCTTACTTAGAGACGTGGGCATATTTATGGAAATACCGAAACTGCAGTTTGATGGTTGTTTTAAAAAAAGAAAAAGAAACCCAAACAGTCGCTGGTTTGGGTGCAGCCACAGCATATTATCCATAACGGTTACAGAGTAGGAAAAAAATCCATTAACATGTGTTTTTGAAAACTGGAAGTCATCAATCAGCCTATAAGGGAGAGTGGATGCTGAGCCATGGTATGCCTTCAGGGGGAACGGATGATGGGGAAAGTGCTGATGCAAAGATGTGTAGCTATATATATATACTAAATTTACTGAATATTATGAATATCAGTTAACCCTTTACCCAATGTAATGGCCAAAACTGACCAGCGCTATTCACAAAAATCGCCAATTAATTTTCATTATATTTTCATTTTTTGTCTCAAAAACATAGGTTATGAACCCTCTTTGGAAAGAGCTCATTCCAATGAGGGCTCATAACCTATTTTTGAGACAAAAAATTAACAAAAATTAGAATTTTGTTTGCAAGTTTTGTCTGCTTTTCATGTCAGGTAAAGGGTTAATAAAGTTCAACTGTTTGGTGCGACAACAAATTTAATACTAACTCAGCTAGTGATGAAACATCACCTTAATTAAAACTAGTGGGCTGGGTGAACAGGATAACCCGTTTCATATTTTCCATATTCATCAGACATTATATGATGATGATGCACGTAAAAAATTTGAAACAACAAATTCAAGATGGTCAAATGCAGGGACCAGCCATGAGGGCGACTAGGGCGATTAAGTCGCCCTTCTAAGCCCAAAGTCACCTAGAAAAATAGTCGGGGCGATTAAAAGTCGCCCTCTAAAAATTGGCCAAAATGAGAAAAGGCTGAACTGAGTGATGCGAGGTTTACATGAAAACGAGTATTTTCAAAAATCGAATGTGCTCGAGTGTGATAAATGGGCATTTTAATTCGTCAAATAAACGTCCATTTATTTGAAATCACACGACAAGCAATTGTCCATTGTCGCTTTTGGCGGATTTTTTTTATTTCTATTTTGTTGCGTTCCAGTCGGAGCTTCAAGTGTCGAAACAAAAATAGGTGACTTACGCGACTCAACAAAACAACCCAGTTTGAAAGTAGGTTACGTCGCTTAGGATGCCGAAAATGTATACACAACGGACGTATTTTATAACACATTATTTTCATTTCGATTTGCTGACGACTGTTAACTGTTGGGCTGTCTATTCCCAGAAAAACACGAATGGAATTGAAACACATGAAAAAAAGCTTTAGTGATGTCAAGAAAAGCTTTGTACAGGACACAAGTGTGCATGTGGACGATCTTGAAAAAGGGTCCTCCTAAACATCGGAATGACATGAAATGACGCGGAATGACACCGGAATGCCATAAAAATGATGCGGAATGACATTTCTTTTACAAAATACTCGACCCCAGAATGTATTTTATTTATTAACTAACAAAGTACCTCCCAAGCAACCTTCTTACATCTGGTCCTGTTCACACTTTCAGACTTAGGAAATTATTAGCTTAGTAGACTTTGTTGAAAGGCAACCACAGGAGGGTGATGGGGGATTGGCACGAAGAAGAGGTGAGGGGTCATGAAGGAGAAGGTAGCAGTGGGGGATTTTCAGTCAATAATTACATTGTGATTTTTTAACCTGGCACAGATGCATCATAGACAACTGGACCTGGATTATTTGTACGTTAATGGAGGACCATAAATTGAAAATATGAAGGGGCGGCGGGGGTGGTACATGAATATTCTTAATATTTTTATACTGTACCAATGACCCAGACATAGCTGGTGCTAACTCTTAAAATATAGGGCCAAACACAAATTTTGCCCCCCAATCCCCAAAATTTGCATCTAAAACCAAAGAAAACATGTCCTGAATGGCCCTCCACACTTCACCTCTACTGCGCATGCGCAGTGTCAAGGACGTTCCGAAATTGGCGCCATTAATCATTCTTAGTTTGGCCCTTCATCAGTTAACATCTGACTGATCTTTGTGCTTGTAAATCTCAGTTTAAATGATGCCAGACACATAAATATTAGTGAAATGGTGATTCTAAGGAGGATATAGAAGGAGGAGAGGAAAAATATGTGACAGAAAATTATCAGGGCTGTAACTTAAAATTTTTTAATGAAATTATGTTAAGTTACCTATTTTCGAGGCAGCAGCCATTTTGTTGTCATTCTTGTTATCAAGTTACACTGATTTTTCAGTGTTTTCCTCTCTCCCTTTCCTTTAAGTCCCCTCTTGCTATTCTCCCATGCTTTAGGCATAATTTCTGTAATTATTATTACTAAAATTTCTTGGGAGTTTTAGCTGAATAACAGAATGAATTCTGTTCTTTTCCCCATGTTTACGTCTTCACCTATGGGTGGTTAGGCGTTGTGTTCTGCATCTACCATCTGATGTTCTGCAGTTTCTTCCCTGGAAGTCTCTGTTTTGCATCAGATAGTGTATTATTGGTAACTGATTTCGGGCCTGGGTGCCTGGAGTCTTATTTTAGTGTTTTTACACTTATTGTTTACATTTACAACAGCCCTCTGTGTGAGGGGGGATTTCTTGAATATAATATCTTGATGTTAATTTAATCATAACTAGATACATTATTATTGTTCGTAAGTGTTGCATAAATTGTTTAAAATATTTTTAAAATTTTTGTCCACACTTAGGCTTGGGATCCATTGGGGCTCAACGTTACTTTTCAGAAACTTGGGCTGTTCTGAAAAAATATTTTTTCAAAATATTTTGATTTCAATTATTTTTTCTATGTTAATGGATCATATTATTATGTATTTTGATTGTCAGGGGTTGGTGCGAGTACCAGGACTTTGTTTTCTTTTCACATTGAAAGGATTTTGATCAATTGTAATAAGAGGAAGTCTTCCTCTGACTTTTATAATCATTCTATATGTAGTCAGTGTACTCGCACTAACTCCTGTTCTGTATCTGATGATTTCGATGACAACATGGGAAGCGTATGTCACGGTATGTTAGTGGGGAATTATCAATTTCTATTTCAGACGATCAAGATTAGGGTGATGTATCCGTGATGTCTTCCAACAGTGTGCTTCCGTCGTCACAATTAATGAAGGGCTAGCGGAAAAGTGCTCATTTAAATACGCCAATTGCCTAAGAGAACCCTAGTAGGTTCAACGGCCTTTGACGTCCGCTAGCTCGCCCGGTGTAGCGTCCATTCATCGAATGGTTCGGCAGCCGGGTTCGTCCGTTGCGGTCTAGAAGGAGTTTTGGGGTGATGCGAGCACTATAAATCAACCAAATGCACACCCAGTGACGGCGGATTAGAGGGAGAACGGAGGAAGCCTTTTAGTCCGGTTCCTAGCTCGTTCAGGTCCATCCGGACGGCGAGCGAGAGAGGCCCCTCTCTCGTACAACATCTGGCCCCAGATGTTGTGGTACAAAATGTTTCGCATTCGGAGCATACGTCCGCCGCTCGGGACGCTCCGACATATAGTCAGTCCGGAGAGACTGTCAGTAAGGCTTCCTCATTCTCATGGTAGCGCACACGACCGCTCTTGGCTACGTGACCTCAGATATCCAGACAGCTTCGCCAGTCAGAGAATCATCGGCGACCAGGTCACACCATCCGGTAGCCAGCGACACGAGGCCTGCAGACTCCGGACGTTCGCATAGGAAAGTGTGCGGGAGTCAACGTACACGGAGCTTCCGGCTGCAATGCATCGTAAGATCGCTACTGCACAGGCCTCGGGGACGGACGTGCTATCCTAAATAGCACAGCTAATCGCAGCATCCCAGCAACAACTGAATCTGTCGCATAATGTATTATCCGACGATGCTGGGTCGGGACGCTCTGCGGAAGCGGGTACGGACGTCCGAATATTTCATCCGGTCTGACGGGATACCGAAAGGGATTCGGAGGATTTTGAGCTTTCCTTTTCGGAACAACATATGCTGTTGTGTATGTCATCTGACTTGATCTTCTACAGGTTCTTTCGTCGGACCAGAATGCTGCGATGCCGGATAAGAAACTGATAGCGTCGGTGGACTTAGAAATTTTTGGTTCGGTTCAGGGACATCGTCCCTCAGTTCCGACATAGTCCAATAATGTCACACAAACTTTCGAATTATTGAACGACGCTATATATTTATTATTATATGCTTGCTATTACCAAGCATTTCTGGTTTCTTGTTCGCAAAAGTTACGGAGATTTCTTTCAAAAGTGTGCCTCTGTCGTCATAGTTAATGAAGAGCTAGCGGCAATAAGTGCTCATGGAATATGTCTATCGCCTAAGAGGTCCCTTGTAGGATCGACGGAGTGACATTCGCTAGCTCACCCGGTGTAGCGTACATTCATCGAATGGTTCGGCTGCCGGGTTCGTCCGTTGCGGTCTAGGAAAGAGATTTGGGTGATGCGAGCACTATAATAACTTTAGTACTCACCCAGTGACGGCGGATTGTGGACAGATCGGAGGAAGCCTGTTACTCCGGTTCCTGGCTCGTCCAGGTCCGTCCGGGCTGTGAGCGAGAGAGGTCCCTCTCTCGTCCAACAACATAGGGGACCGCATGTTGTGGTTCAGATATTTTACATTCGGAGCTTATGTCCGCCGCTCGGGACGCTCCGTTATATTGACAGTCCGAGAGACTGTCGATAATGCTTCCTCATCCTCACAGCAGTGCACACGACCTCACATTGGCTACGTGACCTCGAGTATCCGACCAGTTTCGTCATTCAGTGATTCCACGGCGAACAGGTCACGCCATCCGGTAGCCAAGGGACACGAGGCCTATACACTCTGTTCGCTCGCATAATAGTAGTATGCACGGAGTAACGATCACGGAGCTTCCAGCGGCAATGCATCGTAAGACCGCTTCTCCACAGGCCTCAGTGACGGACGTGCTTTCCAAGTTAGCACAGTTTTTCGCAGCATCCCAGCAATCGACAGTTTCTCGGTCGGATCAGGAATTATCCGACGGCGCTGGGTCGGTGCGCTCCACGGTTGCATTAGGTTCGGACGACCGAACGCTTTATAGGGTCCGACAGGATGGCGAAAGGGATTCGGACGATTTCGAGTTTTCCCTTTCGGAACATCGGAAGCTGCCATACATTTCTTCCGGCATTATCTTCCAGTGGTTGTTCCTTCGGACTACATTGCTGCGATGTTGGATAAGAGACTTATAGCGTCATTGGACACGAAATTTTGGATCGGTTCAGGGACATTGTCCCTGACTTACCGACACAGTCCAATAATGTCATTAGAACATGTGTATTATTTATCGACGCTATATATATATATATATATATATATATATATATATATATATATATATATATATATATATATATATATATATATAAGCTTGCTACCAAGCATGATAGTTTAGTTTCTTGTCCGCAATGCTCATTTCTGCCTTTTATCATTTATAGGAATAATTTATTTTGGCAGAACAGGGCATACCGAGAGTTCATATGCGTCTAGACGGCGTGGTTAAAGACTGTAAATTATCTTTTTCGCCGTCTATGTCTTTTCCAACCATAATGTTGGAAACGACATTGATGTCTAATAGACTTAACTTAGACGCTTTATCATACGTAATCCACCTTACTGAGGCATTATCATTACGTCTTCATGAGAAAGAATTCCGGGATATGATCCTCAATGTGATTTCTTTTGAGGGCAGTAGTTTGTTCACGTATAACTCCGCCCTTCAGTGGCTACTTGGAGTTGGTTAGACGTGACGCAGCCCTAGCTACATCCACGCGCGTGGATAGTAAGGTGAAGAACTCTCTCAGAGTCGCTTCGGTCTCGGAGAAGCTTCTCTTCGACGGCAACTTTTCAGCAATCCATGAATTGCTCGATTTACACGTTCTCTTGTCTATCTAGTGTAGCAAGAGATTCAGACTGGGGCAAACATTCGGTGGTTGACTCAGAGAGTGCCACTGCAGTTGCCGGATCTGAGTTTTATAATTATGACGGTTGCCAGTCAAACAGGTTGGGATGCAATATTGATCCCAACGGATTCAAAGTGCCAGGGTCTTTGGGTTCCGCAGTCTCTAGGCAAGCACTTATCTTCCACGGAATAATGTTTTTTAGGCTTGCTTTATGTCATTGGATGAACATTATTCAGAAACGCATGTCCAAATCCTGTCCGATAATACGACAGTAGTGGCGTATCTCCGGAACCAGGGAGGCACTCATTCGTTTCCGTTATTCAATTTAATGGAAAGAATCCTTCTGTTTGTTATAGTACATCAAGTTCTGCTTCGGTCCGTCATATTCCGGGTCGTCTGATTGTATTACCGGACTCCCTTTCACTTATGGGTCGCTTGTTGCCGTCAGAATGGACTCTCAACAAACAAGTATTCAATCAGATTTGCTATCAGTGGGAGCGCCCAATGATAATTTATTTACGACACAACTTGCTAATCAATTGCAGACGTATGTGTTTACATGTCCGGATCTCTGAGCTTATGTTGTTAACGCTCTATTGATCTAATAGGACGGAATGATAGGATATGCGTATCCTCCTGCGCTGTTGTTTCAGCAAGTATTGCTAAGATAAACAACCACAATACATTTCTGTTGATAGCATCTCTGTCTTCACAGAGACCGTGGGTAAATTTACTCTGAGGTCTACTGTGGGACTTATCGCGAAAACTTCCTCCATGAGAGGATCTTTTTTCGCTGGGAAAAATCGTGTCATCTTCATCACAACCCGCAAGGTCTCAACCTTCACGTATTCTGTTGTGTGGTCCTTATTGCATTGTAAGCATTGTACTGGACGAGCTTTGGACGCGATTTCTTACTGTAGGAGAACCTCTTCTTCGCTATTCTATGCGGCTAAAGTGGAGGCTCTTCCGTCGTTGGTGTAGGGATCACTATGTTGATATTGTTGATCCCTCCATACTAGTCATTGCAACTTTCTGGTATACTTGTTTGACAAGATCTACTGCAGCCTGTTACTATTAGGGTTATAGGTTTATGTTATCTCATACCTATGCACTCTATGATAGTTTACAATTGAGTCTTATGTCTCTTTATCTAAGTCAGTTAGTAACTTTTCGATAAATAGACTTAGAATCATTAGATTAAATTTCTATACGGAATTTAACTTTGGTTCTTATTTAGCTAAGTAATCATTTGAGCCTCTACATCTTGGGCTTACATTAATAGTGTCGCTATTATAGATTTTTGAAGGCTGCTCATTGCACTCAGCCATCCACATTCATGAATTTTTATCTCAGAAATATCGAGTCCTTTTCTGGAGGCCTCTATTGTTAGGTCTATTATCTACTGCTCAGAATGTCATTCACTTAACAGTTGCTACTATAGCTAGGTAGGCTGTCTGTTTCGGCAGTGACTCCATTCTGCTGCCCTCTTCGCTCTGGGCTATTTGACCCAGGGCAAGAAAAGGGGGGGGGGGAGGGTGTTCCCTTGGGTCACCTGTTTTACTATGAAAACCAGGGGATACCTCCTCCGGAGTTAGTAATTCTGAGCTGTTATTGGGATGGTTTTTTAGTGAGAAGTTTATGTTCTAAAAATTCATTCAGGACTTAGTTTTTAAAGTATAGCTTTTGAATATAGCACGTGTCAGCGGTCGTTATTATACAATTCTCAGACACTTTTAAGAAGTATAAAGAGTCTGTATTCTCTAGACTTACTTTATTTATTGGCTTACTTTAAAAATTATTAGTATAAGGATTATACTAGATATTAATAGAGTAAATGGATGTAGGATGCTCAATTTTGGAAGGTGTTGTATCTTTCTGATTTATCATAAATATGAAAGATACATGTAAGGCCTAATACTTCTTTTTCCCTAGAGGGGATGACTCTATTTTATATATTGAGCGTATTCCAACTTGCTCTATGTCCTTGGCCCTCCAGCCTTTTTACTATTCAGCTATGTCTGGGTCATTGGTACAGTATAAAAATGTTAAAAAATTTATAGTAATTTATATATTTTTTATACTTACCAATGACCCAGACGGGGATGGCCCTCCCAGGACTTGGGAACTCATACCTCCCCACTGAGTACATAGCGCTTACCAGGCACTGGTTATAAGAATGATTAATGGCGCCAATTTCGGAATGTCCTTGACACTGCGCATGCGCAGTAGAGGTGAAGTGTGGAGGGCCATTCAGGACATGTTTTCTTTGGTTTTAGATGCAAATTTTGGGGATTGGGGGGCAAAATTTGTGTTTGGCCCTATATTTTAAGAGTTAGCACCAGCTATGTCTGGGTCATTGGTAAGTATAAAAAATATATAAATTACTATAAATTTTTTAACTTTCCCCACTTGCCTATGAAGTCTCCCTACATGACTCTGCAGTCTCCCTATTTTTTCTGGAGGGAGACTTGAAGTCTCCCTAAAATTCCCCCCTAGGCTGGTCCCTGGTCAAATGGCCACCATTTTTGTTTTCATATTCCTTTTCATGTCACAACCTTGTGCTCAGAGGTATTTTGATGCTGTACTTTCAATCATTCTACATTCATCGGACATTAGTCCACAATCTGGTGACACCCCAAACTGTGGGGGACTATTGATTGATCACTGGTGCACTTGTTTTACTTGCTTTTCAAAAGTTACAATTTTCAATGTATAAATTTACCACATTGCACACTTTTTATCCATGTAAATAACAATACTCTGATAACTCAATTTTTATAGTATGTTTTTTTTCTATACATTTGATCTTCATTTTTGTTTTCAGGCATTCAGCAAATATTACAAAGGTGGCTTTGATCCAAAAATGAATAGACGTGAAGCAGGGTTAATTTTGGGCGTCAGGTAAAGATAGAAATAAATGTCAGAATTTGTAAAAGCCTGTGACATACCAATTTATGTTGTTTTTCCCTTGTTTTGTTGTTGGGTATTAACCCTTAAGGGCCTAATTCTGATTTTGATCCCTGTTTACTACAACAAAATAGATGCCCCTTCATGCCGCCTCTGTGGAAACTAGCATGTTACATTCTAAGTGCAATGGCAGTTGTTTCTATGCAAGTCTTGGCTGCCTACATAGGCAGCCAAGACTTGCCTAGAAACAAGTGCAAAGCCACAGGATGTAGACTGTCACAATGTAGACAAATATGTATATAACTCCCCAGGCCCCTCAGGGTTAATTAAAATCAAACTTCTACTGTCTTACGATAATGAGTGAAAGTTTCTGAGGACACATTATGAGAGAAGTGAGAGCTTGATAGTATAACTTTCTCTCCCATTGAGGAACAATGGAACTTCTAATTGAATAGTCACTTTGCCAGAAATTTTTTTTTCAATCACAGGCATATTCAAATAACAGAGATTTTGTAACTTTCATGTATTCCAAAGATAAAATTACCCTTTAATCTGTTATACCTTGTTTGACAATGCTCATTGGGCTCCATTGGATGGCCTTTAACCCTTTACCATACGACACTTGAAAACAAAATTCTTGAATAACTAATTTTTTTCATTGTTTTGCATCAAAAACGTAGTTTATAACTCCTTATTGGAATTTTTGTGAATATCGCTGGCCGGTTTTTGACGTTACGTTGGGTAAAGGATTAAATAAGGTGAATTTTGTGATTGCCAAGGTAATTTCTCAAGATTATTTATTCAATTAACAGGAGTGTACTCTGTAATATTTTTATACTAAAACCAATGGCCCAGATTTAGCTGGTGCAAACTCTATAATATCCAGGGTCAAACACAAATTTTGAACCCCCCCCCCCCCCCTATCCCCAAAATTTCCATACCAATCCAAAAAATGAAAGTCCAATCTGGTCCTCCATACTTTTCTGTACTGCTCATACGTGCTAACCAGGAAGGTAGCGAAATTGGTGCAAAGCATCATTCTTTTGTTTGGCCCAAGTCAGTAAACATCTGAACTGACATCTGTGCTTTAAATTTCTTCTTTTGAAGATGCAGACACAAATCAATGATGATTATGGTGGATTCAAGGCTATAACAGGAAGCTGGAAGTGAACTATGATGGTTTTGGACATTCAGAACTGTAACTTTAAAATAATTAGGTAAAATTATTCATGTTTCCCATTTTTGGGATATGCACCTGAACGTCATCATTCTTGCTAATGATTTAACCTACTGTTTGTGAAATGTTCCTTCCCTTTCCTTCCATGAACCCTGCTGTTAAACTCCCAAGCTATTTTGTCTTTTTTATTGAAATTTTATATTAAATTTCTTGGGAGTTTAATGTGTTCTACGGAATGTTTATTCCCATGGTTACGTCCTCATCCTAGGGGTGTTAGGGCATTTGTAGTCTTGCATCTTCTACCAGATGCATTGTTTTTTCTTCCTATGAAAATCTTGCTTTGCATCAGGTAGTGGTTGATCAGTTACTAATTTTGGGCCTATTTTGTGCCTGTTGTTTAGTTTCCAGTTTTTCTTCTTGACGTTCTCAGTTTAACAACGATTTAAATACGTATTATTTCAGTATTTAGTATAGCACAGTTATTGTATTTATAGTAGGATACATTTCATTTATTATTCCGGTAGTGTAGCTTTAATTATTTAGTGTTTGTCCACACTTAGGCTCTTCCAGGACGACCCTTGTGCTCATGAGGTTCCCTTGGGGAACTTAGGCATTTTTCAAAATTAAAAAAAAAACAATTTTTGATTTCTTTCGAAATATTTTTGATGTATAAATTATATGTTATGTTTTAGGAGTGCAGTGGACTTTGATTTTAGCTTCAGATATTAATAATGAAAACTTTCTGCTCAAAGTGAAAGTCGAGGAAGTCTGCCTCGGATTTACATGCTTGTTGTCTTGCTTGTAGTCGCTGCACTCCTACTGATACATGTGCTACTTGTGTAGTTTGGGATTCTAAACGTTTGAAGTGGGTGTCGCGCTATGTGGTGTCACCGCAAGCTACTTCTAGCTTTTCAGTTTCTTTTTCAGAGTAACAAGAACATGGTGATGGTTTGTCGACACCCATCCATAATCTGCTGCCGTCGTCGTGCTCTGATGAGCAAACAGAGCTAGCTGCAAAGGTGCTCATGAATATTAAGCAAGGGATAAGGCTTTATTCCTATGCAAGCAGCTAGCTCGATGGTGAAGCGGTTACCCCATTACTGGGAGCCATGACACCGGGTAAGTCCATAGCGGTCGAGGAGAATGTAGATTTGGATCAAGCAAGCACCTCAAAAATAAAAGCTCATCCAGCGACGCAAAGGGGAAGAAGCTTCAAGTTTCTCATCAGGATTCTCGGCGAGATCTGGGGCCAGATCATGAGCACGAGAGCCCTCTCCATCCCATCAGCAGTCGGGGTCGACTGCTTCCATTGCGAGAAACTTCACTGAGTCAGAGTTAACGTCCTTGCTTTTGGTTCGGGATGCTCCTTCTAAACTGTAGCCGTGGTCGGCGGCAGTTACGGCTTCTTCCTCGTCTCTGACAAAGCACATTAGACCGCTCACTAGCTGTCCGACTTGGATACTCAAGCTGTTTCGCAAAGATGCTCCCAGTCTTTGCCACCGAAGTCGGTCCATCTGATAGCTAGTGGTTCGAGGCTTGATTATGCGGGACGTTTGTTGAAGAGATCTAGGGACAGACCTCCGTCCCGTGAACAGCATGCAGCGAAAAAACAGAAGACCACTGCTCCCCAAGCCTCAGTTACGGACCTGCTGTCGCAGCTTATCGCAGCTTCCCAGCAAACACAGGTTTGGCCATCAACAGACTCTGTTAGTGAGCTGTCGGACGGTGCTGGTTCGGTCTGGTCATCTGTTCATTCAGAAGGAGTTAACCGTAATTCACAGTTGGACCAGTCGGATGGTGAAAGGGAGCCGGAGGAAGATTCTCCATCCCTTTCGGAACAAGACATGGAAACTATGAATTTTATTCATCAGTTTTTTCCAAATCTTGTTCCATCTGGTCAGCAAGCTGTGTCAGCTAGGCAGAAACCACTATCGTCCCAAAATGGGGATACCCTGCGGAGGAAAGACGGTGTTCTTTCCTTCCCGGGTCAATCTGTTCATGTGTCGGAGGCTATCGGCGAGATTGACAACGCAATCTTTAGCCTAGCAAATTCAAAAAAGAAAAGCTGTTTCTTATCTACATCTTCTCTCCATATACCGTTTCCTGGACCACGTTACTTAAAAACAGTAGGAGATGTTAAGAGAGCTCCTCTGCATCTAGATGAGCAGGCTTTGGGTCTAGATATCTCGCTACCCAGACAATTCAATATCCGCTCCGAAGTTTTGGAATCTTCCATTGATTCTAGTAAGGCGGTTCTGGACACTATGTCCTATGCAGATTATATCACCAGGGCTCTGGCTCAACGTCTTAGTGGAAAAGAATTCGACGACATTAATCCGTTGCTCAGAGTTCTTTCTAGGGCAGTTATGTATACCACATATCACTCCACTCTTTCAGTAGCTAATAGGGAATTGATAAGACGTGATGGAGCCTTAGCATCGTCCTCATCGATAGACGATCAAGTGAAAAGCTCTCTCAGTGTTGCTCCGGTTTCTGGTCATACCTTGTTTGATGATAAGTTATCTTTCGTGTATGATGAAGCTGCCAAAAAAGCTACCAGCACTTTGTTGCTGAGGTCAGTTTCCCAGCAGCAGTTGTGTGCTGGATGTGGTAGGCGAGGGCACTCCAATTTGCAGTCGTCGAAAAGGGGCTCTCGCGGAGTTTTAAGGTTCTTTGGATATTCAGGGAACCGTCAATATAGCGACTCTGGAAAGAGGCGTAAGTCTTACAGAGACTTTAAGTCAGACGCCCCTAAGCCGACGACACGAGGTGCTTCACGGGGAGGACATAGTTTCTCTTCCTGAAAGCCTCACAAATCATACAGGTGATGGTCTAGACCTTTATTGCTGTCCAGTTGGCGGAAAGTTATCAAACTTCGCGAGAAACTGGATGGAGATAACGGAAGATTAGTGGGTAAGGAATGTAGTCAGAACGGGTCTTTGGTTATCATTCTGATCAAAACCTCCACTTACAAGAAGTCTGCGTTGGACAAATCTTCCCGCGAATCTTTCAAAAAGGGAGTCTCTTCTTGCTGAAGTTCAATCTCTCTTTATAAAGAAAGCAATAGAGGTCATAGAGAATCCCAATTCTCCGGGATTTTACAGTCACCTGTTTCTTGTGCCGAAGCCAGACAGCTCGTTCCGACCAGTGATAGACTTGAGCTGGATAAACAAATTAATAATAGCTCCAAAGTTCTACATGGAAACCATTCAGTCGGTAAAAGCGAGTATTCGAGTGACGATTTTGCAGCAAGCACAGACCTAAATGACACGTACTTTCACGTCTTGGTCCATCCGGCTTTCAGAAAGTATCTGAGCTTTGCTGTTCAAGGGAAGGTTTACCAGTTCAGAGGGATGTGCTTTGGTCTGAACCTGGTCCCTTGGGCTTTCACTCGAATAATGAACTCGGTCATGTCATACTTACAAGCTTATTCAGCAGAAGTAACGTTGGCTTACTTGGACGACATTCTTCAGAGATACGGCGCCAAAAACGCACTTCAAAACACCGCAGAGCCTGCTTGTTATTCCAATATCTCGGTTTCATTGTAAACGAAAAGAAGTTGGATTTAGCTCTGTCCAAGTCCTTCATTCACTTGGGAATGAGCTTCGAGACTCAGAACAATCTGGTTCATCTCCCGGTAACCAAAGCAAAGTTAGTCAGTTGTTATGTTTGCTTTTGTCTAAACTCTCTCACAGTATCAGCAAGGGAGTTTATGTGACTGATGGGACTATGTGGTGCAGCTGCGGACCTGATTCTGCTTGGTCGTCTACGCACACGTCCTCTCCAGATTTTCTTCACTCAGAACTTACATGTCAGGACGCATTTGCTCGAAAGCTAGATTGTTTTAACAGACCTGGTAAAACAAAAGGTTCAGATTTGGGTGGATCTCCAATGGCTGATTAGGGGAGTTTCGCTTTAAGTACTGGATCTTGTCTTCACTGTTATGACGGACGCGACTCCGACGGGTTGGGGAACATCTCTGATTCCCGCAGACCTGAAGTGATGATGTCTATTTGGCTAGCACTAAAATATTGGATTGCTCACGTAGCAAACATCCATGTTCAGATTCTGTCAGACAATTCCACAATAGTGGCTTATCTCAAGAACCAGGGCGGCACTCAGTCAATTCCTCTATTCAAATTGACAGAGAGAATTCTCCTATTTACTCTGAGTCATCACGTTCATCTCTCAGTCCGTCATATTTTGGGACATCTGAACGTAGTAGCAGACTTGCTCTCAAGAAAAGGTCACCTGTTGCCATCGGAGTGGACTCTCAACAAACGAATATTCAGGCAGATTTGCTACCAGTGGGATCGTCCCATGATAGATCTCTTTGCCACGAACCTGATCAGCTTCCGACATTCGTGTCGCCGTGTCTGGATCATCGAGCATATGCAGTAGACGCTCAATCAATCTCATGGAACGAAATAGTAGGATATTCATTTCCTCCAGAATTCTGTTAAAAATCAAACACTCTCATTGCAAGATTCTGCTGGTAGCACCTCTGTCAGCTCAGAAACATTGGATCAATCTTGTCAGGTGTCTGTTATGGGACATTCCTCTGAAGCTTCCTCCAAACAAGGACCTTCTGTATCAGGGGATGTCCCACGCACTGCATCACAACCCAGAAGGTCTCAAACTTCACATATTTCTGTTGTGCGGTCCCTCTTGCACAGAAAGCAGTTTTCAGGACGAGCAGTGGACGCAATTTCTAACTGTAGGAGGACCTCCTCTTCGTTGAATTACGCAGCGAAGTGGAGAGTCTTTTTTCGTTGGTGTGCAGATCAATCGGTGAATATTTATAATCCATCTATACCTCAAATTGCCAATTTTCTGGTCTCCCTGTTTGACGTATTAAAACAGCAGCCCATTACTATTAAGAGCTACAGGTCTATGTTATCAGACATATATGCTCATTATGATAACTTGGCTATTGGGTTAGATCCGTCTTTATCCAAGCTAGTGAGAAATTTCTTTATTAATAGACCTAGAACCCTAAGATTAATTCCTGAATGGAATTTGGCTTGGGTTCTTTTGAAGCTTCAGAAAGCTCTTTTTGAGCCGTTAGATGATGTAGAATTTAAATTTCTGACTTATAAAACGGCATTTCTCTTAGCCTTTGCTTCTGCCAGAAGAGTTTTCATGCATTATCCGTTGAAGATTCCCATTTCCGTAGTGTGGGTAATACTATTACTCTTACTATGGAAGTGGGATTCTTGGCTAAGAACCAGATTCCGGATAAGTGGCAGGAGCCTATTATTGTTAAGGCTTTGCCGTCCTCGGACAACCATAGGCCAGTGTTATATCCAGTGAGAGCGATGCACATTTATAAACGTCGATCTAGCTTAAGTAGAAAGGGAAGAAAGAGATTTTTTCTTTCTCTTATGCCTAACAGAAAGGATATTTCTGTTCATTCAGTTGCTAGATGGATTCAGTTGGCAATACGAATTGCTTACGAGAATCTATCTTCAGATCAGCGTTCTGTCAATAAGATTTCAGCACATGAGGTTAGAGCACTGTCTTCTTCTTAGGCTTATTCCAATAGTATTGCCATTACTGATTTAATTAAGGCAGCTTACTGGACGCAACCGTCTTCATTTCCTAAGTTTTACCTTATAAATTTAGAGTCTATCTCCGGTGACCTCAGATCCTTGGGTACTCTTTCTGTCGCACAGATTGTCGTCCATTAATATTACATCTCCTAGATGTCTTAGGCAGTCTGCTCGAGCACTGACGCCATTGCACTGCCCTCTGATTCTTCTTTCAGAACAAGGGGAAGGGGGGGGGGGGGGGGGGGGGGGACAGTTTTTCTCTTAGTATCATCTGGCTTTATAGGGGAAAGCAAGGGAATACCTCCTCCAGGGACAGTAGTCCAGCGTCGGTGCTGGGTAGTTTTAATGTGTAGCTCAGTGTGAAGCAACAATTGTGTCTCATTTATGTATTGTTTTTAAATGGTAGCTCATTGTGAAGCATTATGTATATGTCACGTGTCATACGAGCGTTTATGGTTCTCTTCAGATCACCGAAGTTAAGCAACGTCGAGCCCGGTTAGTCCTTGGATGGGTGACCGTCTGAGCAATTGATTCGGACTCCCGTGTTGTGTCCTTGGGCAAAGCACTTCACCCTGATTGTCCACATGAGGGCATGATGACTCCGTGTACTAAGGCGTACTGCACATCAATGGTACGCATGTCTTCAGCCAATCTAACCCTGCTAGAGATGAGCCGATTAGTAAAATGCCCCATCAGACGAATGCCGATTATTTTAGACAACAATCGGCCGATACCAAATGCCGATGTCAGATGGTTTCTTTATTATTCAAGCTTACTGCAGAAGCTGGCTGATTTACAGTAATCAGAATTTAATTTACATGCCATTAATCCCTGTCAACCCGGAAGATAACACACTTAAATAAATTAAATAACAGACATCAAAGGATTAATTTTATGTCAATTGAGCACCATCAGTGCAGTATATTTTTGTTTTAAAATAAACAGCTAACAACTGTGTCGAGAAGTTATCAAAAGCCGTCGTTGGAACCACACATTTTAAAGTGGGAGTTTCTTTTCGGTAAACCTATATATTGGATTGTGTCACACGAGTCATGACGTTGCACTGCATTATCTATTTTTATCACATGCTCCACACATCTCCACTTGAGAAAGATCAGTGGCTTCGTGTTGATAAATCCCACCCCGAATGGCCCAATATTAAACTTATTGCACCCAAACCTCTCACAGTTAACACGGATTACTAATATGGAGGTATTATCTGTCCAATGTGGGAATAAAGAATGCCATTATGTATTTAACGAGACGATGAGCATGGTTGAAAGAAATATTGCGACATTTTGCAGAATGAAGTACAGTTTGGGCAGTGAAGAGCATCCGTTTTCACATGATGGATAAAAAACAACTCGGTACACAGTCACACAATCAAAATCTTTTAATATAATATTCTGCCTTTTCTTTCACGAACCATCACTTACATGATATCAGTAAGTGACGTAATGATCGCTTGCCACTGGTTGTCCCACGAAGGGGAAGAAAGTTCATTACAGATCATCCATAACACTTTCACTTTCACTGATTTTCAGACGCGAGGGCCGATGTTGAACTATTGAGTGCCGATGGTGAATCGATGGGCGCTTATCGGCCAAGTGCCGATGTTACACCGATTAATCGTCTCATCTCTAAACCCTGCCTGTGCTGCAGTGTGGAGTTCCGATGTTGTGGAGCTGGCAGCTGCTTGTCATTGCTCGGTAGTTCTTTCCAGGTACTCTGGCTTCCTCCATCCATAAAACTATCACCAACACGATATGACCTTGGCTGTTAATGTGTTTTTAAACCCTAATAAATAAATAAATAAATAAATAATACGAGCTTTTATATACAATCCTTGGACACTTTTAAATGAGTATAAAGCATCTCATTCTCTGGATTAGCTTTATAATTGGTTTCCTTCACCAAATTAACATAACGGGTTATGCTGGCATTAAATGGAGAATTATTATGTATTACTCCTGTATATTGTTGATGTTATGTCATTCTCTTTTTTTTATAAGAGAAGGACATATGTAATTCCTCTTTCATCTCCTATTCTCCTGCAGGAGCTATTCTTTTAAATTGGAGTAATAGAGATATTGTATTTCCTCTAAATCCTAGGCTCACCAGCCTTTTTACTATTCAGTTAAATCTGGGCCATTGGTTTTAGTATAAAAATATGATAAATTTATAGTAATTTGTATATTCTTTATACTTACCAATGGCCCAGACGGGGATGGCCCTCCCATGAGTGGGCACTCATAACTCCCCTCAAATTTATAACATTTAGCAGGCATAACTAGAAAGAATGATGCTTGGCCCCAATTTCGGTACCTTCCTGGTTACCGCACATGGACAGTACAGAAAAGTATGGAGGACCAGATAGGACTTTTATTTTTTGTTTTGGTATGTAAATTTGGGGGATTGTGGGGTCCAAAATTTGTGTTTGGCCCTGGATGTTATAGAGTTTGCACCAGCTAACTCTGGGCCATTGGTAAGTATAAAAATATACAAATTACTTTAAATTTATCATTTCTCAAGATTATTTATTCAATTAACAGGAGTGTACTCTATAACCTATATGCAATTAACCACTGAAATTTGTTCTGACTGTATGGTGAATGAGTTGGTGTTTGTTGTAAATTATATTCATTTAACAGAGTCATTTAATTAAGATATATCCAATCAAGTGGGCTCCACAGTACTATGAAGATTTGATTTTTTTTTTGCAAACCTCTTGCACAGTGTTTAGATTGTTTTTGAGATATTTTGGCACTTATCTCCAAATTTGGGCCAGATTTAATTTTTCTTGTAAAGTTCATTTCCTATGGTAGAATCCGGATATTTCTTAAATAAATAATCCTGTTATATGCATATGAATTGTAAATTTTTATACTGTACCAATGACCCAGACATAGCTGGTGCTAACTCTTAAAATATAGGGTCAAACACAAATTTTGCCCCCCAATCCCCAAAATTTGCATCTAAAACCAAAGAAAACATGTCCTGAATGGCCCTCCACACTTCACCTCTACTGCGAATGCGCAGTGTCAAGGACGTTCCGAAATTGGCGCCATTAATCATTCTTAGTTTGGCCCTTCATCAGTTAACATCTGACTGATCTTTGTGCTTGTAAATCTCAGTTTAAATGATGCCAGACACATAAATATTAGTGAAATGGTGATTCTAAGGAGGATATAGAAGGAGGAGAGGAAAAATGTGTGACAGAATATTATCAGGGCTGTAACTTAAAATTTTTTAATGAAATTATGTTAAGTTACCTATTTTCGAGGCAGCAGCCATTTTGTTGTCATTCTTGTTATTTAGTTACACTGATATTTTTATACTGTACCAATGACCCAGACTTAGCTGGTGCTAACTCTAACAAAACCAGGGCCAAACACAAATTTTACCCCCCAATCCCCAAAATTTGCATCCAAAACAAAAAGAAATCATGTCCGAAAGGACCTCCATACTACGCCCCCACTGCGCATGCGCAGTGTCACAGACGTCCCGAAATTGGCGCCAATTATCATTCTCTGTTTGGCCCTTCATCAGTCAACATCTCACTGATCTTTGTGCTTGTAAATCTCAGTTTAAAGGATGCCAGACACGTAATTTTTGGAGAAATGGTGATTCTAAGGAGGATATAGAAGGAGGAGAGGAAAAAGAAGTGACAAAAAATAATCAGGGCTGTACTTAAAATTTTTGGATGAAATTATGTTAAGTTGCCTATTTTCGAGGCATGGGCCTCTTGTTGTCATTCTTGCTAAATGTTGCACTGCTTATTCAGTGTTTCCTCTCCCCTAGCCTTCTAAAGTCCCCCCTTGCAATTCTCCCATGCTTTTGGCATATTTTTGAGAAAGTTCATTTCTAAAATTTTCCTGGGAGAGTTGCTTGGATACAGAATGTTTTCTGTTATTTTCCCCATAGTTACGTTTTCACCCATGGGTGTATAAACGTTGTGTTCTGCATCTTCCATCTGATGTTCTGCAGATTCTCCCCTGGGAGTCTCTGTCTTGCATCAGATAGAGTGTAATTTTGATGACTGATTTTGGGCCAGTTTTTTCAGTGCCTGGAGTCATGTTTTCTGGTGTTTTACACTGTTTGTTTACATTGGCAACAGCCTTTTTTGAGGGGGGCTGTTTGCCTTTGGTGTAGTTTATCTCACTATAAGATACATTTATATTATCCGTAAGTGTCTCATTAATTATTTAATATAAATTTAAAATTTTTGACCACACTTTGCCATCGGATCCATCGGGGCTCAACGTTACTTTTCAGCAACTTGGGCTTCGCTGAAAAAATATTTTTTCAAAAATTATTTTGATTTGCAATTGTTTTTTCATTTATTAATGGATCATGTTATTATGTATCTTTGTGTCAGGGGTTTGTGCGAGTAACTAGGACTTGTTGTTGACTTTTCACAATGAAAGGATATTGTTCAAATTGTAATGGGAAGAAATCTTCCTCTGATTTTCATGATCATTGTATTAATTGTAGTCAGTGTTCTCGCACTAATCCCTGTCCTATATGTCAATATTGGGATGACAAACATTGGAAACGTGTGTCACGGTATGTTGTTTCTGGAGAAAGGGCTATGCCGGCTCTTTCTCCGCAAGGTCACTCTACTCTCTCAGTTTCTATTTCAGAGGAACAAGAACAGGGTGATGTTTCCATGTTATCTTCTACAAGTGTGCGTCCATCGTCACAAATGAATTCAGAGCTAGCGGCAAAAGTGCTCATGGAGATTAGACAAATGTCGTCCGCTAGCTCGCCCGGTGTAGCGTCCATTCACCGAATGGTTCGGCAGCCGGGTTCGTCCGATGCGGTCCAGGAGGAAATTTTGGGTGATGCGAGCACTATAAACATACAAGGTGCACACCCAGTGACGGCGGATAGTAAGCGAGAACGGAGGAAGCCTTTGAGTCCGGTTCCTAGCTCGTCCAGGTCCAGCCGGGCCGCGAGCGAGAGAGGCCCCTCTCTCGTACAACAACATCTGGGACCAGATGTTGTGGTACAAAATGTGTCGCAAGCGGAGCATACGTCCGTCGCTCGGGACGCTCCGTTGTATAGGCAGTCCGCGGAGACTGCTAAGGCTTCTTCTTCTCGTCAGCGCACACGACCGCACCTTGGCTGCGTGACCGCCGATATCTTACCAGCTTCGCCGATCAAGGATTCTTCGGCGACCAGGTCACACCATCCGGCAGCCAGGGATTCGAGACTGATGGACTCCGGACGTTCGCATAGAAAAAGTATGCGGGAGCCATCTGATGCGGAGCTGCCCTCGGCGAAGCAGCGAAAGACTGCGCCTCCGCAGGTCTCAACACCGGACATTCTTGTGCAGATAGCACAGCTTATCGCAGCTTCCCAGCAGCCGACAGAAACGCTGGGTCGGTACGCTCCGCCGAAGCATTGGGGGCGGACGACCGGGAGCATCATGAGGTCCGACCGGATGGTGAAAGGGATACGGATGATTTGGAGCTATCCCTTTCGGAACAACATAAAGCTGCTGTGGACTTCATCCGGCACTTTCTCCCTCAAGTTGTTCCGTCGGGCCAGACTGCTGCGGTTCCGGACAAGAGGATTATAGCGTCATTGGACTCTGAATTTTTTGAGCGGTTCAGGGACATCGCTCCCGAGTTTCCGTCGCAGTCCAATAATGTTGCAAGAACATTTGAATTATTGAACGACGCTATATTTAAACTTGCTTCCAAGACGGGGAAAGCAGGTTTCTTGTCCGCTAATACTCTCAACCTGCCTTTCATTAATGCAAGGAATAAATTCGACACGGCAGGACAGGGTATCCCGAGAGTTCCTCTGCGTATGGACGACGAGGCGGAAGACTTAGAGCTATCATTACCGTCGTCGGCTTCTATTCCAACCGCGGTGTTGGAAACAGCTATTGCGTCTAACAGAGCCAATTTAGATGCCTTATCTTACGCAGATCACCTTACTAAGGCGTTATCACTGCGCCTTCAAGGGAAAGAGTTTCAGGATATTCAATCCTCTTTAAGACTTCTTTCAAGGGCAGTAGCTTATTCCACGTGTAACTCCGCCCTTTCAGTGGCAAATCTGGAGTTGGTTAGACGTGACGCAGCCCTAGCTACATCCACACTCATGGATACTAAGGTGAAGAACTCTCTTAGAGTCGCTTCGGTCTCAGGAGAACTTCTCTTTGACGGCAAGCTTTCTGCTATTTATGATAAAATTACAAAGAAAGCTTCGGATTCTCTGTTGTTCAAATCTGCTTCTAAGAAGTCGGATACAGCAGACAAGAATAAGACAGGCACTTCTGGGTCTAATGCGCCCAAGAGAGGTTCCTATAGAGGTCCCGGTGCGTCCTCTTGGTCTTATTCGAGAGACCGTCAGGGTAGCGACTCTCGTTCGGGACGTCCTTCGGGCCGGGACAACCGGTCGGACGCCCCAAGGTCGACGGAGCGAGGTGCGGGTCGTGGAGGACGTGGTTTCTCCTACCGCAGGCCTCACAGGTCCAGGAGGTGATGGCTTAAACCTCTATCGCGTACCGGTTGGCGGAAGGTTGTCGAGCTTTTCACAAGAATGGGCGTCGATTACGGACGACCCTTGGGTGAGAGGAGTGACTTCGGAAGGTCTAAAGATATCCTTCAAACGAAAGCCTTCATTAACTCGAAGTCCAAAGTGGAGTCAACTTCCGTCAAATCCGCAGAAAAGAGACGCTCTGTTATCAGAGGTGCAGTCTCTTTTAATGAAGAACGCGGTAGAGGTCGTAGAAAACCAGGAGACTCCGGGATTCTACAGCCATCTGTTTCTGGTTCCGAAACCAGACGGCTCGTTCCGTCCAGTCATAGATTTGAGCTGGATAAACAAGCTGATCGTCGCTCCGAAATTTTATATGGAGACGATTCGATCGGTCAGAGCGAGTATTTGGGTGAACGATTACGCAACAAGCATAGATCTCAAAGATGCGTACTTTCACGTCATGGTACATCCGACATTCCGAAAGTATCTACGCTTCGCAGTCCTAGGAGTGGTGTATCAATTCCGGGCGATGTGCTTCGGATTGAATCTAGCTCCCTGGGCTTTCACTCGGGTAATGAACTCGGTAATGATCTATTTCCGAGCTCATTCGTCTGCGGTAACATAGGCCTACCTGGACGACATTCTTCAGAGGTACGGCAACGAGTTAACGCTTCAGAACGATGTTCAGAATTTACTTCTATTGCTCCGACGTCTCGGTTTTATAGTAAACGAGGAGAAGTCGGATCTGGTGCCGTCCAAGTCATTCACTCATCTGGGAATGAGCTTCGAGACGCACAACAATCTTGTTCGTCTGCCGTTAACCAGAGCGAAATTAGTCAGTTGTTACGCTCGCTATTGTCTGCACGCAGACAAAGTCACAGCGAGAGAATTTATGAGACTGATAGGTCTGTGCGGAGCCGCTGCGGATCTCATTCCGATGGGGCGGTTATGCACACATCCTCTCCAAATTTTCTTGACTCAGAATTGGAGTGTGAAAATTCATTCGCTCGACGTAGACGTTCTCTTGTCAGATCAAGTGAAACAAGAGATTCAGACTTGGGCAAACATTCAGTGGTTAACTCAGGGAGTTCCGCTGCAGTTGCCGGATCCGAGTTTTACCATTATGACGGATGCCAGTCAAACAGGTTGGGGTGCATCATTAATCCCAACGGATTCGAGATGCCAGGGTCTTTGGGATCCGCAATTCCTGTGCAAGCACATAAACATCAAGGAAATGATGTCAATTTGGCTTGCGTTACGTCATTGGATGGACATTATTCACAATGCTCATGTCCAAATCCTATCCGACAATACGACAGTAGTGGTGTATATACGGAATCAGGGAGGCACTCATTCAGTTCCGTTGTTCAATCTAACGGAAAGAATCCTTCTGTTTGCGCTAGAACATCACGTTCTTCTTTCGGTCCGTCACATACCGGGTCGTCTGAATGTGCTAGCAGACTCCCTTTCACGAAAGGGTCGCTTGTTGCCGTCGGAGTGGACTCTCAACAAACAAGTATTCAATCAGATTTGCTACCAATGGGAACGGCCAATGATAGACTTATTTGCGACACATCTCAACAATCAGTTGCAGACGTATGTGTCTCCGTGTCTGGATCCAAGAGCATTTGCAGTAGACGCTCTGTCGATCCTTTGGGACGGCATGATCGGATATTCGTATCCTCCAGCGCCGTTAATTCAACAAGTATTGCTAAAGATAAAACAATCTCAATGCAAGATTCTGTTGGTAGCATCTCTGTCGCCACAGAGACCGTGGATAAATCTACTCAGGTGTCTGTTGTGGGACCTACCGCGAAAGCTTCCTCCACGGGAGGATCTTCTTTCGCAGGGGAAATCGCGCCAACTCCATCACAACCCGCAAGGTCTCAACCTTCACGTTTTTCCGTTGTGCGGTCCTTCTTGCATGGCAAGCACTTTACAGGACGAGCAGTGGACGCGATTTCTAACTGTAGGAGGACCTCCTCTTCGCTAAACTATGCGGCTCAGTGGAAGGTTTTTCGTCGTTGGTGTAGGGATCATTCTGTAGATATATTCGATCCCTCTATACCAGACATTGCAAACTTTCTAGTATACTTGTTTGACGAAATCAAACTGCAGCCTGTTACTATTAAGGGTTATAGGTCTATGTTATCTGATACGAACCTCTTGGGACAGTAGATTTCAAATTCTTATCTTATAAGACAGCTTTTCTCTTAGCTTTCTCTTCTGCTAGAAGAGTCAGTGAGCTTCATGCACTGTCGGTGGATGATTCTCACTATCGTAGTGTCGGGAACACTATCACCTTCACTACTAATGTGGGTTTTTTAGCTAAGAATCAGGCTCCTAATAAATATCCGGAACCTATTGTTATTAAGGCTGTTCCGTCTTCAGACGGGCGTAGGCCTTTGCTCTGTCCTGTTAGAGCGTTATGTATCTATAAACAGAGATCTCAGTTTATCAGAAAGGGACGGAAACGTTTCTTTCTGTCTTTGATGCCTAATAGAAAGGACATTTCGGTCCATTCTATTGCTAGATGGATTCAATTAACTATCCGTACTGCTTATGAGAGTTTATCTTCTTCTCAGCAGTCTGTGCTTAAGATTTCCGCTCATGAAGTAAGAGCTCTTGCTACTTCTTGGGCTTATGCTAATAGTGTTGCTATTACAGATTTAATGAAGGCTACTTATTGGTCTCAGCCATCCACATTCACGAATTTTTATCTCAGAAATATTGAGTCCATTTCTGGAGACCTGCATTGTTTAGGTCCGTTATCTGTTGCTCAGAATGTCGTCCACTAAACAGTTGCAACTATAGTTATGCAGGCTTTCTGTTCCGGCAGTGACTCCGTCCGGCTGCCCTCTTCGCTCTGGGCTATTTGACCCAGGGCAAGTGGAAAGGGGGGGGGGGGGGGGGGTGTTCCCTTAGGTCACCTGCTTTATAGTGAAAAGCAAGGGAATGCCTCCTCCAAGTCAGTATTTCTGAGTCGCTTCCGGGATGGTTTTAAAGTGTAATATTAATGTTAAAATTCATTCATGTCTTATTTTTAAAGTGTAGCTCGGTGTGAAGCATTTGTATATGTCAAGTGTCAAACGGGCTTTAATATACAATACTCGGACACTTTTAAATGACTATTAAGAGTCTCAATTCTCTGGACTTCTTTATTTATTGGCTTACTTTAAAAATAATTAGTATAAGGGATATACTGGATGCTAATAGAGAACATGAATATTATTGTGCTCAATTATTAAGGGTATTGTATCTTTCTAATTTAATATTAAATAAGAAAGATACATGTAAAGCCTAATACTCCTTTTCTCCTTAAGGGGTTACCTCTTTATTATATAGTTGAGCTTATTGGATTTTCCTCTATGTCCTAGGCCCTCCAGCCTGTTTACTATTCAGCTAAGTCTGGGTCATTGGTACAGTATAAAAATGTTAAAAAATTTATAGTAATTTATATATTTTTTATACTTACCAATGACCCAGACGGGGATGGCCCTCCCAGGAGTTGGGAACTCTTGCCTTCCCGCTGAGTACATAGCGCTGACCAGGCACTGCCAGTAAGAATGATAATTGGCGCCAATTTCGGGACGTCCGTGACACTGCGCACGCGCAGTGGGGGCGTAGTATGGAGGTCCTTTAGGACATGATTTCTTTTTGTTTTGGATGCAAATTTTGGGGATTGGGGGGCAAAATTTGTGTTTGGCCCTGGTTTTGTTAGAGTTAGCACCAGCTAAGTCTGGGTCATTGGTAAGTATAAAAAATATATAAATTACTATAAATTTTTTAACTTTTCAGTGTTTTCCTCTCTCCCTTTCCTTTAAGTCCCCTCTTGCTATTCTCCCATGCTTTTGGCATATTTTCTGTAATTATTATTACTAAAATTTCTTGGGAGTTTTAGCTGAATAACAGAATGAATTCTGTTCTTTTCCCCATGTTTACGTCTTCACCTATGGGTGGTTAGGCGTTGTGTTCTGCATCTACCATCTGATGTTCTGCAGTTTCTTCCCTGGAAGTCTCTGTTTTGCATCAGATAGTGTATTTTTGGTAACTGATTTCGGGCCTGGGTGCCTGGAGTCTTATTTTAGTGTTTTTACACTTATTGTTTACATTTACAACAGCCCTCTGTATGAGGGGGGATTTCTTGAAAATAATATCTTGATGTTAATTCAATCATAACTAGATACATTATTATTGTTCGTAAGTGTTGCATAAATTGTTTAAAATATTTTTAAATTTTTTCTCCATACTTAGGCTTGGGATCCATTGGGGCTCAATGTTACTTTTCAGAAACTTGGGCTGTTCTGAAAAAATATTTTTTCAAAATATTTTGATTTCAATTATTTTTTCTATGTTAATGGATCATATTATTATGTATTTTGATTGTCAGGGGTTTGTGCGAGTACCAGCACTTTGTTTTCTTTTCACATTGAAAGGATTTTGATCTATTGTAATAAGAGGAAGTCTTCCTCTGACTTTTATAATCATTCTATATGTAGTCAGTGTACTCGCACTAACTCCTGTTCTGTATCTGATGATTTCGATGACAACATGGGAAGCGTATGTCACGGTATGTTAGTGGGGAATTGGACATTCCGGTCTTCCAACAGTGTGCCTCCGTCGTCACAATTAATGAAGGGCTAGCGGAAAAGTGCTCATGTAAATACGCCAATTGCCTAAGAGGACCCTAGTAGGTTCGACGGCCTTTGACGTCCGCTAGCTCGCCCGGTGTAGCGTCCATTCATCGAATGGTTCGGCAGCCGGGTTCGTCCGTTGCGGTCTAGAAGGAGTTTTGGGGTGATGCGAGCACTATAAATAAACCAAATGCACACCCAGTGACGGCGGATTAGAGGGAGAACGGAGGAAGCCTTTTAGTCTGGTTCCTAGCTCATTCAGGTCCATCCGGACGGCGAGCGAGAGAGGCCCCTCTCTCGTACAACAACATCTGGCCCCAGATGTTGTGGTACAAAATGTTTCGCATTCGGAGCATACGTCCGCCGCTCGGGACGCTCCGACATATAGTCAGTCCGGAGAGACTGTCAATAAGGCTTCCTCATTCTCATGGTAGCGCACACGACCGCTCTTGGCTACGTGACCTCGGATATCCAGTCAGCTTCGCCAGTCAGAGAATCATCGGCGACCAGGTCACACCATCCGGTAGCCAGGGACACGAGGCCTGCAGACTCCGAACGTTCGCATAGGAAAGTGTGCGGGAGTCAACGTACACGGAGCTTCCGGCGGCAATGCATTGTAAGACCGCTACTACACAGGCCTCGGGGACGGACGTGCTATCCTAAATAGCACAGCTTATCGCAGCATCCCAGCAACAACTGAATCTGTCGCATAATGTTTTATCCGACGATGCTGGGTCGGGACGCTCCACGGAAGCGGGTACGGACGTCCGAAAATTTCATCCGGTCCGACGAGATACCGAAAGGGATTCGGAGGATTTCGAGCTTTCCCTTTCGGAACAACATATGCTGTTGTGTATGTCATCTGACTTGATCTTCTACAGGTTCTTTCGTCGGACCAGAATGCTGCGATGCCGGATAAGAAACTGATAGCGTCGGTGGACTTAGAAATTTTTGGTTCGGTTCAGGGACATCGTCCCTCAGTTCCGACATAGTCCGATAATGTCACACAAACTTTCGATTTATTGAACGACGCTATATATTTATTATTATATGCTTGCTATTACCAAGCATTTCTGGTTTCTTGTTCGCAAAGTTACGGAGATGTCTTTCAAAAGTGTGCCTCTGTCGTCATAGTTAATGAAGAGCTAGCGGCAATAAGTGCTCATGGAATATGTCTATCGCCTAAGAGGTCCCTTGTAGGATCGACGGAGTGACATTCGCTAGCTCACCCAGTGTAGCGTACATTCATCGAATGGTTCGGCTGCCGGGGTTCGTCCGTTGCGGTCTAGGAAGGAGATTTGGGTGATGCAAGCACTATAATAACTTTAGTACTCACCCAGTGACGGCGGATTGAGGACAGATCGGAGGAAGCCTGTTAGTCCGGTTCCTGGCTTGTCCAGGTCCGTCCGGGCTGTGAGCGAGAGAGGTCCCTCTCTCGTCCAACAACATAGGGGACCGCATGTTGTGGTTCAGATATTTTACATTCGGAGCATATGTCCGTCGCTCGGGACGCTCTGTTATATTGACAGTCCGAGAGACTGTCGATAATGCTTCCTCATCCTCACAGCAGTGCACACGACCGCACATTGGCTACGTGACCTCGAGTATCCGATCAGTTTCGTCATTCAGTGATTCCACGGCGAACAGGTCACGCCATCCGGTAGCCAAGGGACACGAGGCCTATACACTCCGTTCACTCGCATAATAGTAGTATGCACGGGGTAACGATCACAGAGCTTCCAGTGGCAATGCATCGTAAGACCGCTTCTCCACAGGCCTCAGTGACGGACGTGCTTTCCAAATTAGCACAGTTTTTTCGCAGCATCCCAGCAATCGACAGTTTCTCGGTCGAATCAGGAATTATCCGACGGCGCTGGGTCGGTGCGGTCCGCTGTTGCATCAGGTTCGGACGACCGAACGCTTTATAGGGTCCGACAGGATGGCGAAAGGGATTCGAATGATTTCGAGTTTTCCCTTTCGTAACATCGGAAGCTGCCATACATTTCTTCCGGCATTATCTTCCAGTGGTTGTTACTTCGGACTACATTGCTGCGATGTTGGATAAGAGACTTATAGCGTCATTGGACACGGAATTTGGGATCGGTTCAGGGACATTGTCCCTGACTTACCGACACAGTCCAATAATGTCATTAGAACATGTGTATTATTTATCGACGCTATATATATATAAGCCTGCTACCAAGCATGATACTTTAGTTTCTTGTCCGCAATGCTCATTTCTGCCTTTTATCATTTATAGGAATAATTTATTTTGGCAGAACAGGGCATACCGAGAGTTCATATGCGTCTAGACGGCGTGGTTAAAGACTGGATATAATCTTTCTCGCCGTCTATGTCTTTTCCAACCACAATGTTGGAAACGACATTGATGTCTAATAGACTTAACTTAGACGCTTTATCATACGTAATCCACCTTACTGAGGCGTTATCATTATGTCTTCAAGAGAAAGAATTCCGGGTTATGATCCTCAATGTGATTTCTTTTGAGGGCAGTAGTTTGTTCACGTATAACTCCGCCCTTCAGTGGCTACTTGGAGTTGGTTAGACGTGACGCAGCCCTAGCTACATCCACGCGCGTGGATAGTAAGGTGAAGAACTCTCTCAGAGTCGCTTCGTTCTCGGAGAAGCTTCTCTTCGACGGCAACTTTTCAGCAATCCATGAATTTCTCGATTTACACGTTCTCTTGTCTATCTAGTGTAGCAAGAGATTCAGACTGGGGCAAACATTCGGTGGTTGACTCAGAGAGTGCCACTGCAGTTGCCGGATCCGAGTTTTATAATTATGACGGTTGCCAGTCAAACAGGTTGGGATATAATATTGATCCCAACGGATTCGAAGTGCCAGGGTCTTTGGGTTCCGCAGTCTCTAAGCAAGCACTTATCTTCCACAGAATAATTTTTTTTTAGGCTTGCTTTATGTCATAGGATGAACATTATTCAGAAACGCATGTCCAAATCCTGTCCGTTAATACGACAGTAGTGGCGTATCTCCGGAACCAGGGAGGCACTCATTCGTTTCCGTTATTCAATTTAATGGAAAGAATCCTTCTGTTGTTAAAGTACACCAATTTCTGCTTCGGTCCGTCATATTCCGGGTCGTCTGATTGTATTACCGGACTCCCTTTCACTTATGGGTCGCTTGTTGCCGTCAGAATGGACTCTCAACAAACAAGTATTCAATCAGATTTGCTATCAATGGGAGCGCCCAATGATAATTTATTTATGACACAACTTGCTAATCAGTTGCAGACGTATGTGTTTACATATCCGGATCTCTGAGCTTATGTTGTTAACGCTCTATTGATCTAATAGGACAGAATGATAGGATATGCGTATCCTCCTGCGCTGTTGTTTCAGCAAGTATTGCTAAGATAAACAACCACAATACATTTCTGTTGATAGCATCTCTGTCTTCACAGAGACCGTGGGTAAATTTACTCTGATGTCTACTGTGGGACTTAACGTGAAATCTTCCTCCATGAGAGGATCTTTTTTCGCTGGGTAAAATCATGTCATCTTCATCACAACCCGCAAGGTCTCAACCTTCACGTATTCCGTTGTGTGGTCCTTATTGCATTGTAAGCATTGTACTGGACGAGCTTTGGACGCAATTTCTTACTTTAGGAGAACCTCTTCTTCGCTATACTATGCGGCTAAAGTGGAGGCTCTTCCGTCGTTGGTGTAGGGATCACTATGTTGATATTGTTGATCCCTCCATACTAGTCATTGCAACTTTTTAGTATACTTGTTTGACAAGATCTACTGCAGCCTGTTACTATTAAGGTTATAGGTTTATGTTACCTCATACCTATGCACTCTATGATAGTTTACAATTGAGTCTTATGTCTCTTTATCTAAGTCAGTTAGTAACTTTTCGATAAATAGACTTAGAATCATTAGATTAAATTTCTATACGGAATTTAACTTCGGTTCTTATTTAGCTAAGTAATCATTTGAGCCTCTGGAAACAGTAGTTTTCAAATTCTGACCTTTTAGACAGTAATTCTGTTGGCTTCTCTTTTACTGAAGAGTCAGTGAGCTTCATGCACTATCGGTGGATGATTTTCACTTTCGTAGTTTCGGAATCACTACTTCCTTTACTATTTAGGTTGGATTTTTGCATTAGAGTCAGGCTCCTAATAAATATCCGGAACCTATTGTTATTAAGGTCCTTCCGTCTTCATACGGGCATAGGCCTTTACTCTGTCCGGTTAGAGTTTATGTATTTATAAACAGATATCTGTTTATTACTACGGGCGTAAGCTTCTTCTGTCTTTGATGCCTAATAGAAGGACATTACGCTCCATTCTATTGCTAATGGATTCAATTAACTATCGATACTGCTTATGGTATATCATTGACTCAGCAGTTGTGCTTGAGATTTCGGCTCATGAAGTAAGAGTTCTTCTACATCTTGGGCTTACATTAATAGTGTCGCTATTATAGATTTTTGAAGGCTGCTCATTGCACTCAGCCATCCACATTCATGAATTTTTATCTCAGAAATATCGAGTCCATTTCTGGAGGCCTCTATTGTTAGGTCTATTATCTACTGCTCAGAATGTCATTCACTTAACAGTTGCTACTATAGCTAGGTAGGCTGTCTGTTTCAGCAGTGACTCCGTTCTGCTGCCCTCTTCGCTCTGGGCTATTTGACCCAGGGCAAGAAAAGGGGGGGGGGGGGGGGAGGGTGTTCCCTTGGGTCACCTGTTTTACTATGAAAACAAGGGTTTACCTCCTCCGGAGTTAGTAATTCTAAGCTGTTATTGGGATGGTTGTTTAGTGAGAAGTTTATGTTTTAAAAATTCATTCAGGTCTTAGTTTTTAAAGTATAGCTTTTGAATATAGCACGTGTCAACGGACATTATTATCCAATCCTCAGACACTTTTAAGGAGTATAAAGAGTCTCTATTCTCTAGACTTACTTTATTTATTGGCTTACTTAAAAAATTATTAGTATAAGGATTATACTAGATATTAATAGAGTACATGGATGTATGATGCTCAATTTTAGAAGGTGTTGTATCTTTCTAATTTATCATAAATAAGAAAGATACATGTAAGGCCTAATACTTCTTTTTCCCTAGAGGGGATGACTCTATTTTATATAATTGAGCGTATTCCAACTTGCTGTATGTCCTTGGCCCTCCAGCCTTTTTACTATTCAGCTATGTCTGGGTCATTGGTACAGTATAAAAATGTTAAAAAATTTATAGTAATTTATATATTTTTTATACTTACCAATGACCCAGACGGGGATGGCCCTCCCGGGAGTTGGGAACTCATACCTCCCCGCTGAGTACATAGCGCTTACCAGGCACTGGTTATAAGAATGATTAATGGTGCCAATTTCGGAACGTCCTTGACACTGCGCATGCGCAGTAGAGGTGAAGTGTGGAGGGCCATTCAGGACATGTTTTCTTTGGTTTTAGATGCAAATTTTGGGGATTGGGGGGCAAAATTTGTGTTTGGCCCTATATTTTAAGAGTTAGCACCAGCTATGTCTGGGTCATTGGTAAGTATAAAAAATATATAAATTACTATAAATTTTTTAACTTTACCACACCTTCAGTTGAAATTTGAGTTGTTACTTGCATATAGAGTAAACTCATATTATCTGAATAAAAATCTAGTGTTCTGCTAAGAACTTCCATGATGACCATTTGATTTTGCATATTCATAGATCTTTCTGGCCTCAGTACATCTAAAATAAGCTTCTATTCTATTACATCTTATTTGGCAGAGTTCCATTAGCTCTGACAAACAAAAAACAGTGGAATAATAGTCAGTTTATCACAAGAATTTTGGAAAATAACCAATTTCCTGTCAATTGAATATACCTGTTAATTAAATATTTTCTGCTCGCAAACTACTGTATTTGATCTAAATTTTCGGACGCCAAAAAATAATTAAATTTTCCAGTGTCCGAAAACTTCTAAAATGGCCAAAATACACGTGGACAGCAAATGTGGGTGGAAATTTTGAGAAACACACTGCATCGGTTAATAAATTTATTGTACACGAACGGTGGGGGTACCTCGAAAATGGGAAAGATAAAATAGCTGTTCAATATGGCGACTTTAATCATCAGCATAAATGAATAAAATGAACATACCGAATGAATTAAATGAAAAGTTTCCGATTTTTTGTTCTGTTTTTATTTACTTTCCCAATAAATCCCAGAGAAGAAATCACTTTTCATCTACCGGTACTTGAAAAGTTTTGATGTTTCCACAAATTATGTTGAACAGTAATCAAGCCACGTGCTTGTGTTGTTACTGTTAGATAAAAAAACCTGAGCTGGCTTCAGTGTTTTCAAAACAGACCAATGTAGCCATTCAAAGGCGATGAAATGCAAACAATTTTAGAGTGGTGTGTATATTGGCTCCAAGCCTGTACGGCCCACCCCCAAACCAGTTGCTGTTGTTTAGAAGGATGAATATGAATTATTGACATACAAGTTTAAATTATTGATTTAGAAATATCTCCCCCCACCAGATGTGCAACGCAAAATGCTACATTTTATAAAAGCGAATACAAAATTAATTTTTAAAAAACAATGACTGGTATCAGCTCCACAGTTCCTCCCGTATTTTCTATTTTTATACCCCCCGCAAACAAAGTTGGGGGGGGGGGGGAAATAGGAATCACCCTGTCCGTCCGTCCACCAGTCAATCCATCTGTCCGTCTGTCCATCCTTATAAGCAAAACTCCTCCTAAACCGTTTGAAGAATTTTCATGAAACTTTACACAATGGAAGAACTCAATATGAAGATATGCATGAGCAATATAATTCCATTCTGACAGACGTGGGGGGTATCACTTTGTGAGCTTGCTCACAGTACCTCTAGTTGTTTTTGGAAGCATGTCCTCCCCACATACAGTGCTGATTTTTATCAAAAAATAATATCGATAAACAGTATGCTTTGACAGTGTTTGGGTCCGTGTGTTAATTTTTGTGAAACCCTCCACTAGCACGTGTTGACCTCATTGTCGTTTGTTCTATTTTTAATATTGGAAAATTTTGTTGGTGTTCAGTGCACTGAATATGTTTATTCGAAGCAATAATTACACTGTTCTGTTGCTGGTGCATGGTTTATACTGCATTATATGGATTTATTTATCGGACTCTTTCATTACTGTCATCATTTAAGGTCAGTTCAATATAACATTTGTGGGTTTTTCTCTTTCCAAATCTCGAAGGAGTCTAATGAAAGCACACGTTTTGAAAACAAAAATTTGATTGGTCAGTTCGTCAGACATGTCAGTTTGAGAAGGAAAACAATACTTACCTGTCAATAAATAAAGAACAAGTTTGCAAATAATGTTGTTTTAATAATTCTGTTTCCATTGTACAATATATTGTGCATACAATACATGTTTTTAACATAAAACAAAGAAAGAAAGATGAAATATTCAACTGAAAAGAAAATCATTGTCATTTTGGATTTATGTTTCACTGCGATTTTCCCACCACACCAGTCCGGGACGATCTTTGAGTGGGTGTCCGAAAATTTCGAGGCTTAAAAACAATTATTTTTTGATGAAAAAATGGTGTCCGAAAACAAAAAGTGTCCGAAAATTTAGATGAAGTACGGTATCTGTCGGTTAATAGGGTGTCACTGTTACCCACAACATTGAATATTGAAGGTCATAAATCATATCTTATCTGTGACTTGGAAACCAGATACTGAGAAGATGTGTCACACATAATAGCCAGGTCTTCACCTTTCGGGTCAAGGATATGCATAAGGGTCATGTGCTAAAACTTTCTGTCTTGGTTGTATCTCAGGAGATACAATGATTAGACATGTCTCAGTTATTTGTTTTGGGGGGTTTAACCTTTATTTTTCGGTCGAGTTGTGTTAACAACCGAGACCTATGTTTTGGTGATGGTCATTGTGCCTCTGGGCAGGTGGTCATCCGGGTGTCTTTGCACCATTAGCGCAATAGTTGTACAAACTTTCTCTGATTTGCAATAATATGTCAAACATGTTCGAAAACTGGTCTGGACCTATTTTTTAATTTTTTACGAATTTTGAGCCTGTTAGCGCAATAACTAGAACAAATGTTCTCCGATTTGACTAATATTTGCCATAAAGGTCTTTTGCAATAATATCTCAAGCAGGTTTGAAAACTGGCCTGGCCTGATTTTTCATTACAGAGTTAAGGGCCTTCAAAAACTGGCTCAACCCAATTTTTTGTTACAGAGTTATGGGCCTTAATTCATCAATTTTTATGAATTTTGAGCTCATTAGCGCAATAACTTGAACAAACGTTCTCCAGTTTGACTAAAATTTGCCATACAAGTCTTTTACAATAATATCTCAAGCAAGTTTGAAAACTGGCCTGGTCCGAATTTTAAGCTCAGCGCGATGACATTTCTGATTTTCAATAGAGAGTGCATGAAGAAAGTAGCCCCAACTCCGATGCTCACCTCTTGTTTGTTTATTGGGGTTTAATGACAGTTTCGACAGCCCGGGTCACCTTGGGTCGGGTCGGACAATTTTATGGGTGGAGGAAGTCGGAGTACCCAGAGAGTACCACTGAGCAATGGCAAGCAACTGTCAGACTCCCCAACATACTAACTCCACACAAGCAGGGCTAGCATTGCTTGAAGACAAGTGCACCAATGACATGCAGTACACCATAGTACTCAACGCTACCATGCCCCTATGTGAGCAATTGGAATTAAGTGTCTTGCCCAAGGACACAACGCAGTTGCCACAGGTGGGATTCATAGCAAGGACCTCTCGGCTTGCAGCCTGCATCTCTACCCACTGAGTCACCACGCTCCCTGCTACATATTAAAGACAAACTAAATTTCTATCTATATAATAAAGCCATATTAAGCCTTTGCATACTGATGTCAAAATAGTAAAATTACAAGCAGCTAATTATTCCCATAATGAAACTCAAAATTTGACCAATTCAGTCTGTTTGGGGTCAATGAGCTCTGTTAAACAAGATTGAATTGGGTAAATTCTTTTTTACATTATGAGGGCAACAGAGGTCATAATAAAAAGGGCTTGTAATAATAAAATAATAAAAATTAACTTTGTATTGGACTTGTAACTAAATAAAAATTATGTAAAAATATTATAGGGTTCAACAAGAAAACTTCTAACCCATGTGATCATTTTTGTTGGAGGCTTTTCTGTATGATTTTTTTTCCAGTTTTTTTTTTATCTGCTCAGTGCATCTAATGTGTTCTGCATGATGGTCATTCTTGGGCTTCATGGTATTTCAGTATTTCACCAAAACTTGGTATTTTTTTCAATGTCGATACCATACCGAGTCAATTTCAACTCACTCTTTCTACCGACCTTCACAGGATCATCGATTAGAAATGTCGGTATTCTCAAACTAATAATAAACTTAACTTTTTTGAACTAATGATAAACTTAACTTTTTTGACTTGAACTTCATCTAAATACATCACACTAACACTCAAAAAAAAATGGGAAATATGAAGCATGTAAAGCTAGCCAATCATTTCGAGGGATCTTCCACAAGCTACATGTCATAAATGATTGATTGATTTTTCTTGCTTGTTTAGTACTTTGCTTTAGAAATAAGCCATATGAATGTTTGGTGATTGTTTCAACGATGACTATTTATACAAACAATGGGAAGAGTTGTTAAGATTAATGAGCACGATTAAAAAAAAAAATGACTCATGTATGTTAGCTTAACTTGCAGAAGTCTGTTAGTTTGTTAGTCTGTGAGTCTGTTCACATTTTCCTTTAGCATAGGCTACATCCTGTAGTTCTTGTCCGATCATCACGAAATTTCATATGCAAGTTTGAGGTCTTGTCTAGATGAAAACGTCCCCTTTTGGTCATGATCGGTCAACCGTGATGGCTGCCCGAGCCCAAAACCTGAAAACCTTTAGCACAGTCTACAGGCCGTATTTATGAAGGGATTTCATGGTAACTTGGTAGGATGACTCTGTATAATATCTAGATGAGAACATCCTCTTTCGATCATGATCTGTCAACCATTACGGCTGCCCAGGCCCGAAAATCAAAACTTTTAGCACAGTCTACAGATAATATTTAATATGGAGGGATTTCATTGTAACTTGGTAGTATGACTCTGTATGATGTCTAGATGAGAACTTCCCCATTTGCTCACGAACTGTCAAACGTGATGACTGCCTGAGCCCAAAACCCCAAAATCTGTAGCACAGTCTACAGGTCGTATTTATGGAGGGATTTATTGTAACTTGGTAGGATGACTCCATATAATGTCTAGATGAGAATGTCCCCTTTCGGTTGTGATTGGTCAACCGTGATGGCTACAGGGGCCCAAAGCCCAAAAACCATTAGCACAGTCTACAGGTCATAATTATGAAGGGATTTCATCATAACTTGATAGGATGACTCCAGATAATGTCTAGATGAGAACGTCCCCTTTTGGTCGCGATCATCCAGCCATGATGCCTGCCCGGGCCCAAAACACAAAAATCTTTAGCACAGACGACATGTCGCATTTATGAAGGGATTTCATTGTAACTTGGTAGGATAACTCAGAATAATGTCTAGATGAGGACATCCCCTTTTGGTCGCAATCAGTCAATCATGATGGCTGCCCGAGCCCAAAACCCCAAAACCTTTAGCACAGTCTACAGGTCGTATTTATGAAGGGATTTCATGGTAACTTGTTAGGATGACTCTGTATAATATCTAGATGAGAATGTCCCCTTTTGGTAATGATCTGTCAACTGTGATGGCTGCTCAAGACCGAAACCCAAAAGGTTTTAGCACAATCTACAGGTCATATTTAATATGGAGGGATTTCATTGTAACATGGTGGGATGACTCTGTATGATGTCTAGATGAGGACATCCCCTTTTGGTTGTAATCGGTCAACCGTGATCGCTACACAGGCCCGAAAACCTTTAGCACAGTCTACGGGCCGTATTTATGAAGAGATTTCATTGTAACTTGATTGGATAACTAGTTTTGGAATAATTTCACTGTAACTTGGTAACTTTGTTTGACATGCATTAACTGTGAGGGCCTCATACATTTACTGTGAGGGCCACATTAACCCACCCCTCAATTCTTTAGTACAGTCTACACCTCAAATTATTTTTATTGAAAACATAGCATACAGGGAACAGAAATTAACATATTCCCAATTATCACAATTCTTGTCTTATTTCATAATTCTTTTATAAACATTGAACATTATCCTTTTCATCAAACACAACACACAGTCAGGTTGAGCTACAGTGTCATTGACACTTTCATTTTGTGATTTACTTACTGAAGAGCTGTATATATCGTCTTTTTGCCACCATGTGCTCCTTTCACAGTTTGCGTAAAAAGTACTTTATATTGTTAGGTTTATTACTCAATTTATCGTTTGTGCAGTGTTCCAAGCAGTTTAAAATAAGTCAATGGACAAGTTGGATAATACTTTATTACTGTAAAGTGACCTCCCATTCTTGATATATATAGATTAGACGTATAGTGTTTTCAAATAAAAAATTTATTCTGTGAGTAGGATTAAGAATGAAACCGATGAGCCTCTGGTGAGTCGGTTTCATTCTTAATTCTACAAGTAGAATAAATTTTTTACTTGTAAACACTACACATTTATTTTTGTTTATCCCATAAATCTTTTACAGGGCAGCGCGGCAAAATCGTGCTGTTTCTAGCTACAAAACACAATGAGAAGTGAGGGGGCACAGTGGCCAAATTCGATCTCCAAGCAAAATTGACCAGAATAAACAAGGCGCAGTGATACAAAAATAATTCTCCTACAAACTTGAGCTAAACTTGCAAAAATACTTTATTAAATGAACAATGTGTAGTGTTTTCTACTGGCATTGTGTAATACTTTCAAAAAGGTTTAAAGAAAACAACAATTGAACTGAGCAGACGACATTTGTTTATTTGCACTTTCCAAATTTGGAAAATGAAACATCATTCATCATGCCCCCGCCTTTCACAATCAAACTTGTATGCTTTTCAATTCAGGGTTTCAATTGATTTAATTTGTGTTTCTGTTAATTGTTGTTCATTATATTGTTAAGCAGAATTGAAATGTGTCATATATTCTAAAACTAAACATTTAAGCGACGGTCAGCGTTTGATAAACATCGGTTCATTATGTCTCCCACAAGCATAAAACACGTCTCGACAACACAAATGCATTAGAGCTCAGAGGTCAACAAGTCCGTCTCCACTATAGGAATAAATTCTTTCAGTGTTAAACCTACGGGGGAAAATTTATCACCCTACTAGGTGAATAAAGCAAATATTTATCCAAGGCTTTTATTGTCCGAATAAACGGCCATTTATGGGATAAAAAGCTATGTGTTCTCATTTATCAGCAAGCATGATTTGATGAGTTTTCTCTTGTCATGTTGACAACGAAATAAGAGAAATTTTGGAATTCATTGCAAAACTAGAATGCCTGCCAACATGACCTCAAGTTGTATTTTCCATATAACAGGGATGAGATTTTTCATTTTTATCCGATTTCAGATTATTTCTTACCTAATAAACTGATTTTTTTCTCCATTGGGAACCCTGGGATGTGGTGGAGCAATTATTTGCTGTGCTAAACAATTTCTGCTTTACTGGTAAAATAGGATCCGGTAACCAATGTCTCAGGTGGAAGTCCTCTAAAGTGGGCAGCATGGATTTAAACAATTGGCTAAACTTTACTTTTACCTATCTATGTTGCAGGCATGATATAGCCATAGATGTTTACTGAAACCTTAACTAGTTGAGTGCTAGAAGCCACTATCATGGCTCTATTGAAAAGTGCTGAAAGCCACTTTAGTGGCTTAGCACTGCAAGCATTAGCTTGATGTTTGCTCAGCAGTAGAATAAAGAATGTTTGTATGAAATTGTTTTGTTATAATTTATTGGAGAGTGCCAACATGCACTCTCCAATAAATTATAACAAATAATTTATCAAGAAAATCTTGCTAAACGAAGACTTTCCTTGCTGGTAGCAATAGAATCTGTGAAAAAAATACACATGTTACAAATCTCCTTTGTAAAATAATTGAGCACTGAGTTGAACACCAATAAAAAAAATACTGATTTTCTATTGCTTTCAATTTAAATGAAATTGGTCTCCAAGACCACCACATCATTATTTGTGCAGGGTATCAGTTATTTGGGGACATGAAGCTTGATTTTGAAAACAGATTTCCTGTATTCAAAGACTATTTGGGTTTATTTTAGATTATTTTAAAAGCCTGTGACCTCATGTCAATATGAGGTCTGTGATTTGTCATTAAAATGGGTGTATTGCGATGCTGGCAATATTTTAGAATATTTCAGTCAGGGAAATGCAAGGTAATACTCATATGATGCTTGAAGTTAGAACAAAGACGTTGCTTGAAGTTAGAACAATTACGAAAATAAGCTAGAATATTGTAGCTTATTTTTTGACATACATTCATGAAGCAGACATTATGCAGTGAAACTCTTTTAAACAGTGTGTTACACCACAGCTATTCATCACCAAAAACACCTAAGTTTTATCAACATTATACAATTATTGACTTTCCTTGAGGTTGATAAAAGGAATTATCAACCCGAGAAAAGTAATATTCACCGAGGCTGTAGGCCTCTGTGAATATTGACATTCAAGGGTTGATAATTCCTTGTATCACCCTCAAGGACAGAAACAATCATCAGCAAATTACTTGCTTTATTACATAAAAACAGCATATTCATATGCAATAAACTAAATTTAATTTCAACATATATATATATATATATAAGAAGCAATATGCATTAACTTATTTGTTCATGTTGTAGTTAATTATTATATTTGAACAGTTCCTAAACATTGGAACGGAAATTAAAGGAAGGAGCAAGCTGAAAATACCATTTCTATTTTTATTGCAAACAGGTACTTGGAATCATTATATCAACCTACCTGTGCTATGTATGGACAAGAATGACAGAGCGGTGAAATATCAACTCAATTTCGATAAAAATTTAATAGATCATCAATACTGGAGTATATCAACACTTCTGATGAGTGTTTTAGCCAATTAAATTACCAGATTGTTTCTCTCATATACTAATACAAAACAGATTGTAGTTCTGGAAAGTTAGGATGCTTCATGGTTCATTGATTAGTGCTTTGGACTTTTGATTGAAACGGCATAGGTTTGATCCTTATCCTCGTCATCTACATTGAGGTGTGTAAGACATGTAACTATAACAAGGCAAAAACACATGAACAAATTTTCATGACCAAAAATAATTTAGCACCCTACCAGTTAAACAGGCCTTCAAGTTGTTTCAAGTTTAGATTTGGCTGTTCAGCTATCTGATAATGAAAACTTGACTGAACATAATGCCATAATTCCCTTTTCCTTAGTGCTGTGAGGTTTATTGGATTAACTGGTAGAGTGATGTTGGGTGATATGAAACATGAGTATATTTTTTAAAGATACCATGCAACCAGCAATGGAAGCCTTAGTTTAGCAAGATTTTGTTCATAAGTAATTGTTCTGTTACTACTTTTGGAGAGTACCTCCTGGCACTCTTCAATAAATTGTAACAAAACAATTTTATATAAACATTATTTATCTAGTGCTGCACAAATGACAAGCTAATGCACACAGTGTAAAGCCACTAAAGTGGCTTTCAGCACTTTTCAATAAAGCCATGATAGTGGCATCTTGCATTCAACCAGTTAATTTAACTGGTAGAGTACTGGAAGCCCATACTTGGGCTTTATACTGAATCATAGGTACAACAACTTAAAGATTTTATACTTAGGGGATGTGCTTCATATTAGCTTTGAAATTAAATAATTTAGTCTCTAAGGTTTGCCTTGTTACAATTTATGGGAGAGTGCCTATATGCACTCTCCCATAAATTGTAACAAGCCCAAGAGAGGTGAACAAATTATGATGGCCAGTATTAATTTAGCTCTCTACCAGTTAAAAAAGTTGGATTTGTTTTTAAAAAAACACTAAAAAACAAAACTGTTGGCATCAGAGAAATTGGAAAAGGATAAATCTTCTCATTCACATTCAGTGAATTCTTAAATATTACTTTCTTATTTGTACTTGCATCATCATTTATGACAAAAGAAAATTAACTGGTCTGAGTTATTTTCTAATACATGTACTATGAACAGCGCAAAAAGATTGGAAATGTCCTTTTATTGAATGATATTTCTCATTGAAAAACTGAAAATAAAGTGAAAAAAGGTTTGTTTTGTTTTATATCAATTTCTCCTCCCCCCCCTCCCCCCCCCCCCCAAAAAAAAAAAAAGTTACAATTGCAAAACCACACAACTCTATTTTTCATAAAATTGACCTTCAGGAAATGACTTAGTGAGAAGTACCTGTTTTTATGCCCTAAAAGTAGCCAAAAGAAGAACTGAGCATTTAACTCAGCACAAATTGAAGGAAAAAGTCTCCAGTTGCAGTGCTGTGGAGCCATGAGTCATTCTCCTGTTAACTAATAGAGTGCACGACTATTTTGGGTAATTGAACTTTGTTCATCACTAATTGTTGCATTACAATTTATTGGGGAGTGTCAGCAGATACTCTCTAATAATTTGTAATTAAACAAAACCTTATTAAAATATCATTTGCTCCTAGTTGAATATGAACAGAGAACTTTATTTTTGACAATTACATTTTTCAGTAATACCCAGAAATTGGCTTATAGCACTGAATAAGTAAAACCCTTTACCAAATACACACAATATCAAAATTTGTTTTTTAGCTCACCATGACAAATTCAAGCTGAGCTAATCTAATCGCTGTCTGTCCGTCGTCCGTCAACACCATGTTTTGGACTTCTCCAAAACCACAGGGCTAATTCACGTGAAAGTTTGTGTTGGTGGTGGTCCCGAAGGGACTTTGCACTTTTGTTCAACTCAACATGCCCAGCCTCATAGGGAGGAGCTGGGGGAAAATGCTCCAAAATATTTTTAAAATCTTCTTCTCATAAACCAGTGGGTACAATGACTTGATATTTTTTATGGAGCTTCCTTTTGAGTTGTAGAATCAAGTTTTTTCAAAAAAGTTTGTGAAGCAATATTTGGCTTTGTAATGGGAGGGGTAAGATTTTTGGCCCCACCCAAAATTTATATTTTCTGAACCAATGGTCTGATTTTAACCAAATTTGGTATGTGGTATTATTGGGTCATAAGTACTTGACTTGTGCACAAAAAAAATCCTGCATCCCCATGGGAACCCCAGGAGCTAAAAATAGAAACATTTTCAAACACCCATATTTCCCAAACCACATGGAACAGAGAACTGTTATTTGGTATGAAACATCCTTAGGACCAGTAGAACTGAATGGTAAAAACATTTGCCATCGGTTATGCTAGGGTGTTCTGTAGAGGGCATCGAAAAAATGCTGAGTCAGCATATTTGCAAAAATTTAAAGAAATCTTTTCTACAGAACCAATGGTCAGAATCTTTTGATATTTGGTATACAGCATCCATAGAGGATCAGATACAAGTTTGTTAAAATGAAGCCCAGCCCTTCATATTTGGGCTCAAATTTTTAACTTACGGCATCTCCGCGGAAACCCCAGCAAGTGAAGCAGTGCCTGTTCACTGTGGTAAACAGGCTCTGTTTTACTGGTAAAATAGGACCCAGTCACCAATGCTTGGGAGGTGCAATCCCTCTCTAAAATGGGCAACATGGCTTATTAACGCTCACCCCTGGTCTTGAGTTGATACTCATGGTGTGGTCATGATTAACCATTGTGCAAAATATGTGACCTTAAACACCAATAAATAAATATTAACTTACAGCAATATGGGGAATATTCTTTAAAAATTTTCTTCTTCAGAACCACCAGTCAGAATCTTTTAATGTTTGGTATACATCATTGTAATGAGGGCCAGATTCAAGATTATTCAAACCAAGTCCCTAGGTTAATATTTTGGCTTCCTATGGAATAATATTTGGGCTCCATATGGGAACCTGAAATTTAACTTAGTACAACATAAGGGAGTTTCTTCAAAAATCTTCTTCTTCAGATTCACCTCTCAGAATCATTTCATATTTGGTTTACAACATCTCTATGGGATCCAGATTCTAGTTTGTTCAAATTGGTTCCCTGGGTTAATGTTTGGGCTCCCTATGGTAGCCCAAATTTTAACTTAGTGCAATATTAAGAAATTTCTTTAAAAATCTTCTCCTTCTGATCCACCTGTCAGAATTATTTCATATTTGGTTTACAACATCTCTAGGGGAATCAGATTCAAGTTTGTTCAAATTGGTTCCCTGGGTTAATATTTGGACTCCCTATGGTAGCCCAAATTTTAACTTAGTGCAATATTAAGAAATTTCTTTAAATATCTTCTTTTTCAGATCCACCAGTCGGAATGCTTTCATATTTGGTATACAACATCTCTAGGAGGTCAGATTCAAGTTTGTTCAATTTGAGTGCCTGGCTTAATATTTGGGCTCCATATGGGAACCTGAAATTTAACTTAGTATAATATGAGGGAATTTCTTCAAAAATCTTTCTTCAGATTCACCTGTCAGAATCATTTCATTTTGGTTTACTACATCTCTATGGGAGTCAGATTCAAGTTTGGTACTCTGGGTTAATATTTGGGCTCCCTATGGTAGCCTGAATTTTAACTTAGTGCAACATGAGGAAATTTCTTTTAAAAATCCTCTTCAGATCCACCAGTCAGAATTCTTTCATATTTGGTATACAACATCATCTCTGGGGGGAGTGGGGGGGGGGGGGGGGGGGGGGGGGGGGGGGGTTAGAATCAAGTTTCTTCAAATTAGGTCCGAAGGTTAATATTTTGGCTCGCCATGATAGCCCAAATTTTAACTTAGTTCAATATGAAGAAATTTCTTCTTCAGATCCACCAGTCAGAATGCTTTCATATTTGGTATACAGCATCTCTAGGGAGGTCAGATTCAACTTTGTTCAAATCAAGAGCCTTGGTTAATATTTGGGCTCCCTATGGTAGTCCGAATTTTAACTACAGTACGTGGAGAGTGGATTGCAACTAAATCACCCACAGAGTGGAATTATCACCGAGCTATAACTTTCAAATTGTGTACATATTGACAAAAAATATAAGCAATCTTTCAGCCAATGGACCTCCAGGTTTAGCCATTGGCTAAACCTTTGCCTGTGCTGGTTATGCTTTGCAACAAATTTGCAATTATTGCTTGGGTAGAATCTCCACTCTGCAGGTGATTGTGATAATACACTCTCCACGTACTGTAAGTGCAATATGAGGGAATTTCTTTAAAAATCTTCTTCTTCAGATCCACCAGTCAGAATACTTTCATATTTGGTATACAACATCTCGGGGGGGGGGGGGGGGGGGGGGGGGAGGGGGGGGGGGTAATCCACATAGGTTGTATCAAGGGGCTTCATAGGGGAGGTCCACATTTTACATTATGATCAACTGAAGAAAAGGCATGATGCTCGGACTATTTTTATCACTCCTGAGGGGCTGAAGGATTAACAGTGTATTCTATGGAGATGGATTGCTTAATGTAGACTCATTCTTGGACTCTGTTTGTATCGTGTTCTGTTCAAGTTGAGCACTTCAGGCCCTGTGGGGCCTCTTGTTTTTCTCTTAATTTTTCTCAAAATTTCCAAAAAAGCAAATTATGTCTGCCTCATTGGAATGATGTTGATGACATCTTTTTTAATGGGGGGGGGGGGGGGGGGGGGGAGGGGGGGGGTGCTCTGCTCAATTTGTAAATTACACAGACAGGGGCCAGTTATGGTGAAAGGCTTAGCCCATAATACAAAACTTTAACGGTTATTTCTCGATTGATAGTTTTTGTATTTTTCAATTTATTTTTCAGTCCATCTGCAAGTAAAGCCAAAATTAAGGAAGCACATAAAAGAATAATGTTATTAAATCACCCAGACAAAGGTATGTGTTTAGTATTCCACCCATTAATCTGAAAAGAATGAAATGAAGGAGTCTATATGTAAAGTTTAAAGATGATCAGAAGGAAAATCTCAAGTAATTCTGTACCCTTGTAACTATGCTTTCATTCAACAGTCGGTGTGTTTTGATTACTCGCTTGTACCATTGCTGTAACTGTAGAGAGGTGGAGCTACAAAAATTGTTCTTGTCTGTCTGTCATTCTTCCACTCTTTAGTCAAACCTTCAGTGAGCTCGTTCCATTGAATCTCCATACACTATTGTTTGAGGAAAATATTATGAAATATGATTTAGGTGGATTTTGAAAGGGGAAGGGCAAACAAAAAGTAGAGATTTTCTTGGTGGTTCTTGGTCTATTTATTCATTCACTGAAAGTCTTTAACTGCAATGTTTCGTTGAATTTTTTGTATTACTTTTAGACCAGCCTCAGTATAATTTTGCTCTGTACTGTTATCACTCACTAAATGTGATAGTGGATAGTGTACTTCACTTGACTGGATACAGAGGAGAAAACTTAATTGAATATCTCTTAATCGAATACCTCCCATTAATCTCAAAACTCAAAACCATTTACCATACCTTCAGTACAAATTGACCTGTTTATTGCATATAGATCACTGAGTAAAGGCCTGTCAACTGAATAAAAAATCTTGTGATATGTCAAGTAACCCCTCTTTATAGACTAACTTGGCCTCAATTTGTCCAATACAGGCTTTTAATTTATTACATCTTGTTTGACAAAGCTCTTTGAGCTCTGTCAAACAAGATATAATAGAATAAATGCTCAGGTAATCATTAGAATACAAGAAAGTGACCAATTTCTGTTAATTGAATACTCCTGTAAATTAAATAATTCCTACAGGCAGAGTGACTATTCATTTAACAGGGTCCTGCAGTAATTGTTAATACTGTTGATGAAAAATATATTTTTATACTGTACCAATGACCCAGACTTAGCTGGTGCTAACTCTAACAAAACCAGGGCCAAACACAAATTTTGCCCCCCAATCCCCAAAATTTGCATCCAAAACAAAAAGAAATCATGTCCTAAAGGACCTCCATACTACGCCTCTACTGCGCATGCGCAGTGACGCAGTCGTCCCGAAATTGGCGCCAATTATCATTCTCTGTTTGGCCCTTCATCAGTCAACATCTCACTGATCTTTGTGCTTGTAAATCTCAGTTTAAAGGATGCCAGACACGTAATTTTTGGAGAAAATGTGATTCTAAGGAGGATAGAAGGAGGAGAGGAAAAAGAAGTGGCAAAAAATAATCAGGGCTGTACTTAAAATTTTTTGATGAAATTATGTTAAGTTGCCTATTTTCGAGGCATGGGCCTCTTGTTGTCATTCTTGCTAATTGTTGCACTGCTTATTCAGTGTTTCCTCTCCCCTAGCCTTCTAAAGTCCCCCCTGGCAATTCTCCCATGCTTTTGGCATATTTTTGAGAAATTTCATTTCTAAAATTTCCTGGGAGAGTTGCTTGGTTACAGAATGTTTTCTGTTATTTTCCCCATAGTTACGTTTTCACCCATGGGTGTATAACGTTTGTGTTCTGCATCTTCCATCTGATGTTCTACAGATTCTCCCCTGGGAGTCTCTGTTTTGCATCAGATAGAGTGTAATTGATGACTGATTCCGGGCCAGTTTTTTCAGTGCCTGGAGTCATGTTTTCTAGTGTGTTTACACTGTTTGTTTTCATTGGCAACAGCCTTTTTTGAGGGGGGCTGTTTGCCTTTGTGGTAGTTTATCTCATTATAAGATACATTTATATTATCCGAAAGTGTCTCATTAATTATTTTATATAAATTTAAAATTTTTGACCACACTTTGCCATCGGATCCATCGGGGCTCAACGTTACTTTTCAGCAACTTGGGCTTCTCTGACAAAATATTTTTTCAAAATTATTTTGTTTTGCAATTGTTTTTTCATTTATTAATGGATCATGTTATTATGTATCTTTGTGTCAGGGGTTTTTGCGAGTAACTAGGACTTATTGTTGTTCTTTCACAATGAAGGGACGTTGTTCAAATTGTAATAGGAAGAAATCTTCCTCTGACTTTCATGATCATTGTATTAATTGTAGTCAGTGTTCTCGCATTAATCCCTGTCCTATATGTGAACATTGGGATGAGAAACATTGGAAACGTGTGTCATGATATGTTGTTTCTGGAGAAAGAGCGATGCTGGCTCTTTCTCCGCAAGGTCACTCTACTCTCTCAGTTTCTATTTCAGAGGAACCAGAACAGGGTAATGTTTCCATGTTATCTTCTTCAAGTGTGCGTCCGTCGTCACAAATGAATTCAGAGCTAGCGGCAAAAGTGCTCATGGAGATTAGACAAATGTTGTCCGCTAGCTCGTCCGGTGTAGCGTCCATTCACCGAATGGTTCGGCAGCCGGGTTCGTCCGATGCGGTCCAAGAGCAAATTTTGGGTGATGCGAGCACTATAAACATAATAGATGCACACCCAGTGACGGCGGATAGTAAGCGAGAACGGAGGAAGCCTTTTAGTCCGGTTCCTAGCTCGTCCAGGTCCAGCCAGGCCGCGAGCGAGAGAGGTCCCTCTCTCGTACAACAACATCTGGGACCAGATGTTGTGGTACAAAATGTGTCTTTAGCGGAGCATACGTCCGTCGCTCGGGACGCTCCGTTGTATAAGCAGTCCGCAGAGACTGTTAAGGCTTCCTCTTCTCGTCGGCGCACACGACCGCACCTTGGCTGCGTGACCGCCGATATATTACCAGCTTCGTCGATGAAGGATTCTTCGGCGACCAGGTCACACCATCCGGCAGCCAGGGATTCGAGACCGATGGACTCCGGACGTTCGCATAGGAAAAGTATGCGGGAGCCATCTGATGCGGAGCTGCCCTTGGCGAAGCAGCGAAAGACTGCACCTCTGCAGGTCTCGACGCCGGACATTCTTGTGCAGATAGCACAGCTTATCGCAGCATCCCAGCAGCCGACAGAAACGGTGTCGGATCGAGAATTATCCGACGGCGCTGGGTCGGTACGCTCCGCCGAGGCATCGGGGGCGGACGACCGGGAACATCGTGAGGTCCGACCGGATGGTGAAAGGGATACGGATGACTTGGAGCTATCCCTTTCGGAACAACATAAAGCTGCCGTGGACTTCATCCGGCACATTCTCCCTCAAGTTGTTCCGTCGGGCCAGACTGCTGCGCTTCTGGACAAGAGAATTATAGCGTCATTGGACTCTGAATTTTTTGAGCGGTTCAGGGACATCGCTCCCGAGTTTCCGTCGCAGTCCAATAATGTTGCTAGAACATTTGAATTATTGAACGACGCTATATTTAAACTTGCTTCCAGGACGGGGAAAGCAGGTTTCTTGTCCGCTAATACTCTCAACCTGCCTTTCATTAATGCAAGGAATAAATTCGATACGGCAGGACAGGGTATACCGAGAGTTCCTCTGCGTATGGACGACGAGGCGGAAGACTTAGAGCTATCATTACCGTCGTCAGCTTCTATTCCAACCGCGGTGTTGGAAACAGCTATTGCGTCTAACAGAGCCAATTTAGATGCCTTATCTTACGCAGATCACCTTACTAAGGCGTTATCACTGCGCCTTCAAGGGGAAGAGTTTCAGGATATACAATCCTCTTTAAGACTTCTTTCAAGGGCAGTAGCTTATTCCACGTGTAACTCCGCCCTTTCAGTGGCAAATCTGGAGTTGGTTAGACGTGACGCAGCCCTAGCTACATCCACACTAGTGGATTCTAAGGTGAAGAACTCTCTTAGAGTCGCTTCGGTCTCAGGAGAACTTCTCTTTGACGGCAAGCTTTCCGCTATTTATGATAAAATTAAAAAGAAAGCTAATGATTCTCTGTTGTTCAGATCGGCTCCTAAGAAGTCGGATACAGCAGACACGAATAAGACAGGCACTTCTGGGTCTAATGCGCCCAAGAGAGGTTCCTATAGAGGTTCCGGTGCGTCCTCTTGGTCTTATTCGAGAGACCGTCAGGATAGCGACTCTCGTTCGGGACGTCCTTCAGGCCGGGACAATCGGTCAGACGCCCCGAGGTCGACGAGGCGAGGTGCGGGTCGTGGAAGACGTGGTTTCTCCTACCGCAGGCCTCGCAGGTCCAGGAGGTGATGGCTTAAACCTCTATCGCGTTGCGGTTGGCGGAAGGTTGTCGAGTTTTTCACAAGAGTGGGCGTCGATTACGGACGACCCTTGGGTGAGAGGAGTGACTTCGGAAGGTCTAAAGATATCGTTCAAACGAAAGCCTCCATTAACTCGAAGTCCAAAGTGGACTCATCTTCCGTCAAATCCACAGAAAAGAGACGCTCTGTTATCAGAGGTGCAGTCTCTTTTAATGAAGAACACGGTAGAGGTCGTAGAAAACCAGGAATCTCTGGGATTCTACAGCCATCTGTTTCTGGTTCCGAAACCAGACGGCTTGTTCCGTCCAGTCATAGATTTGAGCTGGATAAACAAGCTGATCGTCGCTCCGAAGTTTTATATGGAGACGATTCGATCGGTCAGAGCGAGTATTCGGGTGAACGATTATGCAACGAGCATAGATCTCAAAGATGCGTACTTTCACGTCATGGTACATCCGACATTCCGAAAGTATCTACGCTTTGCAGTCCTGGGAGTGGTGTATCAATTCCGGGCGATGTGCTTCGGATTGAATCTAGCACCCTGGGCTTTCACTCGGGTAATGAACTCGGTAATGATCTACTTCCGAGCTCATTCGTCTGCGGTAACGTCGGCCTACCTGGACGACATTCTTCAGAGGTACGGCAACGAGTTAACGCTTCAGAACGATGTTCAGAATCTTCTTCTATTGCTCCGACGTCTCGGTTTTATAGTAAACGAGGAGAAGTCGGATCTGGTGCCGTCCAAGTCATTCACTCATCTGGGAATGAGCTTCGAGACGCACAACAATCTCGTTCGTCTGCCGTTAACCAGAGCGAAATTAGTCAGTTGTTACGCTCGCTATTGTCTGCACGCAGACAAAGTCACGGCGAGAGAATTTATGAGACTGATAGGTCTGTGCGGAGCCGCCGCGGATCTCATTCCGATGGGGCGGCTACGCACACGTCCTCTTCAAATTTTCCTGACTCAGAATTGGAGTGTGAAAATTCATTCGCTCGATGTAGACGTTCTCTTGTCAGATCAAGTGAAACAAGAGATTCAGACTTGGGCAAACATTCAGTGGTTAACTCAAGGAGTTCCGCTGCAGTTGCCGGATCCGAGTTTTACCGTTATGATGGATGCCAGTCAAACAGGTTGGGGTGCATCATTAATCCCAACGGATTCGAGATGCCAGGGTCTTTGGGATCCGCAATTCCTGTGCAAGCACATAAACATCAAGGAAATGATGTCAATTTGGCTTGCGTTACATCACTGGATGGACATTATTCACGATGCTCATGTCCAAATCCTATCCGACAATACGACAGTAGTGGCGTATATACGAAATCAGGGAGGCACTCATTCAGTTCCGTTGTTCAATCTAACGGAAAGAATCCTTCTGTTTGCGCTAGAACATCACGTTCTTCTTTCGGTCCGTCACATACCGGGTCGTCTGAATGTGCTAGCAGACTCCCTTTCACGAAAGGGTCGCTTGTTGCCGTCGGAGTGGACTCTCAACAAACAAGTATTCAATCAGATTTGCTACCAATGGGAACGGCCAATGATAGACTTATTTGCGACACATCTCAACAATCAGTTGCAGACGTATGTGTCTCCGTGTCCGGATCCAAGAGCATTTGCAGTAGACGCTCTGTCGATCCCTTGGGACGGAATGATAGGATATGCGTATCCTCCAGCGCCGTTAATTCAACAAGTATTGCTAAAGATAAAACAATCTCAATGCAAGATTCTGTTGGTAGCATCTCTGTCGCCACAGAGACCGTGGATAAATCTACTCAGGTGTCTGTTGTGGGACCTACCGCGGAAGCTTCCTCCACGAGAGGATCTTCTTTTGCAGGGGAAATCGCGCCAACTCCATCACAACCCGCAAGGTCTCAACCTTCACGTTTTCCGTTGTGCGGTCCTTCTTGCATGGCAAGCACTTTACAGGACGAGCAGTGGACGCGATTTCTAACTGTAGGAGGACCTCCTCTTCGCTAAACTATGCGGCTAAGTGGAAGGTTTTTCGTCGTTGGTGTAGGGATCATTCTGTAGATATATTTGATCCCTCTATACCAGACATTGCAAACTTTCTAGTATACTTGTTTGACGAAATCAAACTGCAGCCTGTTACTATAAAGGGTTATAGATCTATGTTATCTGATACCTATGCACATCATGATAGTTTACAAATTGGATCTAATGTCTCTTTATCGAAGTTGGTTAGAAACTTTTCGATAAATAGACCCAGAACTCTTAGATTAATTCCTAAGTGGAATTTAGCTTGGGTTCTCCTTAAATTGAAGGAAAAGCCATTTGAACCTCTTGGGACAGTAGATTTCAAATTCTTATCTTATAAGACAGCTTTTCTCTTAGCTTTCTCTTCTGCCAGAAGAGTCAGTGAGCTTCATGCACTATCGGTGGATGATTCTCATTATCGTAGTGTTGGGAACACTATCACCTTCACTACTAATGTGGGTTTTTTAGCTAAGAATCAGGCTCCTAATAAATATCCGGAACCTATTGTTATTAAGGCTCTTCCGTCTTCAGACGGGCGTAGGCCTTTACTCTGTCCTGTTAGAGCACTACGTATCTATAAACAGAGATCTCAGTTTATCAGAAAGGGACGGAAACGTTTCTTTCTGTCTTTGATGCCTAATAGAAAGGACATTTCAGTCCATTCTATTGCTAGATGGATTCAGTTAACTATCTGTACTGCTTATGAAGATTTATCTTCTTCTCAGCAGTCTGTGCTTAAGATTTCTGCTCATGAAGTAAGAGCTCTTTCTACTTCCTGGGCTTATGCTAATAGTGTTGCTATTACAGATTTAATGAAGGCTGCTTATTGGTCTCAGCCATCCACATTTACGAATTTTTATCTCAGAAATATTGAGTCCATTTCTGGAGACCTGCATTGTTTAGGTCCGTTATCTGTTGCTCAGAATGTCGTCCACTAAACAGTTGCAACTATAGTTATGCAGGCTTTCTGTTCTGGCAGTGACTCCGTCCGGCTGCCCTCTTCGCTCTGGGCTATTTGACCCAGGGCAAGGGGAAGGGGGGGGGGGGGGGGGGTGTTCCCTTAGGTCACCTGCTTTATAGTGAAAAGCAAGGGAATGCCTCCTCCAAGTCAGTATTTCTGAGTCGCTTCCGGGATGGTTTTAAAGTGTAATATTAATGTTTAAATTCATTCATGTCTTATTTTTAAAGTGTAGCTCGGTGTGAAGCATTTGTATATGTCAAGTGTCAAACGGGCTTTAATATACAATACTCGGACACTTTTAAATGATTATAAAGAGTCTCAGTTCTCTGGACTACTTTATTTATTGGCTTGCTTTAAAAATAATTAGTATAAGGGTTATACTGAATGTTAATAGAGAACATGAATGTTATTGTGCTCAATTATTAAGGGTAGTGTATCTTTCTAATTTAATATTAAATAAGAAAGATACATGTAAAGCCTAATACTCCTTTTCTCCTTAAGGGGTTACCTCTTTACTATATAGTTGAGCTTATTGGATTTTCCTCTATGTCCTAGGCCCTCCAGCCTGTTTACTATTCAGCTAAGTCTGGGTCATTGGTACAGTATAAAAATGTTAAAAAATTTATAGTAATTTATATATTTTTTATACTTACCAATGACCCAGACGGGGATGGCCCTCCCTGGAGTTGGGAACTCTTGCCTCCCCACTGAGTACATAGCGCTGACCAGACACTGCCAGTAAGAATGATAATTGGCGCCAATTTCGGGACGACTGCCTCACTGCGCATGCGCAGTAGAGGCGTAGTATGGAGGTCCTTTAGGACATGATTTCTTTTTGTTTTGGATGCAAATTTTGGGGATTGGGGGGCAAAATTTGTGTTTGGCCCTGGATTTTTTAGAGTTAGCACCAGCTAAGTCTGGGTCATTGGTAAGTATAAAAAATATATAAATTACTATAAATTTTTTAACTTTCCCTGTAACCAACTCGATGACCCCCCCCCCCCCAAAAAAAAAAAAAAAAAATTTAAAAATCAGTTTATTGTGTTGCATAAATTGGTGAGCCATGTGAGCCGTATAGGTCATAGTTGATATGGATGGAGAAAAATTAACACCTTTTCTACCTATGATAAGAATTATCATAGGTCGAAAAAGTGTTATTTTTTTCTCCATGTGTATTGTGTTGTATGTGTTGTTGTTACCTTGCTCACATCACAGCTTAGGTTTCTACCGTATCATACACCTACTTCCAGTTCTTTATTAAGCTTTTCAATTTCCTTAGAATTACATTTGTGCTTCTAAAACTCTGTTAGAATTATGAACAGTAGAACCCTGTTAATTGAATAGTCTTGACAGAACTCATTGAGCTCTCTCAAATGAAATATAATAGATTAAATGCCTATATTGGATGTATTGGGGCCCAAACTGTCTATAAATGTGAGGAATTAAGTGGATGTCAGGGTAATTCTTTGTCAGATTACAACACTTTTTATTGAGTTCAGAGGAGTTTTCTCTGAAAAAGATGATGTTAATTCCTAGTACTCAGTAGTACCAAGAACCATCGGTACCAATGATGTACAACTGGTACTGCAAAAAGAGCCAAGTACCATTATCTCATGAGAACCCTACAAACAGCTTATCAATATCTTAAGCCGCTTGTCAAATTCTTAACCAAATCTGATGCTGTTATGGTCTGGAACCAGGCTGCCTCTTAAATAGTCCATCACCTATTTTTAAATTCCCTCCAATTAAAATTAAAAATACTGTGAACATTTATTTTCATTGAATCAGTTCAAGAAATTTTACTCAATTGAGGCTTGATTTGCTCCGATCTTTGATGACATTAACATCGCTGTTAGACTTTTTTACTAACTGTTATGAGTGAAGACTGACCACACCTGTCTTTTTATGATTAAGCCATGTAGTTCCACTGTTGTTAGTATCTTGATGTTTTCAAGGTGAATTGAATACTTATCAGTTGGAATAACTAAAAATGGAGCCTGAAATAATATCTATACTTTTGTAAGTAAAGAGACTTCACATCACATTACATCAATGGTATTCTGCATGGAAACTCCACGAAAAGTAGGTAAACAAACAACCCATAAGACCTAAAAAAAAGTTAAAAATCTGTTTCTCCGACCTCCTTACCCCTCCCCCCCCCCCCCTGCATGGTCCTTTTGGCTGCCACATCTCTTTTTATAACCAATGCAAACTTACAAAAATTAAAATTAAATGGTTTATGCCTGATATTTTACCCAAGTTAATGAAATTGATAAATTTGTCCCTTGAGTGCAACAAGGCTTTGCAATGTTTTAGCATTGCAAAGCCTTCTTGCATTCCAGGGATGAAATACACCACAATCCATGCTATTCTTTGGATTAAGAGGCCAAAAACACATAAAACAAACCAAAAACATGAACTTTTGATGGCAAAGATATAATTACAAAAATAAAAAAAATAAAAAACTGCCAGCCTGTCCGCAGTTTTACTAAAAATGGCCTCAGACATAGAAGATCTACTTTGTGGGGCCTAACAGCATTGAATTCCTTTTAGAATTTGACTTGTAGCCTTAGAGCTTGACAACTTATGTCGGGGAAAGGATAATGTTTGAATAGGATGTTATTCTTTTTGCAACTTTATTTTTGTTTTTTAGGTGGATCACCTTTCTTGGCTGCAAAAATTAATGAGGCAAAAGATTACCTGGATACTAACAAGTCATGAAAACAAGAAAATCAACTTACATGTATGACAGATTCAAAAAGTGCTGTGATGATAGTTTGCCTTCAGAGGATTTTTCCAGGACTGTCTTTTCATATGTCATCATATACTTGGGAAAATTGATTAATGGAGAGTATGCATTGACTAGTTTCTTTATAAACTAGACAAATATGTTTGCAAAGATGGTACTTTCAAATTATGTGCCTAACCATTTGCCATCCAAAATGACTGAATCATTTTTGCATTCTCCCCCTTCAGGCATAAATTTAATTTTTTGTTTGTTTTTCATCTAAACAATTCAGATTACTGAAACAGGTTTTAGTAATGAGAGTCACACTGATCCTCACTAGATACTGTGAAGATTACTTAATTGTATTTCTCTTTGTAGAATAACTATTAAATGAATATAATTTCCAAACACAAAACCATTTACCATTCCTTCTAATGCAAATTTGACCTTTTACTTGCATGTAGGTATAAACTCCTGTTAATTGAATAAAAGATCCTGCGTAGTATGTCGAGAAATTACCTGACAATCACCATATCACCCACCCCTTTTTTAACCTATTTGGCCTGTCTACAACCAGAACAAGATATAATAGAATAAATTCTCAGTTTATCTCTAGAATAGAACAAAGAGCCGAAGTCCCTGTTAATTGAATGAATACTCCTGTTAGTTGAATAATTTTTTTCAGCAAAGTTCCCTGTGGGAACCCAGGGAAGTGAAGCAGTGCTTGTTTACTGTGGTAAACAAGCTTTGTTTTACTGGTAAAATAGGACCCAGTTGCCAATGCTTGGGGTAGAAGTCCTCTAAAATGATCAACATGGGTATAAACGATTGACTAAACTTGGCTTTATCTCCATGTTGTGGTCATGATTAGCCATTGTGCAGAAATATGTGACCTTGAATACCAATTCATAAATAAATAGACAGGGTGGCTATTCAATTAACAGGATTCCATTGTAGAATCTATCTCGTGCTATTAGGGTAGAAATATAATGTTTCTAAACTGACATGAGATTTGACTTTGTTGTAACAATCTTGTGACTGGATATTTACTTTACCATTAACACTTTATCTAACATGAAAAGCAGATGACACATGCAAACAAAATTCTTGAGCAACTAATTTTTTGTCTCAAAAACATTGGTTATGACCCCTCGTTGGAACGAGCTCGATGAGCTCGTTCCAAAGAGGGGTCATAACCTATGTTTTTGAGACAAAAAATGAAAAAATAATAAAAAGTAATTGACAATTTTTGTGAATAGCACTGGCCGGTTTTGGCCGTTACATTGGGTAAAGGGTTACTTGGTAGCTGTCAATATACGGTTAACATTTATAAAAAAATAAATAAATATAAACAAGATACAATAGATGCTTGATAACCCACTTGTCACTTGAGCCAATTGTTAAGAAGTAGCCACAATACCGGTATTTACAATATTGAAGTTTTTTTTTTGTCAGAGAAGATATTTTAGATGATACTGCTATTTTATATTTTGTTTGGAAATAAAAACTAAATCATACAACTCCTTTTTTGATTTTTCTTAAGCTAGAAAATTTATTATTTTTGACTATTGTATTGTATTCAGAAACAAAATGAAATAACGGTACGTGAAGGGTAGATAATGCGTAAAATCCTACTTCTGTTCACCTTTCATCAACAAATCTCTCCAACTGTTGGTCTGAAAAGCAATAAAATTTTTTTTTAATTTTTCCCTACAAGTCAAGAAATCATTGACAGAAGGGTCTGTTCTTGGAATCGAATCTGTTGACAAATTTGAAGAAAAAAAAATCACTAAAATACAAATTTTAATATCATGTGTATGGTAAAGGGTTAACAAGAGCTAGGAGCATACCTATGTTATTTTTTCTAAACAGGAAAGAAAAGTTATCGACTTTCTTTCACAAAAAGACAACTAGCACATTTGGTTACATATTTTCCTTTCTGGATAACTTGACTCTCCTTTATTGATAATTCCAACCCTTTATGTCATTTTTTAGGAAGCTCTCAAGGAGAGCTTCCCAAGAAATGACATCAAGTATTGGACTTATCTGTAAAGGGAAAATGGGAACAGAATTTTATAATTTAGTTCAGCTTCTATATGGGTACATTCATCTGAAAATTGTAGAAAATTATAAAATTTCTAAAGTCAGCTGACTTGTATTCCTGATCAACTCCAAAATTTTATTTTGATGAGTCTCAGGGATTAAATTTCGTGTAAGAATTAGAATTGATTCTCTCAAGGAAAAGGATGAGAATCTCACAAAATGTTCATTTGATTCTAGTCATAGATTCAGAAAGTTCCCTTTCACTAGCAATGGTTTGTATTCAATTGTTGGCTTCCTATATATTAGTATTTATCTTACTACAAGAATGTATTTCCCCCAATACAAGCAAAAACATCTTGACAAAATACAAATGTGTATTGAGGGCAGCAACCACCATACAATCATTCGATTCTGAAAGAGAACATTTTTTACCTGCACTCATCGAAAACTGATTACACATGTCAAGGCTACCATTTTTGAAAACAGTAATTGAATGATAAATAAATAAATAACTCTACGAAATAAATGAGTCTAGGTAATTTTTTTGTCGTAATGATATTTTATATATGCCTCCCATGCATTAAACCTGAAAAATAAAACAAACACACAGTATTTACTCGGTATTAAAAAAATTACAGACTTTTGGTTAAATACCGATATACCAGGAAGCTCTACCTTAAGCACCAGTAAATAAATACATAAATCATTGGTCCTGTTTGAAGACCCTCTGCTATGATGACAGACCATCTTGGAGGAAAGATTACCAACATGGGGTGGGTCGCATCTGCTTATTGTCGCCACCCACCCTGTCTGTCTGTCAGAAACAAATGGTTTCCGGATGATAACTTTAGTTTGACTGAACAAAATGAAACAAAATTTTATACATGGGTTTATAACCACATAATACAGGTTGGGATTGATAGTGGGATTGGTTCAATATTTTGTAGCAGAGTTACGGCTCTTTTTCAACTTAGACATGTTGATATTGGTTTCCGGACGATAACTTTAGTTTGAGTGAACGAAATGAAACAAAATTGTATACATAGGTTTATAACCACATAATACAGGTTGGGATTGCTAGTGGGCTTGGTCCAATATTTTTTGACAGAGTTATGGCCCTTTTCTGACTTAGAAAACATGTTGCTATTGGTTTCCGGACGATAACTTTAATTTGAGTGAAGGAAATGAAACAAAATTTTATACATAGGTTTATAACCACATAATACAGGTTGGGATTGATAGTGGGCTTGGTCCGATATGTTCTGGCAGAGTTATGGCCCTTTTCCAACTTAAAAGACATGTTGATATTGGGTGCGGTCTGAAATTCAAGATGGCCACCAGCAGCCATTTTGTACTTTAGTTAGTGCAATCAGTTTTTTGTACAGAACTTCTGTATGAAAGTTCTGATTTGAATAATTTTTTGTATGAATGTTTAGTAACATGGAATACATCACATATAATACGGGTTTTTTTCTCGTACAGAAATTATGCAAATTAGATGAACTTTGATTTATTCAGTGCTACTTATACACAGTAAGTGCACATGTCAATATGGCTCGGGCTAGGGGCTGTATTTATGAACCGATCTTCACGAAACTTCTTGGGTACCTTTGGTATCACCTTGAGACGAGAACGAGTGTTTCTGGGAGCGATCCAAAATTCAAGATGGCTGCCAGTGGCCATTTTGTACCGAAATTAGGTCCAATCAGTTTTGTGTACACAACTTCTATACGGCTCAGGCTAGAGGCCGTATTTATGAACCGATCTTTACGAAACATCTCCGGTACCTTTGTTATCACCATGGGACGAGAACGAGTGTTTTTGGGTGCAGTTTGAAATTCGAGATGGCCACCAGGAGCCATTTTGTACCAAAATTAGTGCAATCAGTTTTTTGTACAGAACTTCTGTATGAAAGTTCTGATTTGAATAAATTTTTGTATGAATGTTTAGTAACATGGAATACATCACATATAATACAGGTTTTTTTCTCGTGCAGAAATTATACAAATTAGATGAACTTTGATTTATTCAGTGCAACTTATACACTGTAAGTGCACATGTCAATATGACTAGGGCTGCAGGCTGTATTTATGAAACGATCTTCATGAAACTTCTTGGGTACCTTTGTTATCACCTTGGGACGACAACGAGTGTCTTTGGGTGCGTCCAAAATTCAGGATGGCTGCCGGTGGCCATTTTGTACCAAAATTAGGTACAATCAGTTTTTGGTACAGAACTTCTAAATGAAGGTTCTGATTTGAATAAATTTTTGAATGAATGTTTAGGAACATGGAATACAACACATATAATACAGGGTTTTTTCTCGTGCAGAAATTATGCAAATTAGATGAACTTTGATTTATTCAGGGCTACTAAGACACAGTAAGTGCCCATGTCAATACGGCTCGGGCTAAAGGCTGTATTTATGAACTGATCTTCACGAAACTTCTTGGGTACCTTTGTTATCACCTTGGGATGAGAACGGGTGTTTCTGGGTGCGGTCCAATTCAAGATGGCTGCCAGTGGCCATTTTGTACCAAAATTAGGTCCAATCAGTTTTTTGTACACAACTTCTATACGGCTCAGGCAAGAAGCCGTATTTATGAACTGATCTTCACGAAACTTCTTGGGTACCTTTGTTATCACCTTGGAACAGGAACGAGTGTTTTTGGGTGCCAGTGGCCATTTTGTACCGAAATTAGGTCCAATCAGTTTTTTGTACACAACTTCTATACGGCTCAGGCAAGAAGCCGTATTTATGAACCGATCTTCACGAAACTTCTTGGGTACCTTTGTTATCACCTTGGAACAGGAACGAGTGTTTTTGGGTGCCAGTGGCCATTTTGTACCGAAATTAGGTCCAATCAGTTTTTTGTACACAACTTCTATACGGCTCAGGCAAGAAGCCGTATTTATGAACCGATCTTCACGAAACTTCTTGGGTACCTTTGTTATCACCTTGGGACAGGAACAAGTGTTTTTGGGTGCCTTTGTTATCACTGTGCTATGAGAACAAATATTTTGGGGTTCAGTCCGACCCACTCTGGGACTTAAAGATTTCTTTTCTTGTTTCGCATCTGACTGTCGCCCACCTTTACAATACTTTACCTATACATTTGTTATAGGCTACGGTCAGTATTTATGTGCAGACCGTTACAATACTTTATATGTACCCTTGTTATCAGGTCATTACCTAGATGTTTGTCATTGCTGTGTCACATACTATACATGTTCATGTCTTAACAAGTTGAGCTACATTGTCATTGACACTTTCATTATTTGAGGTATGGCCCCATTTTGGACTTTGTTAATCACTAAGGCCATACAAAAAAATTAATTGATTCTCAGGCATTTTTTTTTCAAATTAATGAGGAAGGGAGGTAGGATTTTATTTTTATTTTTTTTTTTATTTAATCCTCACTCTTTTTCCTATGAAAATTTAATATATGTGAGTATCGAGAATGTGTGAAAAACATCTTAAATGTCTTTCGACGGCTATATACTGCCCCTCCACCAACCCAGGGTTGAAGCCCCGGTGTAGAGGAGGTACAGTTCATAGCCATCTCAGATGCTATGCTGTGCCTATGAAACCTTAAAATAAAAAGGAAAGTTTTCCAACTTACTACTCTGTAAGATGGTTATCTATTGCCCCTCCACCAGATTGGAGCTCATGCCTCAGGGTTCAGGAGGGGCAGAATATAACTGTTATATAGATGCTAGGGTGTAATCAAGAAACCATAAAATAGAAAAGTTCCCTGAAGGGAGGTGGGGGGGGGGGGGGAGGGTGCTTGGCCTCTCTGATGAGAGGGCTGCAACCCCCACAGACTTTCCCTTGGAGCCATCCCTGCTTATTAGTGAGATCATAGACCCATCCAGGTTATTAAGATGTGGGTCGAATTCGCCAACACTTTGAATTTCAGCCTGCACCTCTACCTTCTGAGCCACCACGCCCCTGTTGCTGGTTATAACTTCACCTTTCAAACACAAACTCTTTGGGGAATTCACTTTTAGATGGGCTGAGTTCACTTTCCAGGGGAAAGGGTTGATGAACTAACTTGGGCCGAAGTCACAAATTCAGCCCAAGTTTATAAATCACCTGGGCAAACTTGTATTACGACGAACTCACCTGATGCCTGCCCTACTAACTGATTATTGAGTGAAACAAAGTCAAAGGTTTTCCAACAAATCTTGAATTTATCATCTTACAGTTATCTATCAGCTTTTCTGTAAATCTGTAGTATGTTTAGCAGAATTGTGAAAAATCCAAGGTTGCATTACATGTAGCAGAAGTTAGAACTGCTTTAGTTTTTAGCTTAACTTGACAAAGTCAAGATAAGCTATCGCCATCACATGTGCCGATATCTGTGAGTCTGTTATCTGTGAGTCTGTGAATCTGTGAGTCTGTTCACATTTTCCTTTAGCACAGGCTACACCCCATAGTTCTTGTCTGATCGTCACAAAATTTCATATGCAGGTTTGGGGTCATGTCTAGATCAGAACGTCCACTTTTGGTCGCGATCGGTGAACCGGTATGGCTGCCCGAGCCCAAAACCTGAAAACCATTAGCACAGTCTACAGGTCATATTTATGAAGGGCTTTTATTGTAACTTGGTAGGATGCCTCTGTATAATGCCTAGATGAGAACGTCCCCTTTTGTTCATGATCTGTCAACCATTATGGCTGCCCAAGCCCGAAACCCCAAAACTTTTAGCACAGTCTGCTGGTCATATTTAATATGGAGGGATTTCATTGTAACTTGGTAGGATGACTCCATATGATGTCTAGATGAGAACTTCCCCATTTGGTCGTGATCTGTCAGCTGTGAGGACTGCCCGAGTCCAAAACCTGAAAACCTTTAGCACAGTCTACAGGTCATATTTATGGAGGGATTTCATTGTAACTTGGTAGGTTGACTTCATATAATGTCTAGATGAGAACGCCCCCCCCCCCCCCCCTTTTGGACGTGATTGGGGAACTGTGACGGCTACAGGGGCCCACAGCCCAGAAAGCTTTAGCACAGTCTACAGGTCATATTTATGAAGGGATTTCATTGTAACTCGGTAGGATGACTCCAAATAATGTCTAGATGAGAATGTCCCCTTTTGGTCGCGATCATTCAGCCTTGATGGCTGCCCGAGTCCAAAAACCTTTAGCATGGTCTATAGGTCGTATTTATGGAAGGACTTCATTGTAACTTGTTAGGTTGACTCAATATAATGCCTAGATGATGATATCCCATTTTGGTCGTGAATGGTCAACTGTGACGGCCACAGGTGCCTGAAGCCTGAAGACCTTGAGCACAGTCTACAGGTCATATTTATGAAGGGATTTCATTGTAACTTTGTAGGATCACTCCAGATGATGCCCAGATGAGAATGTCCAAAGCCCAAAAACCTTGAGCACAGTCTGCAGGTCATATTTATGAAGGGATTTCATTGTAACTTTGTAGGATCACTCTAGATGATGCCCAGATGACAACGTCCCCTTTTGATCGCGATCATTCAACCATGATGGCTTCCCAATCCCAAAACCCAAAAAACTTTAGTACAGACTACAGGTCGTATTTGTGAAGGGATTTCATTGTAACTTAGTAGAATGACTCCGTATAATGTTGAGATGAGGACGTCCCCTTTTAGTTGCAATCGGTCAACCGTCATGGCTACACAGGGCTGAAGCCCGAAAAGCATGAGCACAGTCTACAGGCCATATTTATGAAGGGATTTCAATGTAACTTGATAGGATGACTCGTTTTGGAATAATTTCACTGCAACCTGGTAACTTTGGTTGACACACATTAACAGTGAGGCCACATACATTAACTGTGAGGTCATATTAACCCACCCCTCAGCTCTTTAGTGCAGTGTACACCTCATATTATTTTTATTAAAAACATAGCATACAGGGAACAGATATTAACATATTCCCAATTATCACAATTCTTGTCTTATTTCATAATCCTTTCATAAACATTGAACATTATCCTTTTTCATCAAACATCAAACACAACACACAGACAAGTTAAGCTACAGTGTCATTGAGTCTTTCATTAGTTTATGTTTCGATTTAGCGTCCGATAAAATTTTTGAAATGTCCAGGTTATTTTATTATTGATTCCTTTTCCTTTGTAAATAGATTTGAAAAAAAGAAGTGGTCACTGAATGTTTTTATCATAAGGACACATTGTTATTCGAGAGACCCTTTATTTAAAGCACATCATTTATAGGAAGAGTTATAGCCTATATTCATCAGAGGAATGATTTTTCTATTTCGAATCAACCATTTTCGTTCCCTCTAATTTTGTGTGATGGGAAATGCATGAGACGTTCTTCAGCTACTAATGACCACAGGTACCAACTTCAAAATGTCAATAAAATCAAACACGGGTCATTTTTTTCAATGCGCCGATGCCTGAGAATCAATTGTTTTTTTTAGCCTAAACTATAGTTTTTCACATTTGGATGTCTGCTGTATTGATGCTATGGTTTAGTGGAGATAAAATACAATATTTTGTGCCGCCACTCTTGCATTGATAGCCCAGTTTGGGTTTTCTTTGGTGAAGTGAAAGACCAGCATGGGCGAAGGATTATCAACATATGTGGTCTTATTAGTAATTTCTACCAGAGTTGTCCACCTAGTTGGATATTGAAACTGTAGTGAGATTTCTTGGGTACAAACATTTTGTGTCGAGGCATGCATCAGTAGTCCAGTTTCAGTGACTTTTCATATGATGATAGGCCAACATGGCCATGAGAAATGCTTACAGCCATGGATGTCGTGAAGATGACTGATTGGGGGGAGGGGTACATGTAAACCTGATATATCTCTACTGTGATGGCTCAAATCCTGACTTACTAATATTCCAACTACATCATCAAGGCATGCCTTCAAGTTGTTAGGGATTATAGTTAACTGGTTGAGCGCTAGACGTCACTATCAGGGTTTTTCGAAACATGAGGGTACCAGATCAAAAGCCAACATTTTCCTTGCTGATGTTTGATATTTAGTCAAATGCAAATAATATTTTGTGTATATCAGTTTGTTTTATTATAACCCCGCAACGAGTAGTGGGGAGGTGGGTATACTGGAATCACCTCATCCGTCTGTCTGTCTGTCCATCCATCTGTCTGTCCATCCATCCATCCATCCATCTGTCCATTCATCTGTCCATAGTCATAATTTTGTCAGGAGATTTTATGGACCAATCTGCTCAACACTAGGTATGAATGTTCACTACCATGGGAACCTGTGCATCTGCGATTATTGTTCCAGTTGGATTATTTTGGCCAGAATTATGCCCCTTTTCGACTTGAAAAAGCAGGTCTAGAATTTTGTCCGGAGCTTTTCTAAGATGTTTATGGATCGATTCCTTTGAAACTTAGTATCGATGTCTACTACCATGGGAACCTGTGCACCTGCGATTATAGTTTCAATCAGAATTTTTTTGCCACAGTTTTGCCCCTTTTCATCTTAGAATGTCTGAATTTTGTCCAGAGATTCTCTCCGATGTTTATTAGTTGATTCCTTTGAAACTTGGTATGGATGTTTACTACCATGGGATCCTGTGCACCTGCAATTATAGTTTTGATCGGACTTTTTTGCCAGAGTTATGCCCCTTTTCATATTAGAATTCCTGAATTGCTTAGAATTTTGTCCGGAGCTTTTCTCAGATGATTATGGGTCGATTTGTTGAAACTTGGTAAGGTTGTTCAAAACCATGGGAACCTGTGCACCTGTGATTATTGTTTTAATCAGACTTTTTTGACAGAGTTATGCCCCTTTACATCTTAGAATGCCTGAATTTCGTCCTGAGACTTTCTCAAATGTTTCCCCAATAATTTGTAATAAACAAATTTTAATGAACAACCACCAGAAATAATGTAGCCTTAAACCAGTTTAAAAAAAAGAATAAAAAAATACACATGTAGTGGTCATGATGCTACTCCTTATTTAATTAACACATACTATACTGGTATAACAAATTAGTCATGCTGGCATCCAACAGCCTGAAGAGGATACTACAGACCTGCATTTTGTATCACAAACTGTTAACTCTATTAACTCCAGCCTTTTTAGAAAGTACATGATTAGACGCAAAGAGAAAATTGATGTAACAGTCATAGACTCCAATCCTATCGAAAATGCCTACCCGCCCCCCATACCGATGCCCCCTTCTTAGACCCAAGATGAAATTTCCACTGATAACTGCATCTATACAAACTGAATGTTGGGGGGGCATATTCACATCCTTTATGTTACACACATACACTTGGTTATTTGAACCACATGGATGAAAACACAACATTGGCACTAAAGTTTTGTTATTCAGTATCTTTTGGATTCTGTCATTTCTTTCTCTTTTCTAAACTCCATGAGACTGAGACATTACAAAACTAGACCTACTTACAAAATATAATCCAGTTTCATACTGATTTCTTCTGGAACTATTTCCTTGGATAAATTCTCTCAATTCGTCGTTAAAAATCTTGAATTGTGGTAGTCCAAACTTGGACTCAAAGGCTGTTATATAATACTTTCATTCTGTCAGCTGACAGATGAAAAAATTATATATAGCCTTTGGGTCCAAGTTTTGACTTGTATTGAGGTGGCTCATTCGAATTCAAATTGAAAGGTCAAGGTCGCAGGTCCAATGCTAACTGACATTATCAGCATTTTATCTTTGGGCAACATAATTTCTAAATTGGAAGTAAAGCATATAACATGTTAATAGGACAATTGCCTTCAATCGGTGCTCACTTTTTGTTTGTTTATTGAGGTTTAGTAACACTTTCAACACCCAGAGCCATTTCATTTGGGGCAGTTTTATGGGTGGAGGAAGCCGGAGTATATGGAGAAAGCAACTTAGCAGTGTCAAGCAACTATCAGACTCTCCAATTTACGAACCAGACATATGCAGAGTTAACCAGGAAAGTGCCCCACCGACATTGAATACGCTTTATTACACAGTGCCCCACGATCTTGTTTGTGTCAGACTGAAAATTTGGAGAGTTTGACAATTACTTACCACTTCTTGGTAGTTCTATCCTGGTACACTGGCTCCATAACTGTCTGTCTTGGATGACATGATTCTTGCTATTAAGTGTTTAACTCCAATAACTAAACACACAACTAGCCCATGAGGCACAAAACAAGGGACCAACTTGTGGTGGCTCTGAAATCTGTGGGGTCCCCAGAATCAATAATGGTAGGGGCAGTGGGGGGATCCACCAGTACAACCATGCCTGGTTTTGCCCAATGTGAGAAAATTTGAGATTGTAAAATAAGCGAAATCCATGACTCCAGAAGACGGGACAGTTCAAACATCTGGATTTTGCGTAATTTCTCCTATTGGTTCCTTTTTATTATCAAAATATGCCACCTTTGGTCAGGAGCTCATTGAATAGATAATTAATGCATGCACCCCAGGGCACCATAAATTTTATTATCCCCTGCCAAATGAAGTTTGCGGGGATATAGTGATGGGCTCCATCCGTCTGTCTGTCCATCTTGCCAACCATCACGTAGAAGCAGTAGAAGGTGTGGCCCAACACGAAAGGTTTCCATTATCTAAGTACCGACCATTGTTTCCGAAAGTGGTAATCCCGTTGTCCTTAAGTGGGAGGGGGTTGGTTTTGCAACAAAAGAAAAAACATTTAAGGCTCAATCTTAAGGGTGTCCATTTGTCTGTCTGGTTTCATATCTTTGCATGCGATGGCTGGATTTCTATGAAACTTCACATGCAGGCATCGTATGATAGTCATTCAGTGTCCAGTGAAAATTGCCCTTGCTGTTCATTCTTTTCAGTGTTATGCCCCTTAAACTTAGAATCTTTCAAGTATGTCAGCATATGACCAAAAGTTCCTTGGGGGTTAATTTCAACAATTACCAACAGATTTCAAATATTTCAGGTATGTGGGCTCACAGGATGTTTTAGTGGAAAAAATTAACATATCAGCTTCGCACACTCAGTTTTATGAAAGTTATGTCCCTTGGACTTTGATTTTTTCAAGTCAGTCAACATATGAGAAAACAAAAGTCCAGGGGTTAATTTCCACAATTACCAACAAATTTCAAATACTTTCGTATTTGGGCTCATGAGATGTTTAAGTGAAACAAGTTTGCATATCAGCTTCACCCACACAGTTTTCCAGGAGTTATGCGCCTTTGACCTAGAATTTTTCAAGTATATCAGCATATGACCAAAAGTTGTCCAGCAGTTAATTTCAACAATTACAAATGGATTTCAAGTATTTTTGATGTGTGTTGCTCACAAGATGTTTACGTGAAACAAGTTTTCATATCAGCTTTGCCTACCCAACTTTTCAGGAGTTATGGCCCTTCAACTCTTATTTTTATTTAAATCTGCATATTTTGAAACGTCTGTGTTTTTTTCCAATGATTACCAACCGATTCAAGTTTCTTTTGGTGTGTGACTTCACAAGACAATAAAATGAAAGGAGTTTGCATACCAGCCTCGCTTGACCTATTTTGCTGAAGTTAGTCCCAATTTACTTTGATTTTTTAATTTTTTTTTATAAAGCAGTACTCAACCAGTCCAGGGTGTGGGGGGGGGGGGGGGGGGGGTGTTCAAACATTTTCTAAATTGATTACCAAATGAAACCAATTATTTTTGGTTTCTGACCACATAGGACAAAGAAATTAAATATTTTATGGGACCCTTCTCAGAAAGCTATCTTGGCAGGAGAAACTGGTGCAGTGCACTTGATTTGTCTTGATATCTCTCTCTGCCACTTCTATCTTTCTTTTCTTTGTTCTTTCTCGTACAGTAGCCAAACGATATCCCCATATGATCACCTAAAACTTGATATTGGAGGCCCTGAGGCCAGGGACCCTCTAGGCTTACTCCGCTCACTCCAAATCGGTGGCCGCCACAGGACCAAACAGCTGAAAATAATATTGATGTAAAGAGAGAAAAAAATATAGCTTTCAACTGTCATCAGCATAAAACTACTCAAGAAATCTCACAGCTAACAAGATAAATGAAGAATACACTGAATGGATTCTCTTGTCAGATAAACTCCCCACCCCACACCTTTGTCCAAAAGGCAGTAAATGGATTTGACCAGCGAGTAAAAAACAAAATTCACTATTCTTGATTATAATTATCCTTGAAACCCAAACCTGTATCTGCTCAACGGATTGAGCTCATTTTAATGGATATTCAAGAACTATGTTGATAAGAAAAACCATCTTTTTTTTACTATTTTTCCATGGGTGTTGAGCTCGTTCCAATGAGGGGTCATAAGCCATGTTTTATGCAAAAAAAAAACAAAAAAAAAAAATTATTTAATAATTTTGTTGGCAGGAGTCGTCTACTTTCCATGTTGGGTAAAGGGTAAAATAATAACCCTGGATCATCACTGGATATCCTTGGATGTAGTTTTTTGCCCAATGCTGCAACAACAATTTTCAGAGGTGGGAGCACTTTAAGCTTTATGGTGGAGAGTGGGAGTGTGCAAACTTCAGCCAAACTGTCCTTGATTGGGTTGTTCGGCAGATACACCAGCAGAAGACATAACTTATTTGGTAAAATTGTTTTGAACATGTGGCATGAATCAGTAGATTGCAAAACGTATCCACCCAACTCGTTATCCACTGATGTGCATTGATCGCTGAACGCCATGGGCCAACATGACAGTCATGTCTCCTCAGAAAGATTCAACTGAAAACTAAACTTGACTTTATCCTTATGTTGCAGTCATGGTATTTAGAAAAATAAACATTTTCGTCTTGTTTTGGGGATTCGCCTTGTCAGGATTGTCTTGTTGAAATATTTTACCTATTCGTTGTGTTGGGATTCGCTTTGTTTGGATGATACTGGTATAGCAGGGTTCCTGTGGGCCAGAGGCAGAGAAGTGTGGAACCCTGGTGGTATCTTCCATATCAATTGAATAGGAGCAATTGGAAGAGGCCATTTTCATTATTTGTGGGCAGACCAATATTTTCAACGTGCAGCCTCAGTCTTCCCCACACATTCACTTATCAGCTGTCATACTTAATGAATTTATAAAATATCATATTTCATGGGCCGAAGTAGCGGCCTCTCGGTTTCAAAAGACTAATCATAACTTTGAAACCGTCCTTTGAAATATTACGCTCCATTTGGAGCTTTCTATTTTTAGCTCAACTTGACAAAGTCAAGCTGAGCTATTGCCATCACTTCTCGTCCGTCGGCGTACGTACGTACGTACGTTAGTACGTTAGTACGTACGTCCACAATTTCCTTTGGCACACCTCACAGGTCGCATTTATGATCAGATTACTTTGAAACTGGGCATGCTTGTTTGGGGTCTAGATGGGAGCTATCGATTTTATTCAATTTCCGTCAAGAAATGTTGCCGCGGCCAACGTTCTTAGAACTTAGTTTAGTCAAACCACAATATTTCCCTTTGGCACACCCTACAGGGCACATTTATGATTTGATTGCTTTGAAACCTGGTATGCTTATTTAGGGTGACCTCTAGATGGGAGCTATCGATTTTCTTCAATTTCCGGCAGAAAATGTTGCCACGGCCAACGTTCGTAGAACTTAGTTTAGTCAGACCTCAATATTTCCCTTTGGCACACCCTACAGGGCACATTTATGATCAGATTGCTTTGAAACCTGGTATGCTTGTTTGGGGAGACCTCTAGATGGGTGCTATCGATTTTCTTAAATTTCTGTCAAAAAATGTTGCCGCGGTCAACGTTCTTAGAACTTAGTTTAGTCAGAAGACTCAATATTTCCCTTTGGCACACCCTACAGGGTACATTTATGATCGGATTGCTTTGAAACCTGGCATGCTTGTTTGGGGTGACCTCTAGATGGGAGCTATCGATTTTCTTCAATTTCTGTCAAAAAATGTTGCCGCGGCCAACGTTCTTAGAACTTAGTTTAGTCAAACCACAATATTTCCCTTTGGCACACCCTACAGGGCACATTTATGATTTGATTGCTTTGAAACCTGGTATGCTTATTTAGGGTGACCTCTAGATGGGAGCTATCGATTTTCTTCAATTTCCGGCAAAAAATGTTGCCACAGCCAACGTTCGTAGAACTTAGTTTAGTCAGACCTCAATATTTTCCTTTGGCACACCCTACAGGGCCCATTTATGATCAGATTGCTTTGAAACCTGGTATGCTTGTTTGGGGAGACCTCTAGATGGGAGCTATCGATTTTCGGCAATTTCTGTCAAAAAATGTTGCCGCGGCCAACGTTCTTAGAACTTAGTTTAGTCAGAAGACTCAATATTTCCCTTTGGCACACCCTACAGGGCACATTTATGATCGGATTGCTTTGAAACCTTTCATGCTTGTTTGGGGTGACCTTTAGATGGGAGCTATCAATTTTCTTCAATTTCCATCAAAAATTGTTGTCGCAGCCAACATTCTTAGAACTTAGTTTAGTCAGACCACAATATTTCCCTTTGGCTCACCCTACAGAGCACATTTATGATTAGATTGCTTTGAAACCTGGTATGCTTATTTACGGTGACCTCTAGATGGGAGCTATCGATTTTCTTCCATTTCCGTCAAAAAATGTTGCCACGGCCAACGTTCTTAGAAATTAGTCTAGTCAGACCACAATATTTCCCTTTTATACACCCTACAGGGCACATTTATGATTAGATTGCTTTGAAACCTGGCATGCTTGTTTGGGGAGGCCTCTAGATGGGAACTATAGATTTTCTTCGGTTTCTGTCAAAAAATGTTGTCACTGGCAAAAAAATGACATTGGTACCAATGATCTTCAATTTTGCCATTTCATTTATAACTTACCAAGTTCAAGTTTGTCAAGTTGAGCTACAGTGTCATTGACACTTTCATTATTCAATAAAATCTTGAAAATCAATGTGGTCATGTATGTATAAGTGATGTGTAGTGACCATAGGGGTTGTGTCGGAAATTGCCGTTCGGGTACTTATAACTGGTGAAGAAGTGGGGGCATGTGCGCCCTGTGACCCCCCCCCCCCCCCCCCGGGCTCCGCTGGTTTTGAATGGGGGCTATTCAGAACCATGAAATCCTGGAAAATAGATCAGGAGGCCTTGAAAAGCCTTGAATGTTCACAAAATAAAAATTTGACAAAGCGAGTAATCATAACTGTATAGTTTTGTAGGAAAAAGTGCACGAAGGCGTGGTCCTTACTGGAAACCTCAGGTCATTAGCCTTCCAACCTCTTCCCCGTAATGGAACTGGAGGAAGGGAGTCACAACAAGAGGCTCCTGGTTAGGATTAGTGAAGGCGGGGCCTTGGATATACTTGAATATGGTTGTTGTATGGCGTTGAAAAAAATGCTGAAAATGTTGATAATCGGTCCTGAATAAGCTTTCATTGTATCAGTCCTTACTTATGGGAACCATGTATAGCCACAGGTGCTGAAAGTTACCCTTTAACCCTTTACCCAACGTAACGGCCAAAACCGGTCAGCCCGATTTACAAAAATCACCATTCAATTTTCATTATTTTTTCATTTTTTGTCTCAAAAACATAGCTTATGACCCCTCATTGGAACGAGCTCATTGGGCTCGTTCCAATGAGGGTTCATAAGCTATGTTTTTGAGACAAAAAATGAAAATATTTAGTTATTCAAGAATTTTGTTTGCCATTGTCGTCTGCTTTTTGTGTTTGGTAAAGGGTTAGACACCAGTAAAAGAATAAATCTAGCATTTTTACCAAAATGGAAGTGCTGGGGAGGTCTTCTAAATACTTCCCTGTTTGTTATTTTATTTCTCAAGATTGTCAGAAAAAAACAGTCTCAGATCACTGCTGACAGTTCTTTGAGAAGGCAAGTGACTGGTGAATGCAATAAACGTGACAGTTAGGTTGTTTCCAGGTAACACGTACTTCTGACAAATCTAAACTTCATAGATCAGTTACAGTAAACTAATTTTCTATTTTTATTCAATTAGTTGACATTGTGATTATAAACTTATAACACATCATTGATGTCAGTGCCTTAATCCTTTTATTGTTGTAATACTTGAAAGTTATCAAGATGTGTTAATTATATGAAATTAATCTGTACATTCAGTGTGTCATGCTTAAGAAGCTGTTGGAATATAAGAAGCTTCAGTTCATGCAGCGTTTTATTCTCTGTGCTCGTTATTTCAATATTAAAAGTAAACGGAATGTACATTTGACGAAACATTCAATGGATTCAGTTAGCTATATAGTCGGACATTTAGAATTTTTCTTCAGGGACAATTGAAACATTACGTTTTGGTGAGAAGTTTAAACAAGGTTAGTTTTTTTTTTTAATTTTAAAGCTGCCGACAGGTTCAACCTTTCCATCTTTCGAAAAAATAATTTAGTTTCCCATGGAAACCCCTGGAAGTGGAGTCAGTGCCGTCTTTACTATACTAAATAAGATTTGTTTTACTGGTAAATTAGGCGGGGCATCGCGAAGATGATCGATTTGGGGTGTATGTAAACCCAATTTGTCCCAAGTACTATGACTGAAGAAATATTCCAACTACATAATCAAGGCAAAGGGAGCGGATGTCACATACTACCTAGCCCCCTCCTCCCCTCCAATAGTGACGCATCTGAAAATAGGACCCGATTTTTAACCAACGTCGAGGGCGAAAGTCCTCGAAAATGGGCAGTTTGGTGTTTATGGTATAGCCATGAATAATGAAAGTAACTTTGAACATCAATAAAGAATAAGCGATTGTAGTGAGGTGCACAAGAGTTTTTACTTTTCCCGTGTCGAATCAAAAAATGAAGTATGTGCTATCAAGCTAACACTTAGATAAGGCTCAATAAAATATAGTCCACAAAATAGACTTCGTTGAGTAACATGGCAAGAGTACGCTAGACTTAATTCGTCGACGGTTTGACGATTTACCCCATATAAGCCCAGGTATCACATAGAACCACACAAAACCCCATAGAACATCACGGGAATCCCATTGAAGACCGTTGGGCTTTACTTGTTGAATAGTAACCCATTTTAATGCTTTGCGCGTGATAATATTATACAGGTAAATACATCCCTAATGGATTTACCCCATACATACCAATGCGGCAAAACAGAAAGGTGCCCTATAGAGTCTCCATATGGGACATCGCGGGTACCCCATGGGAGACTGTTAGGCCTTACCCGCTCAAGAGTGACACCCCTCCGCACACTGATGTCACGATTTAAAGCCGCAAATTCCCACATAATACAGTTGAGAATTTAACCAATTCAATATTGTTTCTGTCAAACGAGCTTGATTTCCCCGTTGCATTAAGAGAGGCGTTTTCAGGTTGAAATTTTGGCATTTCGTCATGGTTAACGTACAAAAGAGATAGGGAATTTTACTGAGAAAACACTCACGTGCAGTGGCGATTCACACAGATAAATCGGAACCCAAGAAAAAATTAAGCACAAGCATAATTCCAGCTCACGGACTTTCCGACGCCCAGGAGTCGAGTCTTTGCTTGTGTTTTTTTTAATTTTTTCCCAGGGACAACGTTTGGTTGAGGAACAGGGATGTTTGAAGCAGTTCAGTACAAATATAACTGTAGCAGTTCAGAAGTATTGATTTACAATAACACCCTTGGTATTCAATTGGGAAACTGTTCCCGATCCCACACCAGCTTACTCCTGTCAGATGGTGCCAAACCAATCACAATTAAGTATCGACGCTGTTGTGACAATCAAGGGTTTCGTCTTTTTAAACACCAGAAAAAAAAAATCTCTGGCAGTTTACTATGCGATGAACTGGTAACAATTTGTCTTCGCAGTTTGGAATTGCGACATAGTATGTCTGAGCCCTGACGTCGAACAAGGTCAACAAGAAATGAAATGGCGTTCAATCACTTAATATAATTTTAACGCAACGTTTCGTTGCGTCAAAATTATAGTCAGCGATTGTAGGTTTCGGTTTTCACATTGGACTCGGTGTACTCAATGTTTGCCTTTGTTTTACAGCAGGGCTCAAATAAGAGAATTTTCCCACGAAGTCAAAATTACAAAATGTTCTCTGTTTGATCGCGGCAGCTAGTGTGAAACAATCTCGTGTACAGTACTTGGAGAGTGGATTGTAACTAAATAACCCGTGGAGTGGAGTTATCACCCAAAGTATCACCTTCAAATGATGTACATATGGACAAAAACACAAGCAATGTTTCAGCCAATGGACCTCTCGGCCTGTGCTTGTTATGCTTTCCAACAAATTTGCAATTATTGTCCGGGAGGAATTTTCACTCTGTGGGTGATTTAGTGATAATAATACCCTCTCCACGTACTGTATGTAAAATGATCACTGACTGACTTGCGCGGTTGTTATCAAGAATGTGTTAAGCGAACAACATAAAAAAAAATGAGAGAAAGACACGTCCTAGCTTTCCAGCGACAAGAATCCACAAGAATCTGTGCAGTGACACACAAACACAATTTATTTCAAAATTTTTTCTCCATTCATCCGGGCCTGTAAACAATTATCTACATATGTCAAATATGTAATGGGCCATAGGGATGGTTGAAAGAATCACTGAGCCGCGTACCATGAAGAAAGAAAATAATTAGATCTCAAGTGAGCTTACGTTGTAATGTATGAGTTTATTTTTAATGTCCGCAATTATTTCTAAGTGTTTTATCTGATGTAAAATTACGTTACAATTAATTGTGATGTTTTTTTTTTTAAAACTGATGTTTTGATTCAGATAAAACATTCAGGCATTTGATCTATGCTGTATTAAAACGGTTCCTTATGCCGCGATGTGGATTCTACAGCTGCACAGTTTCTCGAGGAAGATGACATTGACACAGTGATAGGAAGATATGGAAGTAGGTATGGAGGGAGAGAGGCAGGCGCCCCCTCAGTCTGGAAATTTACAGTTCAGTCGAAATATTTGACTTCTGCTTCGACAAATATCTGTTCACGCTAAAACCAAATGCAACCAGGTAGGTTTGGGGAATGTGACTAGTTGGTACAACCACCGCAACACTGCATCACACAGCCGCAGCTAACTATTAGGGGAATATTCGGTATTCGGGACAGACAGGGACCTCGCTAAGGGGGATTTAGGGAGAGGAGGTGACACCCCCAATATATTTTTTCCAGTCGGGACATTTTCGTCGCATTTGGAACAGTACCCTATCCAGGCAGGTGAGAGCCAAACATGACCGATTTGGAGTCCAGGTACGGTACGTGTTAATTAAATAAAAAGTTGCGTCACGCCTACTACATGCTTATTTTTTTTATTTGTTACCAGTAGATTTCCAATTACCCATAGGAACCCGGGAAGCGAAGCAGTGTATGTTTACTGCGGTAAACCAGCTCTTTTACTGGTAAAATAGGACTCAGTACCAATGCATGAGGGTAGAAGTCTTCAAAAATGTGCAACTTGATTTTTTTTTTTTGGGGGGGGGGGGAGGGGGTGGTTGGGATGACGACACTTTCGACAGTCAGGGCCACTTCTTGTCGGACAGTTTTACGGGTGGAGGAAGCCGAAGGTCCCGTAGAGAACCACCGAACAGCGGTGAACAACTGTTACTCCCCAACGTACTAACTTCGCACAAGCAGGGTTAGCTTTGCTTGAAGATAAGTGCACCATGGACGTGCAGTATGCCTTAGTACACATCGCAATCGTGCCCCCTGTCACGGTGTAAAAATAACAATAATGGTAACTGAAACTAGAAAGAAATCTGAGAACCAACCACAATAACTCCAGTTTAACTATTCTGAAACTTAATAAAAAAAAACAATATGAAAAGAAAATGATACAATATCTTTTACACTGTATGGTTTACAGAAAACTAAAACAGAAATACTTATCAGTTAATCCAAAATAATGTTCAACAGAATCCAGTAACACAGGATGAAGAAACTTTCCAGCTGGTATTATAATGTTCAAGAATGTCCACTAAATTGTAATGATATGTTCACTCAAAATGTAAGCAGTCTCTAATAAATTCCAATTAAGCACTCTGCGAAATTCAAGTGGAATTAACTTACAACAAGTATTTGTTCCCCAGGTAGTTGTAAAATTATCCAGCTGAATCCTGGATTTTCACAAGAAAAAATCGTTCACACACGAAGAATAAATTCTCTTCAAATTTTGGAAACACTTCTCCAATACAAAAGATGCTCAGATCACAAAATAATATTCCATAGAATATGTATTAAACTTGGCTACTTCTAAAATAATGCACTGTCATGTAATAATAATCTCCAATGTTCAATGAATGTTGAATGTATAAACAAGTCACTTCTCAGTGCTGTGAGATGAATGAATGATTGTCAGAAGTCTGTTGGCAGAGGTTTTTATAGTCTTCAAATACAAAGTTCCAGAATGAGAAATTTCTCTTATGTTCTTTTATTCTACCAGTTGTGGATTGGTTGAATTAAATCACCTCAATAAGTTTCTGTCTTATTTTAAGTGAAAAAGTGTGACCAAAATAAAATATCAGTGAGCTACAAATAGATTCTGTACAACGGAATCTGTAAACATCTTGATTCAAAGGTCAATCAAAGGTCAATCAGTGCAAATAAGTGACCACACAAGTCAGAGTCTGCTTATTCTAATTAAAAAATAATTTTAGATAATATCATTTGTGCATAATTGTTAACCAAGGACATGTGAATTCCCATATTATAATAGGGACCATAACACCCCACTTGGGATTAAATACCTTGCTCAAGGACAACGCGGTTACCCCTGGCGGGGATCGAACCCTGGATCAATTCCGTAACCAGTGAGCCGTCGCGATACCGTGCAACAAGGTATAAACGATTGGCTGGATTTGACCTTATATCCAAGTTATTGGTCACAATTGGTCATTGTGCAGAAATATGTAACCAACAAATAAATAAACAATGAATTTCCAAGTAGTCTCGAGTTTCTTAACTATACTCCCGACTAATTGTCTAACTACACCATCAAGACATGCCTTCGACGAAGGCATATCTTGATGATATAGTTGGAATATTAGTCAGATGGGACTTGAGGCATCTCAGTCGGGACAAATCAGGTTCACGACCCTATCGGTCATCATCGCGACGCCTCTGGGAACCGACTATGACTAAGACAACTTCCGATAACCACTGTCTCGGCTGCTTTTTCCAATAACAGCACTTCTTGATCATTCCATCCGACGGGTTATCGCAATAGGACAAAATACAGGGCCTTATAACTATCTTAAATATTGGGGAAGGGGTGTGATCCATGTTTGCTCAACCGTTACGTGAAGTCACTCATCTGTTTTTATGTACACACACCTACGGTATGCATTTAGGTGAACTATTCAGACAAATAGCCGACAATCAACTGCCACGACGGTAACCACGACATTATTGATCACAGCGCCCAATTTATTGATTACCGTGCCTAATTTTAAGTCGCGTCTAATTTTGAGTCTGGTGGGGGAGGGGTGGGGGGGGGGGGGGGGTAAACGTAAACTACTCCATTGATTGTCGCGCCTAATTTTGAGCCCGGCTCACACATCACAAACTAGCTTCTTCTTGTCACGGTTGGTGCTAAATAGAGGTGGTTGAAAAATCGAAGCGGCCAATCCCTTTTAATAATTCTTAATGCTATGGTCAGCTGTGGTTTCCACGTGGCTGGCTATCTTGGACCATAAGTTTTAACTTCCGGCCTGTGTCCAACTCTTCCAATTTAGATAAACTGGCTTGGTTGTTGTAGCTAATTACTACAGGCAATACTATTCTTCCCAACCGGGAGACAAATTGTTGACTCCCACTTCAACCACATTCAATAAAAGAACCCGACCTCTGGGAGCTTTTTGAAATGCGGTGTTTGCAACCTTACCATGTTCTCATGGTATCGTAGCCTCCCTCCCTCGACATGTGAGCTCCCGAGCTGCCCGGTGGCCATATTGAATTTGCTTTCAGTCCAATAACCAATGAATGCTGACTCGAATCATTCTTATTTTTAGCTTAACCCGACAAAGTCAAGATAAGCTATTGCCATTACGCGTGTGGAAGTCTGTGAGTCTGTTCACATTTTCTGTAGCACGGCTACACCCCGTAGTTCTTGTCCGATCATCACGAATTTCATATGCACGTTCCCCTTCTGGTCGCGATCGGTCAACCGTGAGCCCGAAATCCGAAAACCTTTAGCACAGTCTACAGGTTGTATTTATGAAGGGATTTCATTGTAACTTGGCATGATGACTCCGTATAATGTCTAGATGAGAACACTACCCCTCTTTTGGTTGCGATCGATCAACCGTAACGGCTACGCGAGCCCGAAATCAGAAAACCTTTAGCACAGTCTACATGTCGGATTTATGAAGGAATTTCATTGTAACTTGGCATGATGACTCCGTATAATGTCTAGATGAAAACGCACACCACCCCCCCCCCCCCCCCCCCCCTTTGGTCGAGATCAATCAACTGTAACCAGAAAACCTTTAGCACAGTCTACATGTCGGATTTATGAAGGGATTTCATTGTATCTTGGTAGGACGACTCGTTTTAAAATGAATTTACTGTAACTTGTTAACTTTGGTTGACATACATTGACTGTGAGGGCCACATTGACCCAGGCCTCAATTCTTTAGTACAGTCTACATCTCAAATTATTCTTATTGAAAACATAGCATACAGAGAACAGACATTAACATATTCTCAATTATCACAATTCTTATTTCATAATCCTTTCATAAACATTGGACATTATCCTTTTCATCAAACACTACACACAGTCAAGTTAAGCTACAGTGTCACTGACACTTTCATTTAATTATGCATTGTTGGTGTCTAGAGGAAGCATCCTTTCAGTGTTGGACCAGCCAGCTGAATCAAGATGGCCGCCAGTGACCAATTCATTATGGCTTCCATGGCGGTCATCTTGAATTTGGTTTCAACCCAATAACCAATGAATACTGACTCGAATCAATTTCATTTTTGGCTATACATTACTGGTGTCCAGAGGAAGCGTTCTTTCGATTTTGGAAGCTTCCTTTTGATTTTGGTTACGCTCCCGAGAGACTTACCGACCCTTTTATGACACCCTCGGGGTCATATGCCATGCTTTGCGTTGCTCTTGTTTTTCAAGCACTCATGTGAGTTTTGTTCGTATAAATTGCCACGCAATTGTTATGTAAGCCTTTATAAACGAAGAGTATATATATATATATATACACCCGTCTAGGAATATTTTATCTGGTAATGAAAACCAACAGGCTTTTTCAATAGGTGACACAATCCCAATGTTATTACCGTCTCTCGGTTGGGTATAATTGTGTCTTTTCAGTTATTAGGAATCCGTGGTCGTGTTATCACAATATATAATTGTTTTGTTTCGCCAACTTTGAAAACTTCCCCATGTAATGTAGAAAACTTAACCACCTTCACACTGATGTCGGAATATAAAATTTCAAGGACACATTTGTCTCATTATGCAACTAGGAATTTAACCAGTTGAATCTTATTTGACAAAGCTCATTGAGCTCTGTCAAACCAGATTAAATTGGTTAAATTCCAATTTCATGATGGAAAAAAAATGCTGCTTGAAATTTTCATATTTTGACGTGATTGGGCGGAGGGCTGACACTTCACGTGCCGTTAGCTTTCGGTAAACGTTTCACGAAGCCCTCAGTTAACAAGGGTATGAGAAGCAGTATCTCATTTCTATGTGTCGATCGTGGTTAGATAAAATGTCTTCGCAGCGCGTAACCAGGATTGTTTAATAGGGGTTCCCTGGTCAGTTGGGATATTTGAAAGGCCTTTGTGTAGATGTCGGGGGGCTCCCCTAGTCCTAACTAGGGCCGTCTGGCCATCGCCTCCTCCCACCACTTCTCCAAAGGGAAGTGGGAGGAGGGGGAAACGACCAGTGGGTCCTAGTTATATAGGACTAGTCCTCGAGAAAATTTTGTGCTCTAATAGCGAATCTGAAGCATTTATAAGGTGTGTAGCCTCCATATCGAAGACCATTTTGGGGCTGTGACAGTTGCACTGGGCTAATTCTTTTTTAAGACCCCCCCCGCCCCCCCCCCCCCAAGTCCCTCTCGTAGCTACTTCACTGCCTCTTCGGCTCCTGTCGGTAAACAAACCCTTCTTTCAGGAAATCTCTTACACAATCCATGTCCCCTTGTCACAGACCACAAACGATAATATTGTTTGTTGTTGTTCTTTGTCTCCTCTTTAATGACCTGAGCTCGCTGTTTTTTGCCTGTCTTAACTTTGTGACATAGTAATAAATACTCATGATTTGTGACATATACCTGTCACCCTATGGCGTATACCTAATTAGGATTGTAAATATAACAAATAAAACTACAGAGATAATGTGCATTACGCCAAATGCCTGTCGATCAGAACGATTATAATAAAATTTTATAGCTCAAATTTTGTATATTATTATGACTAGAGGCAACGATACCTTCCAGAAATTGATTTCTCCACCACTATAAATCTCCAATTACCAATGAGTCATAAATCGTTAAACCTCAAGAATAAACGAATAGGCCCATATTTTTACCAACATTAACGTGACCGTTCTACTCGGAGGCGCGAAGACCAAGACTTGGTTAAGATAGAAATTACTTGATTGTGGGAAGGCCATAACCGGACGTCTGGTCAAGGGCATCAGCAACCTGCTAAAAGGAAATAAACGTCGTTTCTATCCACAACTTCGTCGTCCTGGGCAGTTACCAGCAGTCGTGCTGTCACCAGCAGCCGTGCGGTTAAACGACAGTACAGTGTTGAGAACTGGGTAGAATATGCCATCATAACGTCCCTTGAGTGCAACAAGGTGCCATCTGCAATGCTTTAGCATTGCAGATGGCACCTTGTTGCGTTCAAGGGACGAAAATAAGTGTCGACTCTGTCCACTCTGTTAAGATAACTTCGAGACAACAAAGACACAGTGGGAAGGGGTCTGTCGAGTAAGCAGGGACGCCGCATGGTGTTGAAATCGGGTGAAACTAGCCTTCCATGCCCATGACCGGGGGAAGGGGCATCCGTGCACCATCCTTTGTATTTGATAGCGCTGATACCATCGCCATCATCCATGCCCATGACCAGGGGAAGGGGCATCCGTGCACCATCCTTTGTATTTGATAGCACTGATACCATCGCCATCAGTTAACTGCTCCAGTAGACCTGCTTTTATTTGTTTATTGGTGTTTAAAGTCACATATTTCTGCACAATGGCTAATCGTGACCGCAACATGGAGATAAAGTCAAGTTTAGTCAATCGTTTATACCCGTGTTGCCCATTTTAGATGACTTCCACCCCAAGCATTGGTGACTGAGTCCTATTTTTACCAGTAAAACAGCTTGTTTACCACGGTAAACAAGCAATGCTTTACTTCTCGGTGTTCCCACGAGGAAAACCTGTTTTTGCAATGTTCACAATGTTCAAAAGACTGCTTTCTTGCTCCGATGCTCAAAGTATCAACTTTTAATACATCATGCTTTTAATTCTTGATAATAACAGATGGAGACACTGTTTCGTTGAACTGTATAGCGTTGCGAACGTGATCTATAAGCCTCGGTACTGGGTGTATACAATTAGAACATCTGACCCTTTGTGCAGGTTACCTCCCATGTAGACTTGTCCCGCTCGCCCTCCAATTTTCAGACATGTTGCCCCAACCAAGTTGGCCCTTTTCCGTGTCCTTCTAGCTTTCCGCCGTCTCTTCGTGTAGTCAGACATCCGGACACACGAGCTGACGTTTTAAACTGTCTGTGTGATGATGAAAAAAGATGTTTTACAGTTTTTACAGATTTTAAAGTTTATGCTGAAGAGAAACCAATAATCTAGACGGTACATCTCCGACTTTTAGGTTCATTGAAGTCTACAAATAATAGCCCATTTTCTTATTGAACTGCAAACACTTTCTCTGTTGGAAGTGCCATAGCAGTGAACAAGTACTCGTTACAAACGCCATTGAATTAAGTGATTGCTGCAGGACATTTGAACATAGCAATTTGTTCGTTACAATGAACGCATAATTCATATCAGTTATGTGGGTCGAAGTCATAATCGTTTAGGAAACCAACATCATCACTTTGAGAAGAGAGGGCGCCGCATCTTTAATAATTATTAACCAGTTAAATATTTGTGCACTTGATTCGGTGGGTAAATTCTAAGATAAGGACTTTTCGTCGGATGCAACGTGGGATCTATCTATATGGTCAGTATCCTGTATCAGAGGTGGCGCCAGAATTTCCCCGACAAGGACAGGAGAATGGGGGGGGGGGGGGGGGGACACTCCAACTAGAGTGGGGAGACTACTAGGGTATCCATTGATGGGGGCTAGGTCTTCCTGACAAGGGTGTGTGGCCCCTGCTGAAACCTTCACTGGCGCCACCCCAGACCTGTATGTTGCTTTCAACAATCTGAGTTAATGTTTTTCGTATTATAATCACAAGGGAGGTACGCTCACCCCTGTCCGCAAAATCGGAGTTCCACTTGAGGGACTATCTCCCATTTGTGATTTGAAAAATATTATAAAATGGCCACAGAGAGTACGATGTATCGGGATAAGTTGTATTAATTCAAAACGCCTAGGCACTACTTTGATACTTTTTATTGTTCTGCCGATAAAAAAAAGCATCAGAGTTCCTGGTGTTACAGGCACTGTATGCTTCACCGGGCTAATAGCTGTTTAGTTTCTACCAAAGCTACATTTATCAGTATAATATATATATCTGTAAAATAAAATATGGCTATCAACTTTATCTGTTTTATATTTTCACACACAATATAGTGCAAATGTGCTTACATTAGTACAAGTTAATCAGTGGCGGCGCCAGGATTTCAATTTGGGGGGGAGCTAAGTAAGATGTGGGAGTGGGGGTCCAAGATCCCGAACGCCACAGGCTTGTGCTAGAGGAGGATAGCGGAGAAGGTAGTCCGGCGATCTGAACTACCCCTTTAGGGGATAGCCAATACGTTTAGATCGCTGAACTAGGGAGGAGAGTGTCCCCCCCTCCCGTTTGTATGTGTGTGTGTGTGGGGGGGGGGGGGGGTGCTGGAGGATCTCTTTTAATATTTGGACGCCCTGGGAGCGATATCTGAGTGTTTCTACAACACCTGACATGATGTGTATTATTGTGTGCCGTTTGCGGGTGTGATATACCACCGAAAACCACGGTCAGATAGTAATTTGAAGTTTGATTTTTTTTTTGGGGGGGGGCCCCCGGGGGGGGGCGAGGGAAAAGTGTGTGTGGGAGTCCCTCCGAGCCCCCCCCCCCCCCTGTGGCACCGCCACTGAAGCTTATATAAAGATATTGCTGCACGACTACCTGGCCCCGACTGACTAATATTCCAGCTACATCATCAGGGCATGCCCTCAACGAAGGGATCCCCCGATAATGTAGTTGGAATATTTGATCAATCGGGACTTGTGCCATCGGAGTCGGGACAAATCAGGTTTACACCCCAATCGGCCTCTTCGCGACGTCCCTGAGAATGAGATGAAAAGAGGGTGAATAAGCGTCATTCTCTTCTACCTCTCCGTCTTTGGAAGTGTGGAGCAGATAGTAAAATGGAGTAAACGTTTGTGACCAAAAAACTTCAACATTGTTATTACTATTATTAGACTTTTTCCAGTTATCGTTTAAGGGGGGGGGGGGGGGGGGGGGGGGGTGACATTGAGTGTTAAATGTATAATCTGGAAGTAATGGATACCCAGGAGCACTTTCTCATAGACTGTCTGAAATATCAATCCACCCAAATATGCTTCAATGGAGTTTCATTGGAAATGAGAGGAGAATGAAGTATAGACGGTTATTGAGTAATACAAAGGAGGGTTTAGTATGCTGGTCGGTGAAATTAGAAGGGAAGATGTACAGAAGAGCATTATAACGGTCGTTTCTTGGTGTTGGGAACGTGGGAGGAAATAAGGGTCTGGGGAGGAAACACAGGATAATCAAAGCCTTCTGATATGAAAACCGCGAAAAATCAAGGGTTGGTCAGTGTGAATATTATTGTAGGTTGCCCAAAGGGTTGCGTAACTTAGCCTATGTATGTACGCCTACTTAATGGCACGCAAATGGAAAGAGGGAATTAATGACGAACATTTATTTTTATTCTTGTGCTTCACCAATGTTTTACTATCAAATTGAGTCGGACTAAGCTTCCACTGGATATACTATTGCAGTTTGTGAAAAGTTGTGTGGGCTATTGCCATCACGAAGCCCATCGTCTTCGTACATCGTCCGTTACCGTTTGAATCTCGTATTCTTTATCAGTACCACTCTCCCAAATCTAACCAGACTAGGCAAAGAATAACTTTGTGACATGCCCCTCCAAGTATGTCCATTAGAAGATATTAACCCTGTTTGGATGGGAGCAGTGCCCAAAATACCTTTAAAATCATATGGCACCATATGGGGACCCCATTTAACACTGTTGGTAATGGGGGGGGGGGGGGGGGGGAGGGGACACACTGAACAATGTTCTTTTCATGCATTACTGGCAGCAATGGTTTGATATTTGGCATGCAGCCTTCTTTAATTGGTTGAGTGCTACTGTATGTTTAGTGGTCTGAATTTGTTCAGCAACATTTGTTTTATGACAAGTTATTGAAGAGTGCCCACAGGCACTCTTCAATAATTTGTGATAAAACAAATTTATATGAACAAAATATTATTTGCGTTAGACTGAATATAAAACATGAGCAAAGACAATGTTGGTATTTGCTGTGGTACCCTCATTTTTTGTAAAGCCTTGATAGTGGCTTCTAGCTCTAAACCAGTTAATAGTTTTGGTTCAGTAGTTCTAAAAAAAGTTCCTCATGCAATATTTGGGCTCGTCCTGTGAAGGGTGCAATTTATGGCCCCACCCCAAATTTCTGTTTTCAGAACCAACTGGACGTTTTGTACCAAGTCCTATAAAGTGTGTGGCACACATGTAGATGGTTGGCTAGACTTGACTACATATTTGTGTTCTGCAGGAATATGGCCATAGATGCTGGAAGTGACATTAAACACCAATAAATCCTTTAACTATTTGTTGTCCTTTATGATGTTTGCTAACCGACCACTTAATCCTCTGCACACTGTTGTCAAACTACCAAAAGATCATTTCTCATAAAACGTAACTAGGAATTTAACCATTTCAGGCTTGTTTGACAGAGCTCAATGAGCTCTGTCAAACAAGAATAAATTGGTTAAATTCCTGATTGCATTATGTGAAAAAATAGTGGCTTAAACTTTTGATATTTCGTCATTAATTTTACCTTTTTCTAAAACTTCCGTGGAGGGAGGAAGGGTAATGACTGATGGTTGTTAGTTTAATTATGAATCCCCCTCCTCCCCCCCCCCCCCCCTGGAAAAGTTTGCGAAATCCAGTGCTCTTTGAGTGAATCTTAGGCTTTTGTAGCATGTGTTGCCCCATATTGGAGACCATTTTTGAGGCTCTATGTCGTATGAAACTTGCATTGGGCCAATGTTTTAGGGAGGGGGCAGCAACATTTTTGAGAGAAATTCCCCTTCCCCCCTGTGGCTATGGCACTGATTTAACATGGTCAACTAAATTGTTTGATGGAGCTGTTCATGATTTATTAAGTTGGGTTGAAATGTGCAAAAGCAAATTTTATCTTGTCACAACTTGCCTTCATGTGGTGTTTTAATTTATCAATGTTTTGTCCTCTTCAGTTAAAAGACTAGAGACTGCTGAGTATAACAATGAGCATCCTTTGTTGCTGCTGTTGCCTCCAGCCAGTGAATCCTATTGAGAGAAAGCTGTCTTCAGAGAAAGAAGTTGGTGAGAGCAATTAGCTACAACAGTTTGATAGTCACATTCTTCAATCAACATTCACCAAACATTTAGTCATTGAATGCAATTTTTATAATCTTTATTGGAGTATGAACGTGTGGGAATGGGTACAAATTGTATGAATCCCCAAAATTACATCTCATAACTGTTTAAACTACTTTTTACCAAACAACAAAGCAGAAAGACGAAATAAAACATGTACGAACAAACAAGGCGAAAACCCATCCTCACACAAAAGACAAAGCGCACAACTCTGAGTTGAGCACTGGTTTTCGGCATTGAACCAAATTTGTCAAATTGCCGTCTTTCGCAACGAAACTTGGAATGTTCAAAACAATTTATTTAACATATCAGTAAACCATAATCACTGATCACTGCGAGAGGTGCTAAAAGTTATAAACCCACCCAAACACCGCCCGAATTACATTCTGTCAACTGCGCTCTACCGTAAATGCAGGTCAAAGTTCGACCAAATGTATTCATTGGAAAATGAATTACATTTGGTCATAACGTTTTCATCCAGCTGACCAATGGGAACTGAGTATTTGGACCCCAAAACGTATAACTACATTAACAATGCAAGTATTGCTACTTGAAACTGTTGATCACATCTTTTGAACAAAATGTCTCAAGGGGTGGGAGGTGGTCACTTGGACATGGATTTCTCACTAAAAGATTTCAAGATTTAAAAAAATAATGTCATTCATTATTTACTAGATATAAGATGTCAAACTGCTGGGATTATGAGGGGAGATTTTTTAATTTTAACTCCCCATTACCAAAAATGTTAGAATGAGGGTTGGGTTGAGGCAGGTGGAGACTAGCAACCCTTAAAATGCTCCAAATGGCTTAATTTCTAGCAAGTTGTGAATAGTTATTGGTAAGATGTGATCTGTTCAAATGTGACATTATATTTAGATCCATAGAATTGTGAGAAAATATTTTTAACTAATAGAGTGCTAAATTATTTTTGGTCATCAAAATTTGTTCGCTTGTCTTTGCCTTGTTACATTTTATGGGAGAGAGCACTCCCAAAAAGTGTAACAAGTCAAATCCATGCAGACAAAATAATTGTACTTCAAAGAAAGTATGATGCACCTATACAGAAAGACTTCAAGCTGTGGTACCTGCATATCAGAATAAAGCCCAAATGTGGTCTTCCAGCACTCTACCAGTTAAATTTTGTATCTATTACTTTGACTTAAAATTGAAGAAAATGAAAAATAATTTTCACAAAGATGCTATATATCAAAACTGAAAGCATTTAGAGCAATGGTTTTGGAGAAGACTTTTTAATGTTCATTCTATTACTGAAATTTGGGTCCCCCATGACACCTTTAACTGGTAGAGTGCTGGAAGCCCATATTTGGGCTTTATTCTGAAATACAGGTACCACAGCTTGAAGGCTCATATTCAGTGTATGTACTTTGTATTATCGTTTAAGTTATATTATTTAGTCTGTAAGGGTTTGCCTTGTTACAATTTATGGGAGAGTGCCCATAGGCACTCTCCCATAAATTATAACAGGGCAAAGACACGTGTACAAGATTTGATAGCCAAAAATAATTTAGCACTCTACCAGTTAATCGTCCTTACAAAGATGTTATTATATCAAACATGGAAGCATTTGGAGCAATGGTTTGGAAACATTTTTCTGCATAGATGATCCCTAATGAGTCCTGATTTGATACAAAATTTCTGTACAGAGTTCACTAAAATTGACCTGAGCCGATGTTTACCGAGGCTCAGATCGATTTTAGTGAATGAGGTTCAGAAATTTCACATCAAAGCATGATGAATTTAAGATTCCTTTTATCATTTAATGTGTAATTTAAACTTTTAGCTAACTTAATGTCTAAAGCTGGGCAGCGCTGTTTACAAAAATTGCCAGCCAAATTTTATTATTTTTTTGTCAATTTTTACCTTAAAAACATAGCTTACGACCCTCACTGGAATACTATTGTTTCAAATGAGGGGTCATAAGCTATGTTTTTGAGATAAAAAATGAGAATATTTTGTTATTCAGGAAATGTTTGATGCAAATATCGTCTGTTATTTTTATTTGGTACACGGTTAATGAACAAAAAGCGAAGATTAATTCAAATCTACTTCCGAAACCAACTCACAAAGATACCATGTTGACTTTTCCCTCTGATGTCATTCTCGTATTTGATGTGTTGTGAACGATATTTTCTGTAATGAGCTATTTTGATGGTGATTATGTGATAAAATGTGTTTTCTATTATCTATAGTCTTAAAACCAGAGCTCCCAAGACACCCCTAAATTTGATTTGAACAAACATATAAAGCATTCTTACAAAGATGTTACAGCATTTGGATCTACAGTTTTGGAGAAGAATATCTTCTAAAAACGTTTTCTCTATTACCTGCAGTTTAAAACTCTAGAGGGCACCATGACACTCTAAAATATGACCACAGCGGCTTGACTGGAACAAACTTAAAAATCATCCTTACACAGATGCAGGGCTTATATTTCATCTAAATTTGGGGTGCATGTAATCCATTTGGCTTCTTGTGAAAATGGTTGTGAGAATCCATACCTGCTATGAGTGTGCCAGGATCCTATGAGTCCACCATGGTTGAACCCCTGTTGTATATTGATAACACATGTTAACGCTTTACCCAACACAGCTTTTTAATATTTGAAACATCAACTGAATGTTTAAAAAAAATAAACAATATATACCAATAAAACCTTACAAATATGGGTGTCACTGGAACCGGCTCAATGAGCCGATTCCACTGACATCCATATTTGCACAATTTTATTGACAAAGTAAGTGTCAGGATATTTCAGGTCATGTTAGCCTAATATTGGTTAATTTACTGCCGAAGGGTTAAATTGACCCAATGCGAATCCAAGCAGAGGTGCAGCAAGAATCTACATGGCTTCTCGTTGGTTTTGTTGCGTGAATCTTTGCGTGAATTCATTCTCCGATTCTCTTCGAAATATAAGCCCTGCAGATGCTGTATGTCATGTGTGAAAGTGTTTGTACTAGTGGATTCTAGAGCTCTGTAAAACTAGTTACAAGAGATTAAATGCTTCTATTTGAAGGCCTGAGGCCAAGATGGGCTGTAAGACTGTTGGACATCTGTGCGGCCAGAATAATTTTTCTCTAGTTCACAATGTTTTTTTTCATAAAATTAATAGGGATTTACTCAAAAACAACATTCAATTGGCAGATCAGATTTGTTTTTTAACCCTTCATGGGCTGGATAATTTTGGACAAATTTTAAAACTCCCTTACCTGCGTGCCTGGTGGCTTGGTTGTGGTTTCTAGTCAACTCTTGATTGCCTATAAAGGGAGCCAACACATGACGAGAAACCACTGCCAGGATAGTCAGATGACTCTATGGAAGACTTCCCTATTACTGTATGTTCTTTGGCAAACAATTTGTGAAAAGTTGGAAAGAGGACCCTGAGGGTTAATGGTTTGCAATTTTAAAATTACATCCAGTTAACCGATAGAGTTCAAGTTTAAGTTTTGTGATCAGAAATTGTTTGTACAGTAGAACCATGTTAAGTGAATGGCCACTTTGTCAATGAAAGATATTCAGTTAATGGAAATGTCTAATTAACTGGGATTCAGTCATTTCACTCTTTTCTGGAGATAAACTAATCTTTAATTCTATTGCATCTTGTTTGATAGAGCTCATGGGGCTATGTCAAACAAAATGTAATAGATTAAATGCCTGTACTGGATGTGCCTCAGCCAAATTAGTCTACAAACATAAGAAATGACCTGCTGAGATACAAGTAATGTACTTCAAATGTACCTTGCAAGTGTACTGTTCTAAGGTGGTAAAAATTGACCAAGGTATGAAATAGACCTCCAAGGATTAAACAGTACTCAATTAAGTTTTTAAAAATTTTTATTGGAATTTAATGACACTTTCTACAGGCTGGGACACCTCGTGTCTAACAGTTTACGGGGTGGAGGAAGCCGAGTACCTGGATAGCACCACCAAGCAGCTGTCAGACTCCCCAACATACTTACTCTACACAAGCAGGATCAGCATTGGTTGAAGACCAGGGCAGCATTGATGTGCAATAAACCTTAGTACACAGCATCACCGTGCCACCAGATGGGCAATCAGGAATAAATACCTTGGCAAAGGAAGCATTGCAGTTACCCCTGGTGGGGATCGAACCATGAACCTTTCGGTTTGAAGTCCAATGCCGCAACCACTGAGCCACCGTGTCCCCAACTCAGTTAAGCTGCACCCCCTGTATTAGAGATTGGATAAATATAAGAACTGTATATACTATGTATATGTAACTTATACTAGAAATTTTCTTTTTAAGTCACAACACAGAGTCAGGTGAAGACATCTTCAAGCATTCAAAGTTTGTTTTGGCTTGATGACTTGGTTACAGCGCAACAGTTGCACTATGAAGAAATGTCTCCACCTACACAACCAGTGAAAAGAAACACAAAACATGACTCTCTGTCTTACTACGAAACCAGTAATATAACACTAGACATTTCACGATGTAGTTCAAGGAGTTATAATTTTAACAGAAATCACTTTCGAAACACATTCTACAGGAACTTAATCATTCGACAGAGTTTGCGGAGTGGGAGACTTGAAAGCTCGCTCTTCTCAAAAGCAGAATCTGACATTATCAGTGTTATGAGTGCTGACTCAGTATTCTCCGACTCAAGTGTTGGATTGTATGAATACAACTTAGACATGCATGTGTCACAGACAGATGCAAGGAACTGTGTACCAAAGTACTATAGAATTACATACATTTCTGATGAAGATATTCCTCTCATGTCATCTAGTGCCTTTCCATATTTTCCTTCTTATGCTTCTGACAGTGACTGTGATAGTAACAACAGTGAGTGCTTTGAGGATGGGTTCTCCGAAGATGACAGTGGATTTTATTTTGATGAGGGTGAATGATTCACCAACAGTGTATAAAACTTGAAGTATATTAAACGTTTCCTTGTTGATGTTTAACTATTAACTAAATGAGTATTTTTTGAAAATTATTTTCCGTTAAATCTACTCATGGCTGCTGTGAATCAATCAGGACCAGAATTGATGAAAAGTTCATGAAAATTTTATTAAAAAAATCACTTGTCAAAAATTTTTATTGACTTTCAAAAAGGACAATATGATTTATTTATTTATTTATTGGTGTTTTAAGGTCATTTTCAGCATCTATGACTATATCATGACTGCAACATATGTAGTTAAGTTTAGCCAATCTTTATACATATGCTGCCAACTTCAGAGGTCTTCATCCCCAGATGTTGGTCATTTTGTATAATAATTGATTTATATTACTTCTCTGCATTCTGATTTCAAAATGGCAAAGTTTTCAACAGCAAATATTTCCCATAATACAGTTTGATACTTAACCAAATATATCTTGTTTGACAGAGCTCACTGAGCTATGTCAAACAAGATATAATTGGTTGAATTCATAGTTAAATGAGAGAAAAACAGAGCGATTGGAGAAAGTTTGTTGCACTACCAGAGTGCTAGGGGTTAAATGTTTTTTTGTTAGTGTTTAGCTCATAACTAAACAAATTTTTTTCCCATCAAATCTAGTCATGGCTGCTGTGATGCAATTAGGACCCGAATTGATGAAAAATTCATGAAAAATCAATAAAAAAAATCACTTGTCAAAAATTTGATTGGCTTTCACAAAGCAATACGATTTATTTATTTATTTGTTGGTGTTTCAGGTAATTTTCAGCATCTATGGCAATATCATGACTGAAACACATGCAGTCCAGTTTAGCTAATCATTTATACCTATGCTGCCAACTTCTCAGTTTTTGGTCACCTCATCATAGTTCAGAAGTAAATCAGGGCTTATTTACAAGAGTAAACAAGCTCTGCTTCAGTTCCTAGGTTCCCACGTAAGAGGAAACTTGATTAAAAGTGCCAAATTATACTTATTTTTGTGATAAGGGATTTTCTGTCCAGGACTCCAGGGCAGGAATATCTGCCAACAGCAAGCAAGGAATTAATGCTGTTTTTTTTTTCTTTTTGTCTCTAGTAAGCAAGTCTGAAGCAAGCTCCCATATCATCAGTATATCTCTCTGGTGAGATTTGCATCCCCAAGAGTGGTTAGGGATGGTTCTTGATTAAGAAATTTGGCAATGCCCAAAACCTCCATCCCAACACACTACCAACCACAATACCTCCCCCTTCCTCTTAGGGGTTTTCCCCCTAAATCAATGATAAAATAGTTAAGCTCCTCGCACACTAGATGTGGTGCAAGTATTGTGTGCAATGGGGTAAACCCCTCCCCCATGACTACCAAACATCCAACTTTTGATAAAACCAACTGCACTCCCTACCTCTAACCCCCCACACCCCTCCACCTCTTGACTGGGAATTTTTCAACTGCTCAACTGCTGCATGTAAATTTTCAGCTACTGAAGAAATCTAAATGCACCGTCTCCATTTGTGTTTGAAATACATGACTTTGGGGTTCTAGAGGTGGAAATCATCTCTTGAGTGTAATAAGATGCCATCTCCAATGCTTTAGCATTGCAGATGATACCTTGTTGAATTCACAGGACAAAATAATGACTCTGGTTAGAAAATCCCATGAAATGTGGTTAAAAATCTCTAAATATCTGTTAAAACAGTCACAGCTACATATCTTTTACAAAAGGGCATGAAATTTCCAACTGTTGGTGGTTTAAGGCTTAAAATTTCTAGCTATTGAAAATTTTGGCTGCAAGTTTCACAATAAAGAACAATACCTAGCCAAAATTATAGGTCTCTGACTGGTAAAGATTATTTTAAGTTATTAGAATTACTCTCCATTAAATTCTGACAAAACAAATTTGTCTGAACAAAGAATAATATAACAAGAAGCCCTTTATCCCCAAAAATTATAAACTTGAAAAAAATGCAGCAAAACCATATCATGGGACCCCCCCTCCCCCCCCCCCCCCCCCCCACCTCCCAATGGAACAAGCCTTTCGAGCTTGTTCCAAGAAGGGGTCACATGATATGGTTTTGAAAAATTTGAAAAAAAAAACCCTTAAAATTAAAATAGTAAACTTTGATATTGTTAGCATTGGGTAAGGAGTTAAAAGCTGTACTAGCAGTCCTCAACAGTGCCCAAATTTGGGCTCCTAGCACTCAACCAGTAGGAAATATTATTTGATCTACATTGGGTCCCCTTCAACTGGTGCTACGGTGTGTAATAATAATACTGGTAGCAGAAAGGATCTGAGAAACAATAACTTGAATTTAACTATTCTAGAATTTTATAATAAAAAAAACTTGAAATGAAAATGATACAAAGTCTTTTACACTATTTGATTTACAGAAAAATTAAAACAGAAATACCTATCAGTTACTCCAAAATAAAGTTCAATAGAATCCAGTAATCCAGCGATGAATAAACTTTCCAGCTGGTAGTATTATGTGCAAGAATGTGTCTGCAGAAATAGTATCCAATTAATTTCAATGAAATGCTCATTCAAAAATTTTCAGTCTCTAATGAATTCCCACAAGGCCACCTCCAGGCATGGGCTATGTCCCCCGACTGCAAGTTCTTACATTGGACAAATTTCCAGACAACAAATTTTCAAAGTTGAAAAAATGGAAAAGGGGCCATAACTTTTCCACAATTGGTTGGACTGAACCCAAATTGGAACTTTACCTGCATATTCATGAGACAAACCAATGTACAAAATGTGTTGTTGATTCAGTAACTCAAACTGAAGTTATCATCGAAGCACCAAATTTCCAAAGTTGCAAAATTGGGGGGAAAAGCATCAAAAAGGGGCATAACTCCAACAAAAATTATTGGATCCAGTCAATATTTGGAATTCGCCTAATTATTGGGGTAAGGGACATATATGCAATATTTGGTTTTGATTCGTTGACTCAAACTTTAGTTATCACCCTGGACGGAAGGATACATGCACACACGGATGGATGCAGCTGATTGCAATAGTCCTCTGACAAAATGTCTTTGTCACGGGTCAATAAAGCATTCAGTGAAATTCAACTAGACCTAATATCCAACAAGTATTTGCTCCTCAGGTACTTTGAAAATTATCAAGATGAATCCTGTTTTTTCACAAGAATAAATTATGGATTATACAAGAATAAATTCTCTGCAGATTTTGAAAATACTTTTTCAATAGAAAATAATGCTCAGATCACAAATTTATATTCCGTAGAATGTATATTAAACTCAGCTGCTATCTAATAATAATGCACTGTCCTGTAATAATAATCTCCAACATTCAATGAATGCTGAATGTATAACCAAGTCACTTCTCAATGCTGTATGAGATCAATTAGTGTCAGAATCTGTTAACAGAGGTTATTATTTAGTCTTCAAATAAAAAGTTCCAGAATGAGAAATATCTCCAGTGCTCTTTTATTCTACCAATTGCTGATTGGTTGAATTAAATCACCTCATTTAGTTTCTAGATGATTCTATCTTATTTCAAGTAAACAAGTGTAACTCAAATAAACTGTGAGCTAAAATAGATTTTGTGTACCATTATCTGCAAACATGTTGATAGGTACATTCAAAGGTCACCCAGTGCAAATAAGTTATCACACAAACCAAAGTCTGCTTACTCTAATTAAAAAATAACTTTAGAAAATATTAATTGTTTATAATTACTAACCAGACATATCAATTTTGATGTCATAATAGGACCTATAACACTAGTAGTGTGCTATGTTATTTTTAATCATCAAAATTTGTTCACAGGTTTAATCTCCCATAAACAGCAACAAGGCAAATCCTCACAGACTAAATAATTTAACTTCAAAGATAATATGAAGCATATCCACCAGCAATGAAGCATTCAAGTTGTAGTACCTGTACTTCAGAATAAGGCCCAAATATGAGCCTCCAGCACTTTACCAGATAAATAAAGAATTGATTTCAAAATATACTTGCTAATATACAAATGTTTAAATGGTTTGGCACTGTCTTACCTTTCTGATTTGCTCTCTCACTATGTGCCAGTCAGACCATTCTGCTCTTCAGATGAACTCAGTTTATTTCCACCTACAACAAACTTGACCACTGCCGATGATAGGGTTTTTTCTGTCGTGGCACCAAACTTATGGAATGGGCTGGTAAATGCAATAAAGAAGTGTCCTATGTTAACATTATTCAAAAAGCAGGGTAAAATCTTATTCAAGCACGCATTCTCAGGAACAATGTAATGCAGGTTGTATGAATGTATTACTAGTATCTGTTTATCGTACAGACAAAGAGCATTCCATGTATTTTAGGCTTTATTGATGATTATTTTCATTATTATTTTTAGCTCTAAAACATAGAAAATTTTCCCTCAGTGAAATGAACTTATTGAGCACATTCTAAAGAGGGGATCATGTTTTTGAGGTAAAAAAATATTTTGCAAGGGTTGTCCTTAAGCTCTGTTAGGTTATGGGTTAACCCTTTATCCAAAACACACAATATCAAAATTTAATAATTTTATTATTCTTTTAAAAACGTTTGCAATAAATCTGAACAAAACCATATCAATGAGCTTGTTCCAAAGAGGGGTCATGTGATATGGTTTTGTTGAAATTTTTTTTCAAATATTTATTTTTCAACAGCTCTATTTGACAAAACCATATCAAGTGATCCCTCATGAGAGCATGGTCAACAAGCTCATTTCAGTGGGGGAGGGGTCACATGATATGGTTTTGTTGAAATTTTAAAAAATATTTATTATATAAATTTTGCGAGACGATTTGTTGGGTAACGGGTTAACATAAGTGTACAAATCAGGATAACACACATGAAATTTTGTAGCTGTTCAGAATGAGGAAGGCATGTAATGGAAATTAGTTCGAATAAGTTGAGTGGTATGCCTTCTGTACCACCAATCAAGGAGTTATTCAGGAAAGGGCATGGAAACTCACTAATTCATCCAACTGGCAATTAACCCTTTACCAAACAAATCAGCTGCATCACGTAATTTACAAATTGAGAATTTGAAATTTTTTCCTACAAAACCACATCATGTGATCCCTCATTGGAATGAGCTTGTCAAGCTCATTCCAATGAGGCCACCTGACATGGTTTTGTAGAACTTTTTTGAAAATTTAAAAAAAAAATAATTAATGTAACAAATTTTGATATTGTGTGCATTGGATAAAGGGTAAGGTAATGCACAATGCCAAGGTGCGCTATTATTGAGGGCTCTCTCTGAATGAAATTTATTTATTTATTTGTGTTTAAGGTCACTTTCAACACCTATGGCTATATCATGATCCCACCACATGTTTAAAGTCAAGTTTATATGATCATTCATATCTACGTTGCCCACTTCAGACCCACATGCAGGCATTGTTAACCTGAGTCCTATTTTATCGGTAAAACAATAAACAAGTGAAACAGTAAAAAGGCACAGCATCACTTTCTGGGGTTCCAACAGGGATCTCAAAATGTAAATGAACAAGAGCTAGGTAATTTATCTACGGACATCCAGTTTGACTCGCTCAACTTAATTTTCAACCACTTTTCCATGCATTCTTGCCATGCATGTATGAAGTAGGAAGAAGTTCAGTTCAATGAACAGTGGGCTACTTCTAGCATTGTTAAAATCAACTCCTTGTAAGAAGGTTACAGTAATTTTTAACTCCTTGAAAGCTGTTGGCAGATTTTTCTGCCCAGGACAGGATTTTTCCACTGAAATAAGTATAATTTGGGCACATTTAATCAAATTTTCCTCATATAAATTGAAAACTTTCTCCTTAAGTTAAATTTAGATGAATTTTTCATTAAATATAGTCATGGCTGCTTCATGCAGCCATGACTTAGATTTAATGAAAAATATTCTGAAAACAGCAGGTTATGAGTTAACAAGTATACTATTTTTCATGCACTCATCTCATGTCAGTGGCGGATACAGGAATTCTTAAAGGGGGGCAAATCATGCAGATGCCGAAGGCATCTGCCCCGAGTGCCGAGTGCCGAAGGCACAAGCTTTTGTAGAGGGATCTGGGGGGGGGGGGGGGGGTTCTCCTCCAGAAATTTTTTGGAAATGAGCGACCAAATGGGGCATTCTGGTGGCTTCTGGGGTGGAAATCCTCTTGAATTTTTGAACGGCTAATTAACACTTTTTAAACAGCGAATGGTGATGGAGGAAATAAATGTGGTGGGGGGGCCAGGGGGGGATGGTTCACCGATTTCATGGAGCATCCAAGAGATGCGAGAGAGACGGGGGAGACGTGGTGAGGGAGGGAGATAGAGATGCGCGGCGGGCGGAAGTGGGAACAAAAACTTGGTAAATTCAAAGAAGGGTGCCAGTTCATATACATTAGTCAAAATTTAGCCTGATAGACAGAAATCTATTTGTTTGGTTTGGTACATCCATGGGACGTACCAAACCCAAAAATATATTACGGTCTGTGAGGCCTAGGACGTAGCAAACCAAAAAGTATATTACGACTTGTGAGGCCGAGTTTGCACCAGATATATACACGATTTGGGAAAGTTGGAGGCACAATTGTACATTATCAATCCTTGGAAAAAAGTGAGGGGGCGCTTTCTAAACATCATTTATACGTTTTATGGTAATTTTAATGTACGCCCTACATTCGAGACAAACACAAGCTAAAGAAGGGGGGACTCCCCCCCCCCTCCCCCCCGCCCCCCCCCCTCCCCCCCCCCCCCCCTTTTGTATCCGCCATTGTCTCATGTTACTGGTAACAATCCAAACAACACTAAATAAGGAATGTATGAGGAAGCGGTTGATGAACTGAACAAGGTGCATAATAAAACAAACAAATCAACACAGTCTGCACATTCAATTAGTTTATTTATTCTTTCTAACAAGTGTACATCAATTCTATCCAGATAAAGAGTGCATAACAAATAAAAATAAATTTTATTTACATTGATTTGTATTGAAGAGCTGCTTCAAATAACTAATATTTTGAACATCTCCATCTAAATGATGTCATTTACCAATGAAAATTGTTCTAATGTTTTCAAACAGTTTGATTAAAAAAACTACATAATAACAATAAAGTAAACTGTATGATGAAAATGTACTGGTCACTGAATGCTCAAAGCTGAGTCACATGTGAAGATGATCTGGGTACTTACTCAGATGGACTGCTTTCCTATATTTTTAAGAAAGCACCGTTTTTCTTTAAATTGCATTGCTGCCTTCATTATTACTAACATAATGCCATGGGATGGTTACCCCACCCCAACCCACCCCCATGCAAACACATCACCCAAGCCCACCCATAAATCTATGTAAAAGATAAGCCCCAGAGGTGCTAACCTGAATGATGAGATTCCAACCTCAATAGATTCCCAGTTATAAATCCAAACTAACCTATAAACAAGAAACCCACATTAACAAATAATCAACAAAAACTGAGAAACAAAAAATATGCACAGCTAATTTCCAGCCATGTCGTAATAGTTGTATAGTAGTATTACGACATGGCTGGATATCAGCTGTGCATATTTTTTGTTTCTCAGTTTTTGTTGATAATTTGTTAATGTGGCTTTACTCGTACATGAGATGTGTCTGTAAGACACAAATGATGCCCCACAAAGTTTGAAATTCTACAAAAAAAAATTGACCAGGTTCAACAATCTGTAATTTTTGTGAAATATTGAAGCAAATCAAAATCCTGACAATATGCACACCTCTGGTATATGTACAAACATCTAGTGAAACTAGAACTATCACTGAAGGTGATTAATACCCCCGCTTTGGGTTTTTAGAGGAATGCACTTCTGATCATGTAGACGAAGGCCATAAGGAAATTGATTGATAAATGTAGGAGGAGTTGCGCACACAAGAATTTCATGTAGGAACCCATATTAAATCAAAGTTCAAGAGAGATAACCTGGTTAAAATTGTCGCAGATCAAAAATTTTGTAATATGCACATGTTCACTTAGTAGTGATGATGTTTGAAAGGTTTCTTCAAAATCGGTTCTTTAATGTAGGAGGAGTTGCGCACACAAGAATTTGTTCGGACGGAAAGACGTACGGACGGATGTACAGGGCGATTCCTATATGGCCCACACTTCTTCGAAGCGGGGGTATAATAAAAAACATCCTAGCTTGAAAACTGTGAGAGGAGTTAGCCAGACAAACAACATACCCTAGATGCAGATGGATGGACAAACATTAGATGGACAGAGAGGGGTGAAACAATATGCCCCCTGACTATTCGTCACAGGGGCATAATAAAAATATGAAATAAAATTCGAGGATAATGGTGAAAATATTAAATGCAAATATCAAAGTATTTGGACCAGGTGAAAGACCACAAGAGGGAATTTGGAAATATTTCTATTTTTAGCTCCAAAGGAATGCGAGGAATTTTTGCTTGCATAAATCAAAATACGTATGACCCAATAATACCACACATCAAATTTGGTTCCAATTGAACCAGTAGTTCTAAAAACAGAAATTTTGGATGGGACACAAAATTGGAATCCTTCGGTGATGAGCTTAATATTGACTAAGAATTGAACAACCTTGAATTGTCACCATCAAAGGTAGTTGTTTTCCAAATATCAAAGCATTCTTACTTGTGATCAGAAGGTTATTTTCAAGGAATTTCTGGCATTATCCCCACTCCAAAGAAAGCACCAACTTTTTTTAAAAAGCTGGAAAGAGTATACTCCCACAAAATGATGTGTATCAAATTTGGACCTGGACATGGTGGTTCTGGAGAAGACTGAAGTCAATGGTTCACAAGAAAGCGAGTGACTCAGCATTTTTCCATTACCTACAATGTTAAAATGGGCCTACTCATGTGGGGTATCCCATGACAAAACCATTTGCCCCTAAGGAAGCTTCATACAAAGAACACTTCTCTGTTCCATGCAGTTTGGAAACTAAGGGCGTTTGATAATTTTTGTATTTTAAGCTCAGAGGGTTCCCAGTGAGATGCAGGGATTTTTTTTGGCTTGAATTCAGAACTTATGACCTAACAATGTAACATACCAAATTTGGTTCAAATCAACCCATCAGTTCAGAAAATAGAAATTTTGGGTGGAGGCCAAAAATCATGCCCCTCCCATTACAATGACAAATATTGCCCCCAAACTTCATTTGAACAAACTTTATTCTACATCTCAAAAACAGAAGGTCAGTACCAAATATCAAGTCAATGTACTCAAGAGAAGATTTTTAAATGAAAATGTCAATGACTCTGTAGCTTAACTTGTCTGTCTGTTATGTTTGATGAAAAGGATAATATTCAATGTTTATGAAAGGATTATGAAATAAGACAAGAATTGTGATAATTGGGAATACGTTAATTTCTTTTCCCTGTATGCTATGTTTTCAATAAAAATAATATGAGTGTAGACTGTACTAAAGAATTAAGGGGTGGGTTAATGTGGCCCTCACAGATAATGTATGTGGCCCTCACAGTTAATGTATATCCATGAAAGTTACCAATTTGGAGTGAAATTATTCCAAAACGAGTCATCCTATCAAGTTACAATGAAATCCCTTCATAAATACGGCCTGCAGACTGTGCTAAAGGTTTTGGGGCTTCAGGTCTGTGTAGCCATCACGGTTGACTGATCATAACCAAAAGGAGACATCCTCATCTAGACATTATACTAAGTCATCCTACCAAGTTACAATGAAATCCCTTCATAAATATGATCTGTAGTCTGTGCTAAAGCTTTTCGGGTTTTGGGCTCAGGCAGCCATCCTGGTTGAATGATCGTGACCAAAAGGGGACGTTCTCATCTAGGCATTATCTGGAGTCATCTTACCAAGTTATAATGAAATCCCTTCATAATGAAAGAGTCAATGACTCTGTAGCTCAACTTGGATATGACAGAAATTAGTACTTGCTGTGACAAAGACAACTGAATAATGAATATGACAGGAATTAGTATTTGTTTTGGCCCAGTTAACAATAATAAAAGAATTACAAGGTGACTGCAATGGACAACAGATTAAGACCAATTATTGTAGATTATTATTTTTGTGTGGAAATTTTCAGTCCCAAACAAAATATTTTCAGACTAAAATTTTTTCTTCTTCTTCTTAAAATTGACCAAAATGCATCAAAACACAAAAAACTAATTTCCGGATATTGGTCCAAAATTTTCGAAGTCCCACCCGGACCCCAAATTTTCAGTGTAAAAAAAATTTTTTTTTTTTGTCTTAAAATTGGCCAAAACGCATAAAAAACCCAAAAACTAATTTCCGGATTTTGGTCCAAAATTTTCTAAGTCTCACCCGGACCCCTAATTTGCATAATTTATTCACGAGAAAAACTCTGTATTATATGTAATGTATCCCATGGTACTAAACATTCATACAAAAATTTATTCAAATCAGATCTTTCATTTGGAAGTTCTGCGCAAATATCTGATTGCACTTAATTTTGAACAAAATGGCTGCTAGTGGCCATCTTGAATTTCAGACTGGACCCAAAAACACTCCTTCTCGTCCCACAGTGATAACAAATGTACCCAAGAAGTTTCGTGAAGATCGGTTCATAAATACGGCCTCTAGCCCGAGCCGTATTGGGATTTGCACTCACAGTGCTGAAAGTACATGTAACACTAAATAAATCAAAGTTAGCCTAATTTGCATAATTTACGCACAAGAAAAAAACCTGTAATATATGTAATGTATCCCATGGTACTAAACATTCATACAAAAAATTATTCAAATCAGAGCTTTCATATGGAAGTTCTGTACAAAAAACAGATTTCGGCATCGTCGGTACAAAATGGCTGCTGGCAGCCATCTGGAATTTGGGACTGCACCCAAAAACACTCGTTCTTGTCCCACGGTCATAACAAAGGTACCCAAGAAGTTTCGTAAAGATTGGTTCATAAATACGGCCTCTAGCCCGAGCCATAGCAGCTTGGCACCTACAGCTCTGAAAGTAACACTAAATAAATCAAAGTTAGTTTAATTTGCATAATTTACGCACGAGAAAAAAACCCGTATTATATGTGATGTATCCCATTGTACTATACATTTATACAAAACTTTATTCAAATCAGAACTTTCATACAGAAGTTCTGTACAAAAAACTGATTTTTGCACCATCGGTACAAAATGGCCACTGGCAGCCATCTTGAATTTCGGACCACACCCAAAAACACTCGTTCCCGTCCCAGGGTCATAACAAAGGTACCCAAGAAGTTTCGTAAAGATTGGTTCATAAATACGGCCTCTAGCCCGAGCCATAGCAGCTTGGTACTTACAGCTCTGAAAGTAACACTAAATAAATCAAAGTCAGTCTAATTCGCATAATTTACGCACGAGAAAAAAACCCGTATTATATGTGATGTATCCCATGGTACTAAACATTTATACAAAACTTTATTCAAATCAGAACTTTCATACAGAAGTTCTGTGCAAAAAACTGATTTTTGCATCATCGGTACAAAATGGCCACTGGCAGCCATCTTGAATTTCGGACCACACCTAAAAACACTCGTTCCCGTCCCAGGGTCATAACAAAGGTACACAAGAAGTTTCGTAAAGATCGGTTCATAAATACGACCTCTAGCCCGAGCCATAGCCAATTGTTGACGTACGGACAGACGGACAGACGGACGACGGACGACGGGCCATGACAATAGCTCAAATTTGACTTCGTCAAAGTTGAGCTAAAAATGACCTGTAGACCGTTCTAAAGGTTTTCGGGCTTTGAGCCCCTGTATCCATCACAGTTGGCCAATCGTGACCAAATGGGGACGTTATCAAGTTACAATGAAATCCCTCCATAAATACAATCTGTAGAATGTGCTAAGAGTTTTGGGGTTTTGGGCTTGGGCAGCTGTCATGGCTGAATGATCGTGACCATAAGGGTACGTTCTCATCTAGAGTCATCCTACTAAGTTACAATGAAATCCCTTCATAAATATGACCTATAGACTGTGTTAAAGATTTTCTGGCTTCGGACCTCTGTAGCCGTCACAGTTGACCCATCGTGACCATAAGGGGACGTTCTCATCTAGACATTATCTGGAGTCATCCTACCAAGTTACAATGAAATCCCTTCATAAATATGACCTATTGACTGTGCTAAAGGTTTTCAGGCTTTGGGCCCCTGTAGCCATCACAGTTGACCAATCGCGACCAAAAGGGTACATTCTCATCCATGACATTATATGGAGTCAACCTACCAAGTTACAATGAAATCCCTCTATAAATATGACCTGTAGACTGTGCTAAAGGTTTTTGGGCTCGGGCAGTCGTCACGGTTGACTGATCATGACCAAAAGGGGACGCTCTCATCTAGGCATCATACAGAGTCATCCTATCAAGTTACAATAAAATCCCTCCACATTACATATGACCTGCAAACTGTGCTAAAAGTTTTTGGGTTTCGGGCTTGGGCAGCAGTAACGGTTGACAGATCATAACCAAAAGGGGACATTCTCATCTAGATATTATACAGAGGCATCCTACCAAGTTACAATGAAATCCCTTCATAAATACGACCTGTAGACTGTGCTAAAGGTTTTCGGGTTTTGGGTTCAGGCAGCCATCATGGTTGACTGACTGCGACCAAAAGGGGACGTTCTCATCTAGACATGACCCCAAACCTGCATGGAATTTCATGACGATCGGATAAGAACTACGGGGTGTAGCCTGTGCTAAAGGAAAATGTGAACAGACTTAAAGACTCACAGACTAACAGACTTCGCAGCTGTAACGTTTGACAGATCATGACCAAAAGGGGACGTTCTCATCTCTATTATACAGAGGCATCCTACCAAGTTACAATGAAATCCCTTCATAAATACGACCTGTAGACTTGCTAAAGCTTTTCGGGTTTTGGATTCAGGCAGCCATCACGGTTGACTGATTGCGACCAAAAGGGGATGTTCTCATTTAGACATGACCCCAAACCTGCATGGAATTTCGTGACGATCAGATAAGAACTACGGGGTGTAGCCTGTGCTAAAGGAAAATGTGAACAGACTCAAAGACTCACAGCCTACCAGACTTCTGCACGCGTGATGGCAATAGCTTATTTTGACTTTTTCAAGTTAAGCTAAAAATGGGATGGCCTTTCTCCACTCACTCCCTTTGGGTAGAGGCAGCACATTGTTTTTAACAAAACTGAAATATCTGCATCTCCTCTCTCCCTCCCATATTAGGTGAGCTAAAAAAAATGATTGTATAAAAAAAATTAAAAAACACTGAAGTAGAAGACAGTACATCTACAGGTTTTTGAGAAATTTCACTTAATCAAGGATAATAACTATATTTCTACCTAGCCAGCTTGGCTAATCATAAATATTAAATATTTATGAAGTCACTAAATCAATAGACATTGTGGACAAGCTTCACAGTTGTGAGCACAGGGCTAGTGAAACTTTCAGGCCACCAGTCCAATTTTGTAAGGAATTTGAGGCGGCTGATATGGCCTGGAAACAGTCTAGCCCTTAAATAGTCAACCGTCTATGTTTTGATTCACTTGTTTGGGATATTTCCAGGTGATAGAAAAAGCAAACGTACAGTTCACTTTTTCTATCAACTGATATTTTCTAGATGATTGAATCAAAAAAATATACCATTAACTCTTTGAAACAGAACGACGGCTTTTCCGGCCAGGAATATATGTCATAATGTCATTATATAGGATGGCTGTTCAGTAAATGTGTGGGGTAGACCCATAAATATTTTCAACGTGCAGACCTGAGGCTGCACGTTGAAAATATTGATTGGTCTACCCAAAATATAATGAATGTGGACTATTCTAATTGCTGTCATTGAACTGGTATGGAAGATACCACAAGAGTTCAAAGGGTTAAGGTTAATTTTCTTTGAGTCAATGCTAGAAATGTTGCTCATTTCAGACTTGATTTGACCCAATTTTTGATGACATACCATTATGAATGAAGTCTCACCACAGTCATAGTTTTATGATTATGCCACATAGTTCCACTGGTCATGTTAATATCTTAGTTGAAGATGAATTAAATACTTATTGACTGCAATATCTATAACTACAGCATGAAAGAACATCTATATTTCTGTGAATAAAGGAACATTGCATCAATGGTAGTCTGTGTGCAAACTCCAGGCAAAGTGGGTAAACAAAAAGCCATAACAGCTATATTCCTTATAGAATAAGACTCATGGCAGCGAGCTTGCAGGCTGGTGAGAGGGCAGGGGAGAAAGGGCAGTAAACTGGGGAGCTAAGGTGGTAACCTGGGGTGCCAATGATTTTGGAGCCCAGGCAGGTCTAGGACTAGCAACGCAAGTTCCCACTGAATTGGAATAAAAGCTGTCAGTCATTTACAGACAAAATTTGAGGGACACAAGGGGATGCTCAGGCTGTTATCTAGATAAATTCATTAATTGTGTGCAGCAACTAAAGGAAATGTGAAAATTTCGTGGGGTGTGACATCCCAGGTATTTTTTAAATTTTGACTACACAAGTCACGGATGTCCGTCATATCCCTGGTTACCCATTCTGACACTCTCCTTCTTACTGCTTCAAGACTAAGAAATGTTATTCCACACCATCAATGGACCCTGCATGGTAACAAACTTCAACCCAGACTCAGAATACTCTGTATAACAACTGCACTGAACATAGGACTACACTTCATTAACCCTTTACCTAACATGAAAAGCAGACAACACTTGCAAACAAAATTCTTGAATAATAGATATTTTTCATTTTTTGTCTCAAAAACATAGGTTATGACCCCTCATTGGAGGGAGCCTGATGAGCTCGTTCCAAAGAGGGGTCATAACCTATGTTTTTGAGACAAAAAATGAAAATATAATGGAAATTGGACAGTGATTTTTGTAAATAGCGTTGGCCCTTTTTTGGCCGTTACGTTGGGTAAAGGGTTAAGATACACTTGCATACCAAATATGATTTCCACCAAGTAATTAAAAGATACTGAGTTTAATCATGTCATTTTCTTCAAAAGCCAATAATGCTCCAACAGATGATGTGTCTAGTTTCGCTCAACATAATTCCATGTTGCAGGGTTTTCACACGATCCAGTACAAACACATTCTACCAAACAACAAAACAAACAAAATTTAAGACAAATTGTAATAACTGAAAGTGACATCATGGAAATTGGAATGTAATCTCAATTGTGGTTTTGCATGCTTCTATAAATTATGAATGAAGTGATATCATGTATTTAAAGATATCCTTGTGCACTACAAAAATATAAATTAATTCCAAATTGTTTTCAGAAACTATCCTCTTATCTCTTCAGAGCTGAAGGAACTGAACTGATTTGTTTTGAAATATCACTGCCGGACAGAAAAAGCATTCTTTGGTTGGGTTTATTTTTTACCACCCTATGTAATTTCATTCATGTTAAAGAAGGAATTACCTCATGTGCCATTGGGTTTGGAGTATTAAATAAAAACAGAGTCCCATTATTTTGATCAGATAAGTGTGTATTTTCATTTGTTAATGATTTTTCTTCAAGACGTCATGCTTATAGATTTTGATGACTAAATGGTATATAAAAGTGTAATGTGTCCATTGTGCTTGTATAGTCTTTTATCACTACTCAATTCCTTTTCAGGAGGTATAGTTACTGCACAAGGGCAACACGCAGATATACATCCCAGAACACTAGTTTTGTTGAGATAAAGGATTCTGTTAACTGGTAGAATCCTACATTATTTTTGGCCATTAACACGTCTTTGCCTTGTTACAATTTATGAGAGAGTGCCTGTAGGCACTCTCCCATAAATTGTAACAAGGCAAATTCGTTCGGATTAAATAATTTCACTTCAAAGATTATATGAACACATCCACAGAATATGAAGCCTTCAAGTTGGGGTACCTGCACTTCAGAACTCTACCAGTTAATGCATAATGCGAACATTACACATATATATCTTGTTTGATAACACTTGTGCATAACAAATCCAAAATGTGGGGAATTCAGTGGTTGTTGAGTAATTCTTTGATACATTACAAAATGTTTAATCAATTGACATGACAGGAGTTTGCTCTATACAAGTCAAATTTGTACTGAAGGTACGGTAAACGTTTTGATGTATTTATTTATTGATTGGTGTTTAAGGTCACATATTTCTGCACAATGGCTAATCATGACCACGATAGTTTTATGGGTGGAGGAAGCTGGAGTACCCGGAGAGAACCACCAATCAATGGCAAGCAACTGTCAGCTCCCCAACATACTAACTCCACACGCAGGGTTAGCATTGGTTGAAGACAGGTGCACCATCGACATGCAGTACGCCTTAGTACACAACGTCACTGTGGGCAATGGGGGTGAAGTGTCTTGACCAAGGACACGATGCGGTTGCCACAGGTGGGATTGGAACCGAGGACCTCTCAGCTTGCAGCCTGCACTTCTACCTACTGAGCCACCGCAACCCAAGGTATTGGTGTAAGTTATATTTAGTTAACAGGGTTATTCCTATGAGAGATATCCAATTGAGTGGGCTGGACTCCACTATATTGCTACTGTGCCATTTTCAACACTACTTTATACAACAATGAAATAAAATTGTCTTGAATTTATGGACTCCATTAACTCTACCAATTGAAGCACAATGTGAACATTTCACATATATATCTTGTTTGATAGCACTTGTGCAAAACAGATCCAAATTGTGGGGAATTCAGTGGTTGTTGAGTAATTTTTTGATAGGTTACAAGATGTTTAATCAATTGACATGACAGGAGTTTGCTCTATACAAGTCAAATTTGTACTGAAGGTATGGTAAATGTATTGGTGTTTGTAAGTTATATTCAGTTAACAGGGTTATTCCTATGAGAGATAGCCATTTGAGTGGGCTGGGCTCTACTGTATTTCTACTGTGCCATTTTTTCAGCACTACATTATACAACAAGGAAATAAAATTCTCTTGAATTAATTGACTCCATTAACTGTTAAGGGCCTTGAGGTTTTTATACATGTTTGACTGTTTACATTCTGTGGCTTTGTATTTGTTTCTAGGCAAGTCCTGGCTGCTGATATAGGCAGCAAAGACTTGCCAAGAAACAACAGCGAAAGGTACTTGAAATGTAACTTGCATGTTTATTCAAAGACTACATGTTTGAGCTCCAATTTGGTTGCACTAAAAACTTATCAAAATCAAAATTAGGCCTTTAACTGGTAGAGTGCTAAATTATTTTGGACCACCAAAATTTTTTCTCCATGTCTTTGCTTTATTACCATTAAATAAACAAAGCAAATCCACATGACTAAATAATTTCTCTTCACAGATAAGTTGGCGTATACCCTCTGAATATGAAGCATTTAAGCTACGGTACCTACACTTCAGAGTAAATCCGAAATATGGGCTTCAAGCACTCTACCAGTTAAGAGTTAATAATAACACCCACATGTCAAACATGAGATGTGACCAAACATATATGATGAGGTAAATTCATTTAAATATGTTTTAACTTTTGATAAATTTATTTACAGAAACAGACTTTTACATCAAAAGATTATTGCATTGAAAAATTGAATGGGCACAGAGTGATAAAACGAAAATGCAATGATGTGCCTCCATTAAAACAAAGTATGTCTAGGCACAAAATAAAATGAGTGCTATAACAATAAGCCTACCTATGGTGTCCATGTTCATCTGCTCGTTGGACATCAAAAAAGGTGTTATATGGAGGCTCTCTAATGAGTCAAGATTTCATATGAAATATCTGTACCGAGTTCACTAAAATTCATCTAAGCCAAGGTTTACCAAGGCTCAAGTAGATTTTAGCAAACGAGGTTCAGAAATTTCATGTCCAATCGTGATGAATTTCAGATTCTTTTTATCACATAAGGCCCCACCAAGTAGATCTTTTGTTTCTCAGGCCATTTTTTATAAAATTGCATGCAAGTGGTCAGTTTTTTATTTTATTTTTTTATAATAATTTCTTTGCCATCAAAAGTTCATATTCTTTTACTCCTCATAATCTACAGAATAGCATGAGTGGTGGAGTATTTTGTCCATTGAGAGCAAGAAGGCTTTGCATTGCTAAAGCATTGCAAAGCCTCGTTGCACTCAAGGGACAAATTTATCAATTTCATTAACTTTGGTAAAATATCAGACATAAATCATTTAAGTTTATTTTTTTTAAGTTTGCATAGGTTTTAAAAAGAGAGCATATGGCATCCAAAAATTACCATGCAGGAGGGCCTGAGAAACAGATTTTTAACTTTTTTAGGCTTAATGTGTAATTTCACCTTTTACCTAATGTGACAACTAAAACTGCCCAGCTCTGTTCACAAAAATCACCAGGCAAATTTCATTATTTCTTTCTCACTTTTCTGTCTCAAAAACATGGAGTTCCTTCCAAAATGGGGGTCATAAGCTATGTTTTCAAGACAACAAATGAAAATATTTTGTTAATGAAGATATATTTTCTGCAAATGCAATCTGCTATTTGAATTAAAGAACCTCAGTGAGCACGCTCACATACCCCACGCGCCCCGATATTTCAAGCTCTAATCATTTTTTAAAAATAAACAATAGATTCTAGGAATACTGCAGAAAACAGTGTTCTGTAGTTTCAACGGTATTGAAAGAATTCAAGCAGAGAAAAAGACCGGAAAACTGTAATTTTGATGAACTTTTCAAAGTCTATGGGGCCGTAATTTTGGTAAAAATCAGTGCAGCGGAACAAAACCCAAACTTGTTCTGTAGGCCACCATGTTAGACTAATATATCAAAAATCAGCTCAATATCTGGAAGCATGTAGGAAAAATGTCCGGAAAACTGTAATTTTGATGAACTTTTCAAAGTTCAAGGGCCATAATTTTGGTAAAAATCAGTGGAGCGGAACAAAATGCAAACTTGATCTGTAGGCCACCATGTCAGACTAACATACCAAACATCTGCTCAATATCTGGAAGCGTGTAGAAAAAAAGTCCGGAAAACTGTAATTTTAATGCATTTTTCAGAGTCCAAGGGTCGTAATTTCGGTAAAAATCAGTGGAGCGGAACAAAACGCAAACTGGTTCTGTAGGCCAAAAATCATCTCAATATCTGGAAGCGTGTAAGAAAAAAGTCTGCAAAACTGTAATTTTGATGAACTTTTCAAAGTTCAAGGGCCATAATTTCGGTAAAAATCAGTGGAGCGGAACAAAATACAAACTTGATCTGTAGGCCACTATGTTAGACTAACATACCCCAAAACAGCTCAATATCTGGAAGCGTGTACAAAAAAAGTCCGGAAAACTGTAATTTTGATGAACTTTTCAAAGTTCAAGGGCCGTACTTTCGGTAAAAATCAGTGGAGCGGAACAAAATGCAAACTTGATCTGTAGGCCACCATGTTAGACTAACATACCAAAAATCAGCTCAATATCTGGAAGCGTGTAGAAAAAAAGTCCGGAAAACCGTAATTTTGCTGAATTTTTCAGAGTCCAAGGGCCGTAATTTCGGTAAAAATCAGTGGAGCGGAAAAAAATGCAAACTTGATTTGTAGGCCACCATGTTAGACTCACATACCAAAAATCAGCTCAATATCTGGAAGCGTGTAGAAAAAAAGTCCAGAAAACTGTAATTTTGATGCATTTTTCAGAGTCCAAGGGTCGTAATTTCGGTAAAAATCAGTGGAGCGGAAAAAAATGCAAACTTGATCTGTAGGCCACCATGTTAGACTCACATACCAAAAATCAGCTCAATATCTGGAAGCGTGTAGAAAAAAAGTCCAGAAAACTGTAATTTTGATGAATTTTTCAGAGTCCAAGGGCTGTAATTTCAGTAAAAATCAGTGGAGCGGAAAAAAATGCAAACTTGATCTGTAGGCCACCATGTTAGACTCACATACCAAAAATCAGCTCAATATCTGGAAGCGTGTAGAAAAAAAGTCCGGAAAACAAGTAGGACTGACTCAGGGACCAGCCGTGAGGGCGACTAGGGCGATTAAGTCGCCCTTCTAAGCCCAAAGTCGCCTAGAAAAATAGTCGGGGCGATTACAAGTCGCCCTCTAAAAATTGGCCAAAATGAGAAAAGGCTGAACTGAGTGATGCGAGGTTTACATGAAAACGAGTATTTTCAAAAATCGAATGTGCTCGAGTGTGATAAATGGGCATTTTAATTCGTCAAATAAACGTCTATTTATTTGAAATCACACGACAAGCAATTGTCCATTGTCGCTTTCGGCGGATTTTTTTTATTTCTATTTTGTTGCGTTCCAGTCGGAGCTTCAAGTGTCGAAACGAAAATAAGTGACTTGCGCGACTCAACAAAACCCAGTTTGAAAGTAGGTTACGTCGCTTAGGATGGCGAAAATGTATACACAACGGACGTATTTTATAACACATTATTTTCATTTCGATTTGCTGACGACTGTTAACTGTTGGGCCGTCTATTCCCAGAAAAACACGAATGGAATTGAAACACATGAAAAAAAGCTTTAGTGATGTCAAGAAAAGCTTTGTACAGGACACAAGTGTGCATGTGGACGATCTTGAAAAAGGGTCCTCCTAAACATCGGAATGACATGAAATGACGCGGAATGACACCGGAATGCCATAAAAATGATGCGGAATGACATTTCTTTTACAAAATACTCGACCCCAGAATGTATTTTGTTTATTAACTAACAAAGTACCTCCCAAGCAACCTTCTTACATCTGGTCCTGTTCACACTTTCAGACTTAGGAAATTATTAGCTTAGTAGACTTTGTTGAAAGGCAACCACAGGAGGGTGATGGCAGATTGGCACGAAGAAGAGGTGAGGGGTCATGAAGGAGAAGGTAGCAGTGGGGGATTTTCAGTCAATAATTACATTGTGATTTTTTAACCTGGCACAGCTGCATCATAGACAACTGGACCTGGATTATTTGTACGTTAATGGAGGACCATAAATTGAAAATATGAAGGGGTGGCGGGGGTGGTACATGAATATTCTTAATTTTCCCCACTTGCCTATGAAGTCTCCCTACATGACTCTGCAGTCTCCCTATTTTTTCTGGAGGGAGACTTGAAGTCTCCCTAAAATTCCCCTCTAGGCTGGTCCCTGGACTGACTGACGGACGGACCAGTCAAAAACATTATACCCCAGCAACTTCATTGCGTGGGGTATAATTAGGTAGACAGTTAATGAAAAATAAGAGAAGATTAATTCAATTCTACTTCCAAAACCAACACAACATTACAACATCAACTTCTGATGACATTCCCATATTAGACATGTTGTGAACGATATTTTCCACATTGAGCTATTTGATAATGATTATGTGATAAAATATTTCTTCCAACTATCTTCTTTGAACTCTACACTAAACACCAAGGAGACTGTAAAGTGACGAAAGTTGGCTGAAAATTTAATTTGTGTGTGGGATATATAGGCACTAATCAAGTAAATATATTCATTTCATTTCCAAGTAATGAAGGCCTATATCATCTAACATACTGTAGAAATGTTATTAGGGAAGAAGTTAGGAAAAAATGCAAGAATCAAACTCACCCAAATCTGTGATTTTGATTTCTATCAAACTTCTAATGCACAGCTTTAACCCTTTACCTAACACAAAAAGCAGACGACACAAATAAAATTCTTGTAACTAAATTTTTTGATTTTTTTGGTGTCAAAAACCTAGCTTATGACACCTCAATGGAACAAGCTCAATGAGATTGTTCCAAAGGGCCATAAACTATGTTTTTGAGACAAAAATGAAAGTGTCAATGACACTGTAGCTCAACTTGTGTAAGACATGTACATGGAAAGTATGTGACACAGCAATGACACACATCCAGGTAATGACGTGATAACAAAGGTACATGTAAAGTATTGTAAAGGTCTGTACATAAATACTGACCATAGCCTGTAACAAAGGTACAGGTAAAGTATGGTTAAGGTGGGTGACTGTTAGATGCCTCTAGCCAGAGCCGTATTGAAATGTACACTTACTGTGTACAAGTAGCACTGAATAAACCAAAGTTTGTCTAATTGGCTGCCGGTGGCCATCTTGAAATTTCGGGCCGCACCCAAAAACACTCATTCTCATCCCAAGGTGATAACAAAAGTACCCAAGAAGTTTCGTGAAGATCGGTTTATAAATACAGCCTCTAGCCCACGTAGTATTGACATGTGTACTAACTGCGTATAAGTAGCACTGAATAAATCAAAGTTCATCTAATTTGCATAACTTATGCACGAGAAAAACAAAACATATTATATGTGATGTATTCCATGTTACTAAACATTCATACAAAAATTTAATCAAATCAGAACCTTCATATAGAAGTCTGTACAAAATACTGATTGCACCTAATTTCGGTATGAAATAGCCCCCGGTAGCCATCTTGAATTTTGGATTGCACCCAAAAAAACTCGTCCTCGTCCCAAGGTGATAACAAAGGTACCCAAGAAGTTTTGTGAAGATCGGTTCATAAATATAGCCTCTAGCCCGAGCCGTATTGACATGTGCACTTTCTGTGTATAAGTAGCACTGAATAAATTAAAGTTCATCCAATTTACATAATTTCTGCATGAGAAAAAAACCTGTATTATATGTGATGTATTCCATGTTACTAAACATTCATACAAAAATTTATTCAAATCAGAACTTTCATACAGATGTTTTGTACAAAAAACTGATTGCACTAATTTTGGTACAAAATGGCGGCCGGTGGCCATCTTGAATTTCGGACTGCACCAAAAACACTCGTTCTCGTCCCATGGTGATAACAAAGGTACCCAAGAAGTTTTGTAAAGATCGGTTCATAAATACGGCCTCTAGCCCATGCCGCATTGAATTGTTAACAGATGGACAGACAAATCGACGGACAGATGGACGATGGGCCATGTTAAAATCTCAAATTTGACTACGTCAAAGTTGAGCTAATGAAAATGTCAATGACACTGCAGCTTAACTTGTCTGTGTGTTGTGTTTGATGAAAAGGATAATGTTCAATGTTTATGGGCCTGAAGCGCTCATCTTGAACAGAACACAATTTAAACAGAGTCCAAGAATCATAATACATTAAGCAAGCCATCTCCATAGGCTACACTGTCAGTCCTTGAGTCCCTCAGGAGCGACAAAAATAATCTGAGCATCATGCCTTTTCTTCAGTTGATCATAAAGTAAAATGTAGAGCTCCCTTATGAAGCCCCTTCATACAACCTATGTGGATTAATCTTAGTTACACACCTCTAGAGGGTACTGAATACAAAATTTTTAATTCTTCAGCAAAATGGCCAATTCCGGCTCTCATAGAGAGCCCAAATATTAACCCAGGCTCTTGATTTGAACACAGTTGAATCTGATTTCCCTAGAGATGTTGTGTACCCAATATGAAAGCATTCTGACTGTTGGATCTGAAGAAGAGAAATTGTAAAGAAATTTCTTCGAATTGCACTAAGTTAAAATTTGGGCTACCATAGCGAGCCCAAATATTAACCTATGGATCCGATTTGAACAAACTTGAATCTTACCCCCCAGAGATGTTGTATACCAAATGTGAAAGCATTCTGACAAGTGGATCTGAAAAAGATTTTTGAAGAAATTCCCATATTGTACTAAGTTAAATTTCATGTTCTCATGTGGAGCCCAAATATTAACCTAGGCACTCGAATTAAACAACCTGGAAACTGAACCCCCCTAGAGATGTTGTATACCAAATATAAAAGCATTCCGACTGGTGGATCTGAAGAAGATTTTTAAAGAAATTTCCTCATACTGCACGAAGTAAAAATTTGGGCTACCATTGTGAGCCCAAATATATACAAACTTGAATCTGACCCCCTTAGAGATGCTGCATACCAAATATCAAAGCATTCTGACAGGTGGATCTGAAGAAGAAGATTTTTTTAAATTACTCTCCATATTGAACAAAGATAAAATTTGGGCTTCCGTAGGAAGCCCAAATATTAACCTAGGGACTTGGTTTGAACACTCTTGAATCTGAACCTCATAACAATGATGTATACCAAACATTAAAAGATTCTGACTGGCGGTTCTGAAGAAGATTTTTAAAGAATATTCCCCATATTACCCTATGTTAAAACTTCGGGCTCCTATAGAGAGCCCAAATATGAACCAATGAGCTTTATTTCAACAAACTTTTATCTGACCCCCCTATGAATGCTGTATGCCAAATATCAAAAGATTCTGATGATTGGTTCTGGAGAAAAGATTTTTTTAAATTTTTGCAAATATGCTGACTCAGCATTTTTTCGATGCCCATTACAGAACACCCTAACATAACCAATGGCAATTTGTTTTACCATTCAGTTCTACTGGTCCTAAGGATACTTCATACCAAATAACAGCTCTCTGTCCCGTGTGGTTTGGGAAATATGGGCGTTTGAAAATATTTCTATTTTTAGCTTCCAGGGTTCCCATGGGGATGCAGGAATTTCTTTTTTTGCATGGGTCAAGTACTTATGACCCAATAATACCACAAACCAAATTTGGTTCATACCGGACCATTGGTTCAGAAAATAGAAATTTTGGGCTGAGCCAAAAATCTTACCCCTCCTATTACAAAGCCAAATATTACTTCACGAACTTCGTTTGAATAAACTTGATTCTACACCTCATATGGAAGCTCCATAGCAAATATCAAGTCATTGTACACACTGGTTCTTGGGAAGATTTGAAAAATATTTTGGAGCATTTTCCCCCACTCCCTCCCTATGGGGCTCGGCATGTTGAGTTGAACAAAAATTAAATGCCCCTTTGGGACCACCAATTACACAAACTTTCACTTGAATTGGCCCAGGGGCTGTGGAGGAGAAGACCAAAACATGGTGTTGACGGACGACGGCCGAAGGACGGAGAGCGATGAGATTAGCTCAGCTTTACTTTGTCAAGATGAGCTAAAAATAATATGAGGTGTACCCTGTACTGAAGAGCTAAGGGGTGGGTTAATATGACCTCTAAGTTAATGTATGTGGCCCTCACAGTTAACGTATGTCAACAAAAGTTACCAAGTTACAGTGAAAGTATTCCAAAACGAGTCATCCTATCAAGTTACATTGAAATCCCTTCATAAATATGGCCTATAGACTGTGCTAAAGGTTTTCGGGCTTCAGGCCTGTGTAGCCATGATGGTAGACCGATTGCAACTAAAAGCGGACGTCCTCATCTCGACATTATACTGAGTCATTCTACTAAGTTACAATGAAATTCCTTCACAAATACGACCTGTAGTCTGTACTAAAGTTTTTCGGGTTTTGGGCTTGGGAAGCCATCATGGTTGAATGATCGCAACCAAAAGGGGGCGTAGTCATCTGGGCATAATCTGGAGTGATCCTACAAAGTTACAATGAAATTCCTTCATATATATGACCTGTAGACTGTGCTCAAGGTTTTCGGGCTTTGGGCACCTGTAGCCGTTACAGTTGACCAATCCTGACCAAAAGGAGCTGTCATCATCTAGGCATTATATGGAGTCACCCTACGAAGTTACAATGAAATCCCTTCATAAATATGACCTGTAGACTGTGCTAAAGGTTTTCGGGCTTCGGGGCCCCTGTAGCCATCACAGTTGCCCAATCACATTCAAAAGGGGACATTCTCATCTAGACATTATATGAAGTCATCCTACCAAGCTACAATGAAATCCCTCCATAAATATGACCTGTAGACTGTGCTGAAGGTTTTCATGTTTTGGGCTCGGGCAGTCATCACGGTTGACAGATTGCTAACAAATGGGCAAGTTCTCATCTAGACATCATACGGAGTCATCCTACCAAGTTACAATGAAATCCCTCCATATTAAATATGATCTGCAGACTGTGCCAAAAGTTTTTTTGGGGGTTTCGGGCTTGGGCAGCCATCACGGTTGACAGATCATGACCAAAAGGGGACGTTCTCATCTAGGCATTATACAGAGTCATCCTACAAAGTTACAATGAAATCCCTTCATAAATACGACCTGTAGACTGTGCTAATGGTTTTCGTGTTTTGGGCTCGGGCAGCCATACCGGTTGACCAATCACAACCAAAAGGGGACGTTCTCATCTAGACATGACCCCAAACCTGCATATAAAATTTCGTGACGATCAGACAAGAACTACGGGGTGTAGCCTGTGCTAAAGGAAAATGTGCACAGACTCACAGATTCACAGACGAACAGACTCACAGACTAACAAACTCACAGACTTCCGCACGCGTGATGGCAATAGCTTATCTTGACTTTGTCAAGTTAAGCTAAAAATGAAAAAATGAAAGTGTCAATGACACTGTAGCTCAACTTGTCAAGACATGTACATGTATAGTATGTGACACAGCAATGACAAACATCTAGGTAATGACCTGATAACAAAGGTACATATAAAGTATTGTAACGGTCTGTACATAAATACAAATGTAACAAATGTATAGGTAAAGTATGGTAAAGGTGGGTGACAGTCAGATGCTAAACTAGAAAAGAAATCTTTGAGTCCCAGAGTGGGTCTGACTGAACCCCAAAATATTTGTTCTCATAGCACAGTGATAACAAAGGCACCCCAAAACACACTCATTCCTGTCCCAAGGTGAAAACAAAGGTACCCAAGAAGTTTCATGAAGATCAGTTCATAAATACGAGATGTATAGAAGTTGTGACAAAAAACTGATTGGACCTAATTTTGGTACAAAATGGCCACTGGCAGCCATCTTGAATTTTGGACCGCACTCAGAAACACTCGTTCTCGTCCCAAGGTGATAACAAAGGTACCCAAGAAGTTTCGTGAAGATCGGTTGATAAATACAGCCTCTAGTCCGAGCCGTATTGACATGTGCACTTACAGTGTATAAGTAGCACTAAATAAATCAAAATTCATCTAATTTGCATAATTTCTGCACGAGAAAAAAACCCGTACTGTATGTGATGTATTCCATTTTACTAAACATTCAAACAAAAATTTATTCTAATCAGAACTTTCATACAGAAGTTCTGTACAAAAGACTGATTGCACTAATTTTGGTACAAAATGGCTGCTGGTGGCCATCTTGAATTTCGGACCACACCCAAAAACACCTGTTCTCATCCCACGGTGATAACACAGGTTACCCAAGAAGTTTCGTAAAGATCAGTTCATAAATACGGCCTCTAGCCTGATCCGTATTGAAGTTGTGTACAAAAAACTGATTGGACCTAATTTCGGTACAAAATGGCTACTGGCAGCCATCTTGAATTTTGGACCGCACTCAGAAACAATCGTTCTCGTCCCAAGGTGATAACAGAGGTACCCAAGAAGTTTCGTGAAGATCGGTTGATAAATACAGCTTCTAGCCCGAGCCGTATTGACGTGTACTTACTGTGTGTAAGTAGCACTGAAAAAATCAAAGTTCATCTAATTTGATTAATTTCTGCACGAGAAAAAACTCTGTATTATATGTGATGTATCCCATGGTACTAAACATTCACACACAAAATTTTTCAAATCAGCGCTTTCATATGGAAGTTCTGTGCAAAAATCTGATTGCATCTAATTTTGTACAAAATGGCTGCCATCGGCCATCTTGAATTTCGGACTGCACCCCAAAACACTCGTTCTTGTCCCACGGTGATACCAAAGGTACCCAAGAAGTTTCGTAAAGATCGGTTTATAAATACGGCCTCTAGCCTGAGCCGTATTGGCATTTGCACTTACAGTGCTGAAAGTAACACTAAATACATCAAAGTTAGTCTAATTTGCATAATTTACGTACGAGAAAAAAACCTGTATTATATGTGATGTATCCCATGGTACTAAACATTCATACAAAAATTATTCAAATTAGCGCTTTCATATGGAAGTTCTGCACAAAATCTGATTTCACCTAAGTCAGTACAAAATGGCCGCCAGTGGCCAACTTGAATTTCGGATCGGACCCCAAAACACTCGTTCTCATCCCACGGTCATAACAAAGGTACCCAAGAAGTTTCGTAAAGATCGGTTCATAAATACGGCCTCTAGCCCGAGCCGTATTGAATTGTTGACGGACAGACGACAGACAGACGACTGGCCATGGCATAAGCACAAATTTGGCTTCGCCAAAGTTGAGCTAAAAATTGAATGGTGAGTTTTGTGAATAGCACTCGCTGGTTTTGGTCACTGCATTGGATAAAGGGTTAAAGAGTGTCTGAATGCTCCAAAAAATTATGATAGATGATGCCCAATAAAACATGCTATCATAATGGAGTCACAAAACCTGCTAAAATTCATAAATGTAAAAAAGATAATAGCTTTGAAGGAGAGGGAGCTATTTATTACACTTCACTGCTAGTCTCACCCACATGAGAAAATTTTGTTTGGCAACCTGTAATAATGTTAAATATTGGTACAATTGCCATATTATAAACAGGTCCCTCTATTATTTTTTCTTCTAGATATACACAACAAGCTTTTTAAAAAATATCTGTCCCATTCAAGAGTTTGAAGAGATGTTTTGAGACTCCAATATAACAAAGAGCATTAATGGACGTATTCTATCACACTACTTTTTGGAACATAAAAGACATTTTTCAATCCTTTGCTGTGAAACTTTGATGCAAATCAAAAAAACTCTAATTTTGGTGAGTTTTAATTTTTCATTCCTCTTTTTTCTTTTTAAGTGATCATACTCTCTTTCATAAAATGTGTTCAGTATTACAGATAATTTATGACTCATGGCTTGAAATTTGTTTCCTTATTGAGTATCTGTGTATTTAAAAAAAAAAAAAAAAACACATAAAATTTTCTGACATTTTTGGTCTCTTAACCATCACACTGAATCACCTACAGGATGAAAGCTAATGCTAGTACTACTGAGAACAAATTTACCCAGTTACAAAATAAAAGGCTGGTAGTGCAGGCCATTTGAAAGGAAACTGCACATCAATGTTATCAACTAATGAAGGTCAGATTTATTTCTAATTGAGACTGAGAAGATATGATGTGATACCTGGCAATACAGGAACATGGATGAAATGATAGATGATCTCAGAAAATAAGAAAACATTTCTCAGGGAGGGTCATGAGAAAGATATAAACCTTTACCCAACACAATGGCCAAAACTGGCCAGCACGATTTACAAAAATCACCCTTCAATTTTCATTATCTTTTTATTTTTTGTCTCAAAAACAAAGCTTATGACACCTCATTGGAACAAACTCATTTAGCTCATTCCAATGAGGGGTCATAAGCTATGTTTTTGACACAAAAAATGAAAAAAATTAGTTAATCAAGAATTTTGTTTGCAAATGTTGTCTGCCTTTCGTGTTAGGTAAAGGGTTAAAGAAAACCTTGTCAACAGTATATCATGCTTTATATCCTGTCAATGGCAACAATGTCTGTGTTTTGATACACTTCCACAACCAGTCAACTGTAACACATTCCTTGGATTCAACCTTTCCACCCTGCAAAAAAACAAAAGGCATAGATTTCTCAACATCACAACAGTAATGATATTTTCATATCAGGCTATAGTTCATGACTGGGAAGAAAGATCTCAAAGAGTGTGATTGTTCAATTAACCCTAAAATGAAAGTGATGGCTGAAACTCGCCAAAGCTATTAAAAAAATCACCATTCAATTTTCATTATTTTTGTTCATTTTTGTCTCCAAAACATAGCTTATGATCCCCTATTGGAACGAGCTCATTGAGCTCATTCCAATGAAGAGTCATAAGCTATATTCTGACTCAAAAAATGAAAAATTTAGTTATTCAAGAATTTTATTTGCAAGTGTCATCTTCCTTTCGTGTTAGATAAAGGGTTAAGTTGTAAAAGCACCCTACAGGTAAGGATGTCATATGCAGTATCATGAATACAAAAGAGAGAATTTTGACCGGATTGCAACTGAGTCATTATCTGGTCCAAATTCCCTTTCCCCTTTCCTTGCCACAACACAATAATATCTCAAAGGTAGAAAAAAATGCACAAACATTTAATCTATTTGAATTTGTTGTGCTTGAATCAGTCTTGATTTCTGAATATTTTTTTTATGAACTCACAACCCAATTGTGTTGCCACCAAATCACACTAAGGTGGAGAAAGAAACCCATTTTGCGATCACAGTACTGTACATGGTATATTATCATACCACCTGTTTAATTTGACCAATCAAAATGCTCTAATTGCATCAGTGGACTATGCGATATTAGATTATTCAGTGGGGAACTGGCTATTGGATTGAGTCCATACACTGCCAGTGACCATATATGAGCTCATACTGCTGGGTGCCATTTTGTTTCTGAATTAATTTTCCCACCTCAAGTTTTCACCTATTTTCGTGCAAATAAAAGACAGTTTCCTGATAAATATTCAAAGTGAAACGATTTAGATCTTTTAATTTATTATTTAATTCATTTGGTGGCAAGATAAATATGTTACGGCTGCACCTAATATTGATTGCACTGAGCCTCATATGAGGCCATACCTGATAAGTAAACGTCCTGTAACTTATAATACAATTCCCCCACTAGCAAAATCTGATTGAAGATAATAAACTATGCACAGAAAGTCAACTGACTGCAGTTAATCTGAATATAACCTGAAGGATAGTACTGGGTGATATTAGCCAACATAACAATTGCGTTATTTTGGAAAGAAGATCATGATTAATGAGATAATCATGATCTTGTTCCCTTGTGATGATTGTGCTTATTTTGGTAAACAATGTATGGAAATTTTAAAAACTCAGCTATATTAATCAGAAATATATCAAACACATATACTTCATGTCTCAATTTAATAATAACTCTGATTCAAAATGTATGTTATGAACTTGTGTCCCTGCATGGTCTGCAGATAGATAGGTATGGTTCAATTAGTCACTCAGGTGTTTGGGAATATAATGTTCGTTTTTCCAAAAAAACTGATCAATGAAAATGAAAAAATTTATAGTAATTTATATATTTTTTATACTTACCAATGACCCAGTCTTAGCTGGTGCTAACTCTAAATTATTCAGGGCCAAACACAAATTTTGCCCCCCCACCCAATCCCCAAAATTTGCATCCAAATCAAAAAATCCAATGTCCTATATGGTCCTCCATACCTTTGTCCACTGCGCATACACAGTGTCAAGGAAGTACCGAAATTGGCGCCAAATCCTCATTCTTACAACCAGTGCCTGGTAAATGTTATATGATCAGCAGGGAGGTATGAGTTCCCAACTCATGGGAGGGCCATCCCCGTCTGGGTCATTGGTAAGTATACAAAATATATAAATTATTATAAATTTTTTCATATTTTTATACTGTACCAATGACCCAGACTTAGCTGAATAAAAAAAAGGCTGGAGGGCCTAGGACATAAAGGAAAATCCAAAAGGCTCAATTACATATATAGAATTATCCCCTCAAGGAGAAAAGGAGAAACAGGATTTACATATATTTTTCTTGTTTATACAAAATAAGAAAGACATATTACCAATCCGTAATTGAGCACAATAACATCAATGATCTCTATTAACATCCAGTATAACCCACTATACTAATTACTTAAAAGAAAGCCAATAAATATAGTCCAGAGAATGAGACTCTTTATACTCATTTAAAAGTGTTCGAGGATTGTATATTAACGCTCGTATGACACGTGACATATACAAATACTTCACACCGAGCTACACTTTAAAAATATTACATAAATGAGATAGACATTAGCTTTACACTTGAAAACCATCCCAGCACCGACTCGGAATTACTGACTCAAGAGGAGGTATTCCCTTGCTTTTCACTATAAAGCAGGTGATATAAGGGAACACCCCCCCCCCCCCTCCCTTTGCTCTGGGTCAATCACCCCAGAACGAAGAGGGCAGCAGGACAGAGTCACTGCTGGAACAGAAAGCCTGCATAACTATAGTTGCAACTGTTCAGTGGACAACATTCTGAGCAACAGATAACAGACCCAAACATCTAAGGTCGCCAAAAACAGACTCAATATTTCTGAGGTAAAAATTTGTGAACATAGAAGGCTGAGACCAGTATGCAGCCTTCATCAGATCCGTAATAGCAATACTATCAGCATAAGCCCAAGATGTGGACAGCGCTCTAACTTCATGTGCTGAAATCTTAAGCAAAGACTGCTGAGTAGACGATAATCTTCCATAAACAGTACGAATAGGTAACTGAATCCACCTAGAAATAGAATGGACCGTGATGTCCCTTCTATTTGGAAGCAGAGACAGAAAGAAACGTTTTCGGCCCTTTCTGATAAACTCAGATCTACATTTGTAAATGTGCATAGCTCTAACTGGACACAGCAAAGGCCTATGGCCATCCGAGGACGGAAACGCCTTAATAACAATAGGCTTAGGGTACTTATTAGGAGCCTGATTCTTAGCCCAAAATCCCACATTGGTAGTCAAAGTAATAGTATTACCAACACTACGATAGTGAGAATCATCAACAGATAGAGCATGAAGCTCACCAACTCTTCTAGCAGAAGAGAAGGCTAAGAGAAAAGCTGTCTTATAAGATAAGTATTTGAAGTCTAACATGTCAAGGGGTTCAAATAGCGCTTCTTTTAGCTTCAGAAGAACCCAAGCTAAATTCCACTTAGGAATTAACCCAAGGGTTCTAGGTCTATTTATCGAAAAGTTTTAACTAACTTTGATAAAGAGACATTAGATCCAATTTGTAAGCTATCATGATGAGCATAAGTATCCGATAGCATAGACCTATAACCCTTAATAGTTACTGGCTGCAGTTTGATCTCGTCAAACAAGTAGACCAAAAAATTAGCAATGTCTGGAATAGAGGGATCATAGGTATATATTGAATGATCCCTACACCGAGAGAAAACCTTCCACTTTGCTGCATAATTTAGCGAAGAGGAGGCCCTCCTACAGTTAGAAATTGCGTTCACTGTTCGTCCTGTAAACTGCTTGCCATGCAAGAAGGACCGCACAACGGAAATACGTGAAGGTTGAGACCTTGCAGGTTGTGATGCAGTATGCATGATTTCCCCTGCGAAAGAAGGTCCTCCCATGGAGGAAGCTTCTGAGGAATGTCCCATAACAGACACCTGAGTAGATTTATCCATGGTCTCTGGGGCGACAGAGATGCTACCAACAGAATCTTGCAGTGAGATTGCTTGATTTTCAGCAATATCTGCTGAATCAACGGAGCTGGAAGATACACGTATCCTATCATTCCATCCCAAGAGATTGAGAGAGCATCTACTGCGAATGCTCGAGGATCTGGGCATGGCGACAAATACGTCTGCAACTGATTGTTGTGATGCATTGCAAACAAGTCTATCATTGGGTGATCCCATTGGTAGCTGATCTGATTGAATACTCGCTTGGTGAGAGTCCATTCTGACGGCAACATGCAACCTTTTCGAGAAAGCGAGTCCGCTAGAACGTTCAGACGACCCGGAATATGACGGACCGACAGAAGAACATGATGCTGTAGAACAAACAGAAGGATTCTTTCCATTAAATTGAATAACGGAATGGAATGAGTTCCTCCCTGGTTCCGAATGTACGCAACTACTGTCGAATTGTCGGATAGTATTTGAACATGTGAATTCTGAATTATGTTCATCCAATGACGTAGCGCAAGCCAAATTGACATCATCGCCTTGATGTTTATGTGCTTGTTCAGGAACTGTGGATCCCAAAGACCCTGGCACCTCGAATCTGTTGGGCTCAATGTTGTGCCCCAACCTGTTTGACTCGCATCCATCATAATCGTAAAAACCAGATCCAGCAGTTGCAGTGGAACTCCCTAAGTCAACCGCTGAATACTTGCCCAAGTCTGAATCTCTTGTTTTACTTGGTTCGATAAGACGATGTTCGTTTCGAGCGAATGAATCTTCACACTCCAAGTCTGAGTGAAAAATATCTGGAGTGGACGTGTCCGTAAGCACCCCATCGGAATAAGGTCCGCAGCGGCTCCGCACAAACCCAGCAGTCGCATGAATTCTCTCGCTGTTACTACGTCTGAGTGTAGACAAAAGCGAGCATAACAAATGACTAATTTCGCTCTGGGTAACAGAAGTCAAACCAGATTGTTGTGCACCTTGAAGCTCATTCCCAAGTGAATGAACGACTTGGACAATATTTGATCCGACTTCTTTTCGTTTACGATGAAACTGAGACTTCAGAGCATTTGAAGCAGACTCTGACCATCGTTCTGAAAAGTTAATCTGTAGCCGTACCTCTGAAGAATGTCATCCAAGTAGGCCGACGTTACCGCAGACGAATGAGCTCAGAAATGAGTCATTATTCGAGTGAAAGCCCAGGGCGCTAGATTCAGTCCAAAGCACATTGCTTGGAACTGATAAACGACTCCTAGGACAGCGAATTGAATGCCGGATGTACCATGACGTGAAAGTACGCATCCTTGAGATCTATGCTCGCAGCATAATCGTTCACTCGAATGCCAGCTCTCACCGATCGATTGGTCTCCATATAAAATTTTGGAGCTATGATCAGCTTGCTTATCCAGCTTAGATCTATAACTGGATGGAACGAGCCGTCTGGTTTTGATACCAGGAACAGGTGATTGTAAAAACCGGGAGATTCCTGGTTTTCTACGACCTCTATTGTGTTCTTCTCCAGAAGAGATTGCACCTCTGATAGAAGCGAATCTCTCTTCTGAAGGTTTGCCTGAAGCTGAGTCCATCGTGGACTTCATGTTAACGGAGGCTTTTCTCTGAAGGACAGTTTTAGACCTTCCGAAATAATCTCCTGAACCCATCAGTCATCTGTAATTGACAACAAATTGGTTAAGAATCTTGACAGCCTTACGCCCACTGGAGCGCAATAGAGGTTTTGGTCTTCACCTCCTGGACCTGCGAGGCTTGTGGGAGGAAAAACTACGTCCTTCTTGACCTGCACCTCGACCAGTCGACCTAGGGGCATCTGACTGGTTGTCTCGGCCAGCATTATGTACCCTACCTGAGTCGCAACTCTGACGGTCTCTGGAGAAAGAACTAAAGGCTTTTTTAGATCCTCTATAGGAGCTTCCCTTGGACGTACTCACCCCAGAAGTTCCTGGCTTACTCCTCTCTGCTGAGTCCGGTTTCTCTTGATAAGGCGTCTAAACTCACTCAGTTAGATGAGATTGTCGTCTCCAACGTACTGGAGAGAATCGACATAGACGCCGGCAATTACAACTCCAAGTCTTTGGCCTGGTCGTCTAAACGCAGAGGAACTCTCGGAACGCCCTTTCCTGCCATTTCAAATTTATTTCTACTGTTGATGAATGGTAGATGTAGAGCATGTTGCGATAAGAAACTGGATCTGCTTGTCTTAGAGGCTAGCCTGAAAATAGTGTCATTCAGCAATTTCGAACGTCCATGAGACATTGCGAGACTAGACCGGAAACTCAGGAACGATGTCCTTAGTCTGGCCGAAGAAGGCTGTGTCCAGTGACGCTATCAGTCTCTTATTTGGTATTGCAGCTCTCTGGTCCGATGGAAGGTGTTGCCGGATAAAATCTACAGCCACCTTATGTTGTTCCAGAAGGGAAAAATCCAGCTCCGCAGATTCCCTTTCACCATCCGACTGGACCAGATGCGAATCTCGGTCGTCCCTATCTGACACTGCAGGGGAAAGTACCGACCCAGCTTCCTCAGACAGTTCCTGATCTGAAAGAGTTTCCTAAGGTTGCTGGGAACCTGCGATGAGTTGCGCTATCTGCAATAGCAAGTCCGTCATGGAGGCCTGTGGAGCTGCGGTCTTACATTGTTTAGCCGCTGGAAGCTCCTGGGACGGTACCTCTTGCATAATCCTTTTACGCGTACGTCCTGACTGGTAAGGCCTCGTGTCCTTGGCTACCGGATGGAGTTACCTGGTCAACGTGGAATCCTTTGCCGGCGAAGCAGGCTGGATATCTGATGTCACGTAGCCGAGGTGCGGTCGTGTGTGCTGGCATGTGGAAGAGGAAGCCAATACACTAGCCGACCCCGGCTGTCTATGCGAGGGAGCGTCCCGAGGAGGAGGAATGGACGTAAGCTCCGACTGACGAACGTCAAGTACAACAACATCTGGCCCCAGATGTTGTTGTAAGAGAGAGGGGCCTCTTTCACTCGCGGTCCGGGTAGACCTGAACGAGATAGCTACCGGGCTAACTGGCTTCATCTGATCCATCCTCCGATCCGTCATTGCAGGGTGTGTGTGATCCAAGATTATAGTGCTCGCAACACCCTTTCTCCTCTCCTGGATCGCAACAGACGTACCCAGCGTCACATCACCCACATTACGAGTGACAGATCTGCTGATCGAGCTAGTTGGCGACAAGGTCGTCAATCCTACTAAGGATCTAGGCACTTGTCTGATTTCCTTGAGCACTTTTGCCGCAAGCTCTTCATTGGTTTGCGACGATGGCAGCACACTTCCGGAAGACATCACGGAAACATCACCCTGTTCTTGTTCTTCTGAAAAAGAGACTGAAAAACTAGAGTGACCCTGTGGTGAGAGGACCGGCATGGACCTCTCACCACTAACAATATACCGTGACACACGTCTCCAACATTTGTCATCCCAACTGGCACACACTGAACAAGAATTAGTGCGAGTACAGTGACTACAGCAAATACAATGAGCATGAGAATCAGAGGAAGACTTCCTTGATTTACAATTTGAACAATATTCTTTCATAATTAAAAAATATTATACAGCGGTAGTACTCGCACTAACCCTTGAAAATACAAAGATACGTAATAATAATGCAATCCGTAACAAAATTTCAAAAAATAATTCAAAAGAAAATTTTTGAAAAAATTTTGACATGAGCCCAAGTTCCCAAAGGGAACGATGAGCCCAAATGGATCCCAAAATTTTTTTAAAACATTTCTAAAACTTAATGTTATACTTACGGACAATATTAATGTATCTGACTATATAATAAACCTTACAGAAGACAAGGAATCACTGAAAGTAACGGTTGTCAACGTAAACAAAAGTCAATAAAAACCGGAAACAAGACTCCAGGCACTGAAAAACATGGCCCGAAATCAGTAACCAATTTAAAACACTATCCTATGTAAAACAGAATCTTCCACAGAAGACGCTGCAATACTTCAGATGGTAGATGCATGACCAAAATGCCTAAACACCCCAAGGGTGAGGACGTAACCATGGGGATAACAGAAAAAAACATTCTGTAACTATGCTAAAACTCCCAAGAAATTTCAATAAAAAAATTTCCAAAATTATACCAAAAACATGGGAGATTAGCAAGGGGGGTTTTAAGGAAAGGGAGAGAGGAAACACTTAACAAACAGTGGAGATTTCATAGCAAGAATGAAAACATCAGGCCCATGCCCCGAAATTAGGAAACATGAAATAATTTTACATAAAAATGATAAGTTACAGCCCTGAACACATCCTTCCACTGTTTCTTCCTCTCATCCTCTTATTTCAACCTTGGATCCACCATTTCAATCATGATTTTGTGTCTGGCATCATTTTAACTGAGATTATAAGCACAGATATCAGTGAGATGATAGGGGTAAAATTTGTGTTTGGCCCTGAATAATTTAGAGTTAGTACCAGCTAAGTCTGGGTCATTGGTACAGTATAAAAATATTCAAATTCTGAAAATGTGTCCACGACAACTACGTGACATACAATACATGTTGCATAACAATCATCTGCTATTGGAAAAAAAAACATGACAGTATTTTATTTTTTTCTCCACTTTATTCTTATTTTTGTATTTTGATGTCTGGCACTGTTTGCGTCATGAAATCATACTGCAGATTGCTAGCTTGAAGACATTGTATTCTTTAACGTTGCATCATGCCAAAGGCCAGTGAATTTGATCAGCATTGAAATGTTCTGGCCGCAATCAACTATTAAAAATCAAATCAGCTCTAACTTTGTTTTAAAACGTCTAGATAATCCTCCCTAGATATCATTATTGTTAACTCTAAGTTTTCCAAACACTTCTGGAACAAACAAGAACTGTGTTCTGATAAAACCTCCCTTCCCCAACTCCCCCCACCCACTTCCAAAAAAAACCCAAACTATATGGTATGCCTTCTAATTTAGGAACATTCCTGTAAATTTGAAACATCAGTTACGGATGTGAATTTGGTAGAATTTAAAGGTCTGCTAAGGCTGATATAAATTTCCAATTCTGGAGTTATGGTTCTCTACATCATGATCCTGCATTATAATATGATTCATGAACTCACTTAACTGTGGCCATACACTACAAATTGGGAGAAAAAAATAAATAAACCTTGAAATGGAAAAAAACTTATGATCAGGGACATATTCTTCTCAGGTAGATCTGTCAAGTTTGAAAGAAGAATATTATTGTCCCAAAAAAGTCAATAATGAAAGTAATTTCTTAAATACAGTAGAACCATATTAATTGAATGGCCACTCTGCCAGTGACAAATATCCAATTAACAGGATTATACAATTAACAGGAATAGGAGCATTTTCCTATTTTCTGGTTATAAACTTAGCATTTATTCTGTTATGTCTTGTTTTGACAGAGCTCATTGAGCTCTGTCAAGCAAGATATAATAGATTAAATGCCTATTTTTAGATTATTGAGGCCCAAATCCCTATAAATGTGGAAAATTTATTGTATGTCTGTGTTAACGGATTATAAGATTTTTTTATTCAATTAACAAGAGTCTATTCCACAACCTTTATGCAATTAACAGATAAAAATTTGTACTGAAGATATGGTTTGGTGTTTGTATGTTATATATAATTAACAGGGTTATTCAATTAGAACATGGGGGCACGGTGGCACTGTGTACTAAGGCATACTGCACTTTGAGGTGAATTTGTCTTCAACCATGCTAACCCTGGTTGTGTGGTGTTAGTATGCAGGTTAGTCTGACAGTTGCTTGCCAATGCTCAGTGGTTCTCTCCATGTACTCTACCTTTAAAACTGTCTGACATGACATGACTCTGGCTGTCGAAAGTGTCATTAAACTCAGTAAAATAAATAAATAAATAAATTCAATTAGAAGATATACAATTAAGTGTATTCCACAGTAGTGAAAAATATGTGTTCTGCTTGCCTCCTCTTTGTCAACAATGATAACTGTTGCAGAAGCTTTTTCATAATCATTGATAACATCACCATCAAATCTTAAATGTGGTTAAGTATTAAATTCTCAATGTTCACTGGGGTTATGATTTGAAGAAAATATCTGCTGTAAAAATTATTCCATGTCACAAAGGAAGATTGTTGCCTAAATATACTTACTTTTTTAAATCTTTGTAAAAGCAAATGTATTTTAATGAAATTAATAGCAGTAAATATTCAGTGATATTTTTGTGTCACTGGAGGCATGTTCAATAATCTTCAATGTTTGGAGGCCTAAATGATGGAGGACTGTGATGTAACATGGTCAATTGTTTTCTCCTGCCATTTATGTCATTTCACACACAAAATGGCCTCATACGCTGGAGGTAGTCTTGTTGACTAAAGTCTCTCAAACATTGCAAAAGTTAAAAAATTTATAGTAATTTATATATTTTTTATACTTACCAATGACCCAGACTTAGCTGGTGCTAACTCCTTAAATTATAGGGCCAAACACAAATTTTGCCCCCCAATCCCCAAAATTTGCATCAAAAACCGAAATTTCAATGTCCTATGTGGTCCTCCATACCTTATATCCGCTGCTTAACATTTTTATACTGTACCAATGATCCAGACTTAGCTGAATAGAAAAAAGGCTGGAGGGCCTAGGACATAAAGTTAAAAAATTTATAGTAATTTATATATTTTTTATACTTACCAATGACCCAGACATAGCTGGTGCTAATTCTCAAAAATCTAGGGCCAAACACAAATTTTGCCCCCCAATCACCAAAATTTGCATCTAAAACCGAAAAAATCATGTCCTAAATGGTCCTCCATACTTTCCCTCCACTGCGCAGGCGCAGTGTCAAGGAGGTCTCGAAATTGGCGCCAATAATCATTCTTACAAGCAGTGCCTGGTCAGCGGTATGTACTCAACGGGGAGGTATGAGTTCCCAACTCCTGGGAGGGCCATCCCCGTCTGGGTCATTGGTAAGTATAAAAAATATATAAATTACTATAAATTTTTTAACATTTTTATACTGTACCAATGACCCAGACATAGCTGAATAGTAAAAGGGCTGGAGGGCCTAGGACATAGAGGAAAATCCAATAAGCTCAACTATATATAATAGAGTCATCCCCTCGAGGAGAAAAGGAGTATTAGGCTTTACGTGTATCTTTCTTATTTATGATAAATTAGAAAGACACAACACCCTCCATAATTGAGCATAATAACATTCATGTTCTCTATTAACATCCAGTATAACCCTTTATACTAATTATTTTTAAAGTAAGCCAATAAATAAAGTTAGTCAAGAGAATTGAGACTCTTTATACTTTTTAAAAGTGTCCGAGGATTGTATATTAACGCCCATTTGACACGTGACATATACAAATGCTTCACACCGAGCTACACTTTAAAAATATGACATGAATGAATTTTAAACATTAACTTTACACTTTAAAACCATCCCGGTAACGACTCAGAATTACTGACTCCGGAGGAGGTATCCCCTTGCTTTTCACTATAAAGCAGGTGACCTAAGGGAACACCCTCCCCCCCCCCCCCTTCCCCTTGGTCAAATAGCCCAGAGCGAAGAGGGCAGCAGGACGGAGTCACTGCCGGGACAGAAAGCCGGCATAACTATAGTTGCAACTGTTTAGTGGACGACATTCTGAGCAACAGATAACGGACCTAAACAATGCAGGTCTCCAGAAATGGACTCAATATTTCTGAGATAAAAATTTGTGAATGTGGATGGCTGAGACCAATATGCAGCCTTCATTAAATCTGTAATAGCAACACTATTTGCATAAGCCCAAGATGTAGAAAGAGCTCATACTTCATACAAATCTTAAGCACAGACTGCTGAGATGAAGATAGATTATCATAAGCAGTACGGATAGTTAATTGAATCCATCTAGCAATAGAATGGACCGTAATGTCCTTTCTATTAGGCATCAGAGACAGAAAGAAGCGTTTTCGTCCCTTTCTGATAAACTGAGATCTTCATTTATAAATATGTAAAGCTCTAACCGGACAGAGTAAAGGCCTATGCCCATCTGAAGATGGAAGGGCCTTAATAACAATAGGTTCCGGATATTTATTAGGAGCCTGATTCTTAGCCAAAAATCCAACATTAGTAGTAAAGGTAATAGTGTTCCCGACACTACGATAGTGAGAATCGTCCACAGATAGTGCATGAAGCTCACTGACTCTTCTAGCAGAAGAGAAAGCTAAGAGAAATGCTGTCTTATAAGACAAGAATTTGAAATCTACTGTCTCAAGAGGCTCAAATGGCTTTTCTTTTAGTTTAAGAAGAACCCAAGCTAAATTCCATTTCGGAATTAATCTAAGGGTTGTAGGTCTATTTATCGAGAAGTTTCTAACTAATTTAGATAAAGAGACATTAGATCCAATTTGTAAACTATCATGATGTGCATAGGTATCAGATAACATAGACCTATAACCTTTAATAGTAACAGGCTGCAGTTTGATCTCGTCAAACAAGTATACTAGAAAGTTTGCAATGTCTGGTATGGAGGGATCAAAAATATCAACAGAATGATCCCTACACCAACGACGAAAGACCTTCCACTTAGCCACATAGTTTAGCGAAGAGGAGGTCCTCCTACAGTTAGAAATCGCGTCCACTGCTCGTCCTGTAAAATGCTTGCCGTGCAAGAAGGACCGCACAACGGAAATACGTGAAGGTTGAGACCTTGCGGGTTGTGATGTAGTTGACACGATTTCCCCTGTGAAAGAAGATCCTCTCGTGGAGGAAGTTTTCGCGATAAGTCCCACAGCAGACACCTGAGTAGATTTATCCACGGTCTCTGTGGAGACAGAGATGCTACCAATAGAATTTTGCATTGAGATTGTTTTATCTTTAGCAATATCTGCTGAATCAATGGCGCTGGAGGATACGCATATCCTATCATTCCGTCCCACGAGATCGATAGAGCGTCTACTGCATATGCTCGGGGATCCGGACATGGAGACACATATGTCTGCAACTGATTGTTGAGTTGTGTCGCAAATAAGTCTATCATTGGCCGCTCCCATTGGTAGCAAATCTGATTGAATACCTGTTTTTTGAGAGTCCATTCTGACGGCAACAAGCGACCCTTCCGTGAAAGGGAGTCTGCTAATACATTCAGACGATCCGGAATATGACGGACCGAAAGTAGAACTTGGTGTTCTAGAATAAACAGAAGGATTCTTTCAGTTAAATTGAATAACGGAACGGAATGAGTGCCTCCCTGGTTCCGAAGATACGCTACTACTGTCGTATTGTCGGACAGGATTTGGACATGTGCTTTTTGAATAATGTTCATCCAATGACGTAGTGCAAGCCAAATTGACATCATTTCCTTGATGTTTATGTGCTTGCCTAGGAATTGCGGATCCCCAAGACCCTGGCACTTCGAATCTGTTGGGATCAATGTTGCACCCCAACCTGTTTGACGGGCATCCGTCATAACCATAAAACTCGGATCCGGCAACTGCAGTGGAACTCCCTGAGTCAACCACTGAATGTTTGACCAAGTCTGAATCTCTTGTTTCACCTGATTTGACAAGAGAACGTCTATATCGAGCGAATGAATCTTTACACTCCAATTCTGAGTCAAGAAAATTTGGAGAGGACGAGTGCGTAACCGCCCCATCGGAATGAGATCCGCAGCGGCTCCGCACAGACCTATCAGTCTCATGAACTCTCTCGCTGTGACTTTGTCTGAGTGAAGACAACAGCGAGTGTAACAACTGATTAATTTCGCTCTGGTTAACGGCAGACGTACGAGATTGCTGTGCGTCTCGAAGCTCATTCCCAGATGAGTGAATGACTTGGACGGCACCAGATCCGACTTCTCCTTGTTTATTATAAAACCGAGACGTCGGAGTAATAGAAGCAGATTCTGCACATCGTTCTGAAGCGTTAACTCATTGCCGTACCTCTGAAGAATGTCGTCCAGGTAGGCCGACGTTACCGCAGGCAAATGAGCTCGGAAATTACGTCCTCCACGACCCGAACCTCGCCCCGTCAACCTAGGGACGTCTGACCGGTAATCTCGGCCAGAAGAACGTCCCGCACGAGAGTCGCTGCCTTGACGGTCTCTAGAATAAGACCTAGAGGACGCATAGGAACCTCTATAGGAACTTCTCTTGGGCGTACTTGTCCCAGAAGTGCCTGTCTTACTCTTTTCTGCTGTATCCGGCTTTTTGGAAGCGGATTTGAAAAGCAGAGATGCTACCAACAGAATTTGCAGTGAGGTTGCTTTATCTTGAGCAATATCTGCTGAATCAATGGCACTGGAGGATACGCGTATCCTATCATTCCATCCCAAGAGATTGAGAGAGCGTCTACTGCAAACGCTCGAGGATCTGGACACGGCGACACATACGTCTGCAACTGATAGTTGAGATACGTCGCAAATAAGTCTACCATTGGACGATCCCATTGGTAGCAAATCTGATTGAAAACTCGTTGTTGAGAGTCCATTCTGACGACAAAATACGACCTATCCGAGAAAGGGAGTCCGCTAGAACATTCAGACGAACCGGAATATGACAGACCAATAGAACTTGATGCTCTAGGACAAACAGAAGGATCCTCTGTTAAATTGAATAACAGAATGGAATGAGTGCCTCCCTGGTTCCGAATATACGCTACTACTGTCAAATTGTCGGACAGAATTTGAACATGCGAATTCTGAAGAATGTTCATTCATTGACGTAGCGCAAGCCATATTGACATCATTTCTTGATGTTTATGTACTTGTTAGGAACTGTGGATCCTAAAGACCCTGGCACCCTGAATCTGTTGGGCTCAGAGTTGCGCCACAACCTGTTTGACTCGCATCCGTCATTATCGTTAAACTCGGATCCGGCAGTTGCAGTGGTACTCCTTGAGTTAACCACTGAATATCTACCCAAGTCTGAATCTCTTGTTTCACTTGATTCGACAAAACGATGTTCGATTCGAGCGCATGAGTCTTCACACTCCAATTCTGAGATAAAATATCTGTGGAGTGGAGGAGTGCGTATCCGCTCCATCAGAATAATATTCACAGCGGGTCCACACAAACCTGTCAGTCTCATGAATTCTCTTGCTGTTACTACATCTGAGTGGAGGCAAAAGCGAGCGTAACAACTGACTAATATCGCTCTGGTTAACGACAGACGAATGAGATTGTTGTGAGTCTCTAAGCTCATTCCCATGTGGGTGAATGATTAGGACGGCACTAGATCCGACTTCTTTTCATTTATTAAGAAACCGAGACGTTGGAGCAATTGAAGCAGACTCTGAACATCTTTCTGAAGTGTTAACTTGCTGCCATGACGCTTACAGTTTCTTATCAGAATTTAGACGTATTATCGTCTAATAGAATTTAGACGGTAATGCGTCTAAATTCTATTAGACGATATCGTTGTCTCCAGTACACTGGAGTAAATAGACATGGACGCCGGCAATGACAATTCCAGGTCTTCAGCCTAGTCGTCCAAACGCTGAGGAACTCTAGGCACGCCTAAGCCTGCCGTTTCAAAATTATGTCTTGCATTGATGAAAGGCAGCTGAATAGCGCTAGGTGAGAAGAAACCTAATTTGCCAGTCTTAGAGGCTAGATTGAATATAGCGTCATTCAAAAGTTCAAATGTCCATGACATTTTCTGGACTGGGTCGGAAACTCAGGAACGGTGTCCCTAATCTTGGCCGAAAAAGTCTGTGTCCAGTGACGCTTTCAGTTTCTTATCAGGTAACGCAGCATTTTTGTCCAGAGAAACAACTTCTAAAAGGTGATGTCGGATGAAATCTATGGCCACCTTAAGTTGTTCAGAAAGGGAAAATTTCAGCTGTGCTGATTCCCTTTTACCATCCGCCTGGACCACATAATAATTTTGGTCATCCCTCACTGACTCTGCAGGGGAACGAGCCGACCCAGCTTGCTCAGATAGTTCTTTACTGAAAGAGTTTCTGATAGCTGCTGGGTTGCTGCGATGAATTGAGCTATCTGCGATAGCAAGTCCATCACGGAGGCCTTTGGAGCCGCAGTCTTACGTAATTAGCCGCTGAAAGCTCCAGGGACGTTAATTCCTGCATTTATATAATATGTGAACATCCCAACTGGAAAGGCCTTGTGTCCTTGGCTAGTGGATGGTGTGAGCTGGTCGACGTGGAACCATCACCTCCTGGTCCTGCGAGGATTGCAGAAGGAGAAAACACATCCTCCACGACTCGCACCTCGCCCAGTCGACCTAGGGGCATCTGACCCGATATCTCAGGCCAGCATTACGACTCCTATGTGAGTCGCTACTCTGACGGTCTCCGGAGTAAGACGTAGAGGCTTTGATCCTCTATAGGAACTTCCTTTGGACGTATTCGCCCCCGAGGAACCTGCTTTACTCCTCCCTGCTGAGTGCGACTTTTTCAAAGCGGAATAATGCAGAGAATCCGGAGCTTTTTTAGTAATCTAATATAGATTGTAGAAAGCTTAACGTCGAAGAGAAACTCTCCTGAGACCGGAGCGACTGGAAGAGAGTTTTTTCACCTTACTATCCACTCTTGTGGATGCAGCCAGGGCAGCATCATGTCTGACTAACTCCATATTGCCACTGAATGGGCAGAGTTATACGTAGAATATGCTATAGCCCTCGAAAGAACTCATGACCGTTCCAGGTCTTCAGACTAGTCATCCAAACGCAGAGGAACTCTCGTTGCGCCTTGTCTTACTGTTTCAAATTTATGTCTAGCATCGATGAAAGGCAGCTGTATAGCGCTTAGGCGATAAGAAACCGGATTTGCCAGTCTTAGAGGCTAGCCTGAATATAGCGTCATTCAAAAGTTCAAATGTCCATGACATTTCTGGACTGGGTCAGAAACTCAGGGACGGTGTCCCTTATCCAGCCAAAAAAGTCTGTGTCCAGTGACGCTTACAGTTTCTTATCAGGTAACGCAGCATTTTTGTCCAGAGAAACAACTTCTAAAAGGTGATGCCGGATGAAATCTACGGCACCTTAAGTTGTTCGGAAAGGGAAAATTTCAGCTGTGCTGATTCCCTTTTACCATCCGCCTGGACCACATAATAATCTCAGTCGTCCCTACTGACTCTGCAGGGGAGCGAACTGACCCAGCTTGCTCAGATAGTTCTTTATTGAAAAAGTTTCTGATAGCTGCCGGGATGCTGCGATGAATTGAGCTATCTGTGATAGCAAGTCCGTCACGGAGGCCTGTGGAGCCGCAGTCTTATGTAATTAGCCGCTGGAAGCTCCAGGGACGTTCATTCCTGCATTTATATAATATGCGAATGTCCCAACTGGAAAGGCCTCGTGTCCTTGGCTAGCGGATGGCGTGACCTGGTCAACGTGGATTCCCTGGTCAGCGAAGCAGGCTGTATATCTGTGGTCACATGCGGTCGTGTGTGCTGACGTGAGGATGAGGAAGCCAATAGACCAGCCGCGTCGGACTGTCTATGCGACGGAGCATCCCGAGCAGGAGGAGTGGACGTATGCTCCGACTAATGAGCGAACATACAACAACATCGCGGCCCATATGTTACTGTAAGAGAGAGGGGGCCTCTCTCGCTCGCTGTCCGGATAGACCTGGACGAGCTCGCTACCAGACAGGCTTCCTCCATACAATCCTCAGATCCGTCGTCGCTGGGTGTGCACGTTCAATGTTTATAGTGCTCGCATCACCCAAACTGCTTCCCTGGACCGCAACGGACCTATCCGGCTGCCGAGCCATTCGATGAATGGTCGCTACACCAGGCGAGCTAGTGGACAACAACGCCGTCGATCCTACTAGGGACCTCTTAGGCAATTGTTGTATTTCATGAGCACTTTTGCCGCTAGCTCTTCGTTAGACTGCAACGACAGAGACGCACTTGTTGAAGACATCACAGAAACATCACCCTGTTCTTGTTCTTCTGAAAAAGAGACTGATAAACTAGAGTGACCTTACGGAGAGAGGACCGGCATGGACCCCTCACCGCTAACAATATACCGTGACACACGTCTCCAACGTTGTCATTCCAATTGGCACACACTGAGCAAGAATTAGTGCGAGTACATTGACTACCTGAAACACAATGAACATGAGAATCAGAGGAAGATTTCCTCGCATTACAATTTGAACAATATTCTTTCATCATGAAAAAATATAAACAGTCATAGTACTCACACTAACCCTTGAAACAAAGATACATAATATAATATAATCCATTATAACATTTTGAAAAAATAATTTAAAAAAAAAAATTTTTTTTTTTTTTTTTAAATTTCAGAAGAGCCCAAGTTCCCAATGGGAACAATGAGCCCAAATGGATCCCAAAAAAGCCTAAGTGTGGACAAAATATTTTAAAACATTTTTAAAAATTAATGCAACACTTACGGACAATATTAATGTATCTGGCTATGAGCAGAACTAATAGAAGACAAGTAATCACTATCTGAAGTAACCGTTGTCAACATAAACAAAAGTGTACAAAAACTGGAAACATGACTCCAGGCACTGTAACCATGGACCAAAATCAGTCACCAATTTAAACACTATCCGATGTAAAACAGAGGCTTCCAGAGAAGAAACTGCAGTACATCAGATGGTAGATGTAGATCACAACGTCTAATCACCCAAGGGTGAGGACGTAAATATGGGGAAAAAACAGAATAATCATTCTGTTACCAAGCCAAAACTCCCAAGAAATTTTAGTAAAAAAAAATTCCAAAATTATGCCAAAAGCATGGGAGAATAGCAAGGGGGGTATTAAGGAAAGGGAGAGAGGAAACACTGAACAAACAATTGTAAGTTCATAGCCAGAATGACAACATAAGGCTCATGCCCCGAAATTAGGGAACATGAAATAATTTCGTAAAAAAATTATAAAGTTACAGCCCTGAACACATTCTGCCACTGTTTCTTCCTCTCATCCTTTATTTCATCCTTAGATCCACCATTTCTTTCATAATTATGTGTCTGGCATCATTTAAACTGAGATTTACAAGCACAAATATCAGTGACATGTTACTGATTTTAGGGCCAAACAAAGAATGACTTTTGGAGCCAATTTCGAGACCTCCTTGACACTGCGCATGCGCAGTGGATATAAGGTATGGAGGAGCACATAAGACACTGAAATTTCGGTTTTTGATGCAAATTTTGGGGATTGGGGGGCAAAATTTGTGTTTGGCCCTATTATTTAAGGAGTTAGCACCAGCTACGTCTGGGTCATTGGTACAGTATAAAAATATGAGAAGTTTCAAACATGCTGTGAACTCAAAGAACAATGTGTATGCACTTGACCCTTCGAATACCAGGGGCTGCTTTACCGGCCCAGGGACATAGTACGTCATAATTTCATTAAGTAGGATGCCTGCTAAGTTAAGAGTGGGATAGACCAATCAATATTTTCAACGTGCAGCCCGAAGGCTGCACATTGAAAATATTGATTGGTCTACCCCCAAATAATGAATATGGACTCTTCTAATTACTGCATATAAACTGACATGGGAGATACCACCAGTGTTCAAATTGGTGAATTTCTTAGACAGTATTTCAATCATATGAAAATTATGAAATTTTAACTAACAGTTATTTGCTTATTTTAAATATTATTTGGGAGTGTGGTGGCTCAGGAGGTAGAGATGCAGGCTGCAAGCTGAGGAGCAATCCTCAGTTCGAATCCCACTTGCGGCAACCATGTTGTGTCTATGGGCAGGACACTTAATCACAATTGCCCATGAGAGGGCACGGTGGCGTTGGGTACTAAGGCATACTGCACGTTTGATGGTGCACTTGTCTTCAACCAATGCTAACCCTGCTTGTGTGGAGTTAGTATGCTGGGGAGTCAGGCAGTTGTTCGCTGATGCTTGGTGGTTCTCTCTGGGTACTCCAGCTTCCTCCACCCATAAAACCGTCTGACACAAGGAAACCCAGCTGTTGAAAGTGTCATTAAACCCCATTAAATAAATAAAATATTATTTCATTAATAATATTCATATAGAGGTATAGGGGCATATATCGTCAGCTTATCATTCAATGTAAAATATGAAGATTGAATATTGGTAATACCTTACATTAAGATTTTAGCGAGGGTAAATTTTTTTGAATGGAATGAAGTTGAATATTCAGAACAGCAAAGAGTATTAAAGTATCATACTTCACATGACATTAGGAGAGAAGGATGCACAACAAACATTTTTGTTATGCAAGTGTGAAAAGTTACAGGAGCCCCCTCTGCTAAAACCAGATTTCTCCATGGACAGAGTCAAATCATTCCATTCAAAAGCAACAACAAATTTAAACTGATATTTAATAAAAATAATAACAATCCAATTGACCTAATGTCATGGTCATATCTAACCAGCAATATTTACAAAAATCACCATTCAAATTTTATTATTTTTAAAAATATTCACCTCAAAAACTTAGCTTATGACACTTCAAAGCTAATGAGTCATAAGCCATGTTTTTGAGACAAAAAAATGAAGAAGTTTAATTCAAGATTTTTTGTTCTGTTGTCCGCTAGTCAGGGCAAGTAAGGACTTAAATGCATAAGAAATTATTGAACAACTGGTAAATAAGATTATTCTGTGTACAAGGTCACCTCATCCCACTCTAAAGGAATCTAATGCCTAATGGTTGTTTGATATTTCTTGGTATTCAAATTTTAAATTTGCTTTTAATACATATTTTTGTAAGGAATTTATGAAGCGGAATGCCAAATATCAAAAGATTGTAACTGATTGTAACTGATGGATTCGATGAAAGTTGTAAAGAATTGTCTTCGTATTGCACTAATTTACAATTCAGGCTTCCATAGTGAGCCCAAATATGGGCCTGGGGACTTAATATTTATTTATTTAATTTACTGGTGTTTTAAGGTCACATATTTCTGCACAATGGCTAATCATGACTGCGACAGTTTTATGGGTGGAGGAAGCGGGAGTACCTGGAGAGAACCACCGAGAAACAGCGAGCAACTGTCAGCTCCCCAACATACTGACCCCACACAAGCAGGGTTAGCATTGGTTGAAGACAGGTGCACCATCGACGTGCAGTACGCCATAGTACACAATGCCACCGTGACCACACGTGGGCAATGGGTGTGAAGTGTCTTGCCTAAGGATACAACGCAGTTGCTGCAGGTGAGATTCGAACAGAGGACCTCACGGCTTGCAGCCTGCACCTCTACCTGCACCTGGGGACTTATTCTGAACAAACTTGAACCTGAGCTACCCAAATGTCATTGACCTAATGCTGAATACCAAATATCATAAGATTCTGACTTGTGAATCTGAAGATTTTTTTAAGAATATTCCCCATAAGGCACTGAGTTAAATTTCAACCGCCACAGGGGGCCTAAATATAAATGCAGGGACTTGATTTGAACATACTTGAATCTGATCCCTATAAGGATGCTGTATACCAAATATCAAAAGATTCTGACTGTGGAATGCCACATGGATTGCCAAGTATTGCATTTAGTTAAAATTTGTCATATCGCACTAAGTTAAAATTTGGGTTCCCGTGGGGAGTCCAAGTATCAACACTGGGACTTGAAATGAACAAATTAGAATCTCACCCCACTAAGGATGTTGTACACCAAATATCTGAGGATTCTTATTGGTGGTTCTGGAGAAAAATATTTATTTTTTTTTATAAATGTGTAGATGCCAAGAGTTATGTCCTATGTGGTGTCACCTGTGGATGTGGCAACCTTATTTGAACAAACTTGAATTGACATATGATAAGGAACACACATACCAAATTTGGTTAAATTTTGCCCAATAGTTTTGAGAGAAATACTGTGAACTTCACAATAATGATAAAGGATGACAGTGGACAATGGACAGCTAGTGTTTAGTTAAGCAGACTCAGCGCTAACAAACATTTGGCAATGCAGAATATCTAGTTTCTATTGAAAAAATGTAATTATTGACTTTTAATTCAGATTCTGTCATTTCTGTATTGCTAATGATGAAATATCATTTTAAAGAATAAAATAGTAGAATCCAGTAAAGTGGAAATAAAACAGATAATCTATCAATTGTGGTCAAATGACAGCTAAAAATTTCCAACTTTCTTGCTTTCGTATATTGACTTCACTCATAAACAAATGTTTCATGATGATTGAAATTTAATGTGAACTTTTCCTTTAGCATCTGTGGCTGAGGTAGGATAAGAGCAAAAGTATGAAGTGAAGTTCAACCAATAGTTTATATTCTATAGCTTTTAGATCTTGCATGCATGGTATTGATTACAATTAGACTTCTGAAAACCGAACATCTGAATTGTCAGCAAAAATATAATGAAATTGTCAATGACACTGCAGCACAACTTGTCTAAGAAGGGACTGAACTAAATAGAAAGATTCAGTAATGCCAAGTCATTCACTCAAGTTTCTACAGAAAAGACATCACACCAAAGCTACATATGAAATTTGGAAAAGATCAGGTGAGAGGTATGGCCTGTAGGGTCTGCTAATGGCATTGCTGACAATATATATGCCAAATCCAAGATGGCCACTGACGGCCATGTTTTTCAATGAAATTCAGAAAAATTTCATAGCTCCCATCTAGACATCACACCAAAGGTACAGACAAAACTTTGAAAAAGATGGGGTGAGGGATGTGGCCTGTAGGGTGTGCTAATGGGATTGTTGACAATTTATGACAAATCCAAGATGGCTGCTGGCAGTCATGTTTTTTAACAAAATGCAGAAAAATTTGATAGCTCCCATCTAGACATCACACCAAAACTACATATGAAATCTGAAAAAGATTGGGTGAGAGATGTGGCCTGCAGTGTGTACTAATGTAATTGTTGCCAATTCATATGCCAAATCTAAGATGGCTGCTGGCGACCATATTTTTTAATGAAATTCAAATATTTGATAGCTCCCATCTAGACATCACACCAAAGCTATATAGGCCACCATGCTAATAGAATTGTTGTCAATTTATATCCAAATCAAGATGGCTGCAGGCAGCCATTTTTTTTCAACAAAATTCAGAAATATTCGTTAGCTCTCATCTGGACATCACACCAAAGCTACATACGAAATTTGAAAAAGACCAGGTGAGAAATGCAGCCTGTAGAGTGTGCTAATAGAATTGTTGACAATTTATATGCCAAATCTAAAATCACTGCTGGTGGCCATGTTTTTCAACAAAATTAAAAAAAAAATTGATAGCTCCCATCTAGATACTGCCCCAAAGCCACATATACAATTTGGGAATGATCGGGTGAGAGCTGCAGCATGTAGGTGTGCTAAAGGAATTGTTAGACAGTTGATATCGAAATCCAAGATGGCCACTGGCAGCCATGTTTTTTAACGAAATTTGAAAAAAATTGACAGATCCCATCTACACATTTCCCTAAAGCCACGTATACAATTTGGAACTAAATGGGTGAGAGCTGCATCCTGTATGGTGTGCAAAAGGAATTTTGGATGGACAGATGCACGAACATACGAAGAGACATACGGACGGACAACAACCCATCCTAATAGCTCATACTTGACGTTGTCAAGTTGAGCTAAAAAGTTGGATATTCTATTAATCCAACTCTTATTAGTAACTGTATTTTGGTGAAATATCAAGTATTCATTTATTAGATCTTGTTTGACAAAGGTCAGGATGTCCTGACAAAGATGATACAATAATGATAAATTAAATATTAAATTCTTTAATTATGGTGCTAAATGGGGTTATCAGAAATTTCTAACACTTCTGGATGATAAGATAGACTGACTGATATTTTCACAAAAGGATACGCAACAATGTATCTCTTGAGTTCCTTGAACTTGGCTGTAGTTTTGGGCAAGTATATTTTTATACCTCTAAATATGTCAGGCAAATCCTGAAAACAGAAAACATGCTATAACAAAACACCAAATATATGTCCAATGTCTAATTATGTTTAGACCTATTAAAATGAATTCTTGTTTCTTAAACAATTTCTCTCAATTTTTTGATGAGGGAGGGAGGGAGGAGGGATGCTTTTTTTGTCTCATTAATCAGTTATTAATTAACTCATTACATTATTCAGTGGAAGAAAAAAATGTTTTCTGCTGTGAAAATGTCCTATACTGCAGTTACAAATTTAACCAACTATATCTTGTTTAACAAATCCCAGTGAGCGCGGTCAAACAAAATAAAGTTGGTGAAATTTTTAGTGCCAAAAGAGCAGAACAGCAAGTCAAAAAAAAGGAGTGATGAGGAAGATTTTTCATTGATGAGAGAATTGTTTTTAATATCTTTAACAATAGGAACATAAACAAAATTATAATACATTACAAAATATCATAATTTTTAGAATATATAAAGAACATATTAACTCTTGACAGGGATGTGCTCATGCACAGCAGTACAATTAGTCAAGCATGACTCCTGCTTACTTTAAAGAGGGTGCCAGGCATTCTTTCATCACTGTTCTACAGTGGAACCCTGTTAACCGACCACTAAACGCACACAACTGTAATAGTATTTTATTTCAAATTTTTCAAGTAGAGCTCGTTCTAATTAGGGTCCGTATGATATGATTTTGTTGAAATTTTATTTAAGGCCCCACAAAGTAGATCTTTTGTTTCTCAGGACATTTTTTGTAAAATTGCATGTGGGCAGACAGGCAGTTTTTTATTTTATTTTTTATTTTTGTAATTCTTTCTTTGCCACCAAAAATTTATGGTCTTGGTTTGCTTTATATGTTAGGCCTCATAATCTACAGAATAGCATGGGTGGTTGTGTATTTTGTCCCTGGAGTGGAAAAAGGCTTTGCAATGCTAAAGCATTGCAAAGCCTTGTTGCACTCAAGGGACAAATTTATCAATTCTATTAACTTGGGTAAAATATCCATCATAAACCATTTAATTTTAAGTTTGAGTTGGTTATAAAAAGAGAGTAAACAGGGGCCAAAAGAACCATACGGGAGGGCCCAAGAAACAGATTTTCAACCTTTTTAGGCCTGAAATAATTTTTTTTCCAACAGCTAAATTTGTAAATTATGCTGATGGATGCAGTAAAGTGCTAAATGACTAGCCACTCGTCAGCACGATCTCAAACAAGAATATGATAGATTAAATGCTCAAATTGGATATACAGAGGCTATATGGGGCTATAAACATTGGGAATTCAGTCGTTCTAGGTAAATCTTTGAGAGATCACATTTATTTATTTAGTAAACAGGAGTTTACTCTCTATAACCTATATGCAATTAACAGGTCAAATTTATACCGAGGGTATGGTAAAAGTTCTGGTATTTGCAAACTATATACCATTAGCAGGATATTCAATTACTAACAAATCAGTATATCAGCTACAATATAACATTTGACGTAATATATCAGAAGGTAAATACCATAAACTTGCAACACAGCAATATGATGAAATTAGAATCAAATGAACAAAGGAAAGACACTCCAAACTGTCAAAAAGATTTTGTCACACTATGAAGCCAATACTGATCATATTTGTAATTATATTCTCTATGCTAGTGAGGTACTGATCAAAGGGAGATGAACTGATTGCCAATTGTTGAAATCACAATTGGCCAATTCCAATTATCTTCACATTTCTTCTGAAAATGAGTGAAATACACTCAAATACCTTGAACAGTCCCAGTTTATTCGAAACACTTTAAAAGAAACCAATGTTAAAGGTACATAGGAATGCAACATACACACAATAACAGACTATTCTCATCCAGGACCAGTATTTTGCGGTGGACAAATGCCCTCAAGCATTACAGAACGGCAGATTTTTACCTAAGGTGCACAATTGATTTAAAGCCTGAATTTGAATGGCAATTTCTGTGAATAGCACTGGTTGCAATAGTTATTTATTTATTGGGGTCACCTCGTGTCAGACAATTTTACGGTTTTAGGAAGACGCAGTGTCTCGAGAGAACCACCAAGCAATGGCCAGAAACTGTCAGGCTCCTTAACATACTAACTTCACAGAAGCAGGGTTAGCATTGGTTGAAGACAAGTGCACCATCGACGTGCAGTACGCCTTAGTACACAACGCCACCAGGCCCCCATGTGAGCAATGGGGGTGAAGTGTCTTACCCAAGGACACAACATGGTTGCCGCACATGGGATTCGAACCGAGGACCTCTTGGCTTGCAGCCGGCACCTCTACCATCTGAACCACCACTCCCCCAATGCAAATGTTTTGTAAGGTAAAAGGTTAGGGTTAGGCTGTTAAAAAAAAAATTCTTGATTCTTGGTCACCTCCTTTGTCATAGAAAAGCTGCCTCATCAACTTTTTATCACCCAGAAATCTTTTCTATGACACTATTTTGCACTTGCAGGACAAATATTTAACCAACTATACCTTGTTCGACAGAGCTCAAAGAGCTCTGTCAAACAAGATATAGTTGATTAAATTTTCAACTACATTATGGGAAATTTTCACTGCTAAAAATGTTGGTTTGAGAAAAACACGAATTTTTTAAAGTATATTGCAAAATAAATAATAACCAGAGATAATAAAGTAATGTCTAGTTAAAGTTACCTTTCCTGGAGCTGGAGGGTGAGATGGATGATCAAACATTTCTAAATGAGCTGGATTGGTTTGATAACACTTGTCACCATATTTACACATTGTTTTTGGCTGCAATAAAACAACAAAATGGTCAGTTTGTTGAGTGTTGGAGGACTATATTTGGTCTATTCATAAGTACTAATACTGCAGATAACACTATGCACACTGATGTAAATATACCAAAATTTTAAGCAGCAAATTTTTCCCATACTTCAACTATAAATTTAACAAATTCTATCTTGTTTGACAGAGCTCACTGAGTTAGTTATAAATTTCTAGTAGCACTGTGGGTAAAATTTACAGATCGAAAATCTGATATTTTGGCATCACTGAGAAAAGAATTAAAACGCGTTGTATTTTATGGATGTGTTTCATAATCTTTGGGAAGAAAAATCATTTTTTAAAAGAATAACATGTTAAAATTTATTGGAGATCAACTTTAGTGATGAATCAATAATTGTAAACAATTTCATATGAACAAGTTCTGAAATTAATTAAGGACTCAACCGGTTATCAATGACTTCAATACTAGCTTCCTCAGAAATGATCTGAAGGAATCATTCATTTTTTCTGGCAAATGATCATTTGAAATATAACCTCACAGCCTTTCTTCTAGTTTTGTACTGGATGATTATTTTTGTCGCAGCCTGCTTAACTCTGGTCATTTATTGCACTGCCGAAGCTAATAAAGTGGATGGAGAACCCATGGGAACAACTCTGTAATGGATCTGTTATGTTGATGTTACAGCTAGGTACACCATGAGTGAGGATATTTAGCAAGGGAAATGGGGCCATTGAGAGGGATTGCCTACAAGTCAGAAAATAAGCAGACTGTCATCTGCAAAATGAGGTCCTCAGAGGGTGAATTTAGTGATGCTACCCTGCATAGCAGGGTAGCATCACTAAATTTACCCTCTGTGAACCTCAATCTGAATCAGGGTCTCAAAACTAAACAGAAAAAGGTACCCAGAGGTTAAATTGGCCCACTGTATGGGATAGCATCATCAAATTCACCCTCTGGGGACCTCATTCTTCAAATGTCAGACTGCTTATTTTCAGGCCTGATTGCCTACCTCCCTAGTGGAAAGCATGCTACAAAGCAAATAAAATATATTCAACTAGTGGGCCCACCCATCCCAGGACAGGATGCCCTGTCCTTGCAATAGAAAATTTCTAGTTGAATTACATATCAATGAATCACAGAATTACACACTCCCCATTTTTATAATAGATATTATTACACACCTGTTCTATGAAATCCCCATCTACAGCAACATTAAACCATGCAGAAAATGAAAATCCATTCTGTACACATGTGAACGGAAATCGTTGAGGACACGATTGATCACCCAAAACTGAACCAATTGCGAAATAACTAAATAAAATGTCTAAAATTGAAGGATATAAAGAGTTTAATGTGTAAGGAAATAGCAAAAAAGAAATAGAGTTGATATATGAAGGAGATAATGAATATCCAGAAGAAGAGTAGGAGTACTCAAATTTGGTTGGCGATAAAATGTGTTCTTTTTGTTGATTGTTGTCATATGAATTGCTGAGTGTCCTTCTAATAATTGTTTATATAGATGTGAAGACATGTAATAAACACAGAATAACATGTGTGTATGGATGGGTTAATCAATATGGCACTTGTGCCATCATGGAAGGATAAAACTTGAGGCCTGCGGCCACTCGTTTTATCCTTCCATGCTGACACTCATGCCATGTCGATTAACCCATTCACATGCAGGTGTCGTCCTGTGTATTTACCTTTTTGGGAGATTTTCCAGATTCTGGTGATAATCCATTCTTCTGATTTTTAGTTGGTGATTCAGTTGGTATTACTGGTTCATTATCATCACTACTTATTGGTTGTGGTGATGGTGTTTTTTCTTCTATTTCAGCATTATTATTTGAATCCTCATCAATGGAATTTGAAGATTTTGGCTTTTTCGGAGATGATACAGAAGTTGCTGCAGACATTTTTCTTTTTTTACCACCTGTTACATCAAAGTCACTAGTATCTTTAGACTTTTCAACCAGTTCCTGAAGCAATAAAGATCTGACATGTTTTATGTCATTTTGTGTCTTGTAGCTAGTAAACAATGTAATGTAATTTCAACCCGAAATACTCTCTATTTCAATCACCTCTCCAACTTACTGAATAGAACAAGATATTTTTGTAACAAATTAAAACAGTAAATTTTTTCAAGCAGCCAGTAAAACCTATTTAGACACATCACCTATTTTAAAGGGGGAGAAAATTTGCCTAGCTAGAAACTCTGCAATTACAAATCTCCAAGAACAATGACAGTTTGGAAAAAAATGCAGGCATGTGAAAAATCAATCTTAAGAGTTTCCATTTTGTGACTGGAAAAATTGTGCACCATTCCCAACAGTCACTGCAAGAGGGTAACAATCACAGTTTTATCAATGAATGAACAGAACATGTATGAAAACCTCTAAAATGAGTAATCAACCTTCCCATTTTACACATATTATACCTTCAATTTCATTTTAGTACTTTTCAATAACTAAGCTCTGAAACTGTTTCTGGTCAGGCAAGATTTTTACATTTAACTGGTTGAGTGCTAGAAGCCACTAGCATGGCTCTATTTAAAAGAGCTGAAAGCCACTTACCGACTTTGCACTTTATGCAAAAGCTTGCTGTTTGCTCAACAGTAGAAAAAAAAATATAAAATAGCTTTATTATAATTTATTGGAGTGCAAATAGGCACTCTCCAATACACTTTAACAAAACAATTGTTTTTAACCCTTTACCCAACATAACAGCCAAAACTGGCCAGCGCTATTCACAAAAGTCACTAATTAATTTTCATTTTTTGTCTCAAAAACATAGGTTATGACAACTCTTTGAAAGGAACTCGTCGAGCTCATTCCAATGAGGGGTCATAACCTATGTTAAAAAAAATTTAGTCATTCAAGAATTTTGTTTGCAAGTGTCGTCTGCTTTTCATGTTAGGTAAAGAGTTATGTAAACACTTGCTAAACTAAGGCTCCCCTTGTTGGTAACATGGTTTCTTTGAAAAAAATACGTTTCAAATCAGATTTGAAAAATAATTTAGCACTCTACCAGTTCAAGAAAAATGATAAATTCATAGTAATTTGTGTATTTTTATACATACCAATGGCCCAGACATAGCTGGTGCTAACTCTAAATTATCCAGGGCCAAACACAAATTTTGCCCCCCAATCCCCAAAATTTGCATCAAAAACTGAAAATTAATGTCCTATGTGGCCCTCCATACATTTGACAACTGCGCATGCGCAGTGTCTAGGAAGTGCCGAAATTGCTGCCAAATATCAGTCCTTCTAGATTGTCTGCTAAATGTTATAGTCAGCGGGGAGGTATGAGTGCCCACTCATGGGAAGGCCATCCCCGTCTGGGCCATTGGTAAGTATAAAAATATACAAATTACTATGAATTTATCATATTTTTTACACAGTAACCAATGGCCCAGACATAGCTGAATGGTAAATAGGTTGGAGGGCCTAGGACATAAAGGAAAATCCAATAACTCAACTACTACAAATAGATTATCTCCTACAGGAGAATAGGAGAGCACGGAATTACATATATCCTTCATATTTAATAAAATAAGAAGGACATGACATCAACAAAGTAATTGAGTATAACTCCATATATAATACTTTATTAACATTCAGCATAACCCATTATGCTAATTCGGTGAAGGGAAGCCAAAATATAAAGAAAGTCCAGGGAATGAGACTCTTTATATTAAATTAAAAGTGTCCGAGGATTGTATATAAACACTCGTTTGACACATGACATATACAAATGCTTCATACTGAGCTACACTTTAAAAATATTACATAATTGTCATCACAATTGCTTCCACTGAGCTACACATTAAAACCATCCCAGTACCGACCCGGAGCTACTGACATCGGAGGAGGTCTTCTCTTGCTTTTCACTATAAAGCCAGGTGTTGATAAGGGAAAACCATTCCCCCCCTTCCCCTTGTTCTGGGTCACACAAGCATAGAATGAAGAGGGCAGTGGAACAGCGTCAATGCTGGAATGGAAAACCTAAATAACTATAGCTGTAAACATTTTAATAGTTTTATCCCTAATTTCCAACACTGCGATCATGAGATTCATCCACAGATAACGCATGGAGTTCACTAACTCTTCTAGCAGATGCAAAGGCTAAGAGAATTGCAGTTTTATAGGTCAAAAATTTGAACTCTACAATGTCTAACGGCTCTAACGGAGCTTCTTTGAGCTTCAACAGAACCCAGGCTAAATTCCATTTTGGAACTAACCTGCAAGTTCTAGGTCTATTAATCGAGAAATTTCTAACCAATATATAGATAGATGGATAGAGAAACATTAGACCTGATGTCCAAGCTACCTTGATGAACGTAAGTGTCTGATAACATAGACCTATAGCCTTTGATAGTGACGGGCTGCAGTTTAAGAACGTCAAACAAGTAGACCAAAAATTGGCAATGTCTGGTATGGAAGGATCATAAACGTCTGACTGATCCTTACACCAACGTTAGAAAAAACCCTCCACTTTGCTGCATAATTCAGCGAAGAGTAGGTCCTCCTACAGTTAGAAATTGTGTCCACTGCTCGTCCTGTAAAGCACTTCCTGTGCAAGAAGGACCGCACAACAGAAATACGTGAAGGTTGAGACCTTGCGGGTTGTGATGCAGTGTGCGTGACTTCCCTTGATAAAGAAGGTCCTCCCTTGGAGGAAGCTTCTGGGGAATGTCCGATAACAGACACCTGAGAAGATTGATCCAAGGTTTCTATGCCGACAGAGATGCTACTAACAGAATCTTGCAATGGGATTGCTTGATCTTTAGCAAGATCTGTTGAATTAACGAAGTTGGAGGAAATGTGTATCCTATCATTCCGTCCCATGAAATCGAGAAAGCGTCTACTGCATACGCTCGAGGATCTGGACATGGCGACACGTAAGTCTGCAACTGATTGTTGAGATGTGTCGCAAATAAGTCTATCATTGGTTGATCCCACTGGTAGCAATCTGTCTGAACACCCGCTTGTTGAGAGTCCATTCTGATGGCAACATGCGGCCCTTCCGAGAGAGCGAGTCTGCCAACACGTTCAGATGACCCAGAATATGATGGATAGACAGTTGAACTTGATGATTCAAGACAAACAGAAGGATTCTTTCCGTTAACTGGCATAACGGAATCAAATGCGTGCCACCCTGGTTCCTTATGTATGCTACCACTGTCGAGTTGTCCGACAATATCTGAACATGAGCGTTCTCTATAATGTGAATCCATTGTTGTAGCGCTAGCCATATTGACATCATTTCTTTGATGATTATGTGCTTGACTAGGAACTCTGGGTCCCAAAGACCCTGGCATTTCGAGTCTGTTGGAATTAGGGTCGCGCCCCAACCGATCTGACTCGCATCTGTCATAATTGTGAAAGCCGGATCCGGCAAATGCAGTGGAACTCCTTTAGTTAACCACTGAATATCTGCCCAAATCTGAACTTTTTGTTTTACTTTGTCCATTAAAACAATATTCGTTTCGAGCGAATGCGTCTTCACACTCCAGTTCTGTGTAAAGAATATCTGGAGAGGACGTGTGCGCAAGCGGCCCATCGAAATGAGTTCCGCGGCCGCACCGCACAGACCCATCAGTCGCATGAACTCCCTCGCTGTTACTCCACTGAGTGTAGACAAAAAAGCGAGTGTAACAACTGACTAATTTTGCTCTGGGTAACTGCAGATGAACCAGATTGTTTTGAGTCTTGAAGCTCATACCCAAGTGGATGAACGACTTGGACGGAGCTAGATCCGACTTCTTCTCATTTACTATGAAACCGAGATGTCGGAGCAGTAGAAGCAGACTCTGAACATCATTCTGAAGAATATCTTGTTGCCATATCTCTGAAGAATGTCGTCCAAGTAAACCGACGTTACCGCAGATGAATGAGCTCGGAAATAAGACATTACCGAGTTCATTATTCGAGTGAATGCCCAGGGAGCTAGATTCAGACCGAAGCACATTGCTTGGAACTGATATACTGTCCCCTGAACGGCGAACCGTAGGTACTTTCTGAATGCCGGATGTACCATGACATGAAAGTACGCATCTTTTAGATCTATGCTTGCCGCATAGTCGTTCACTAGTATGCTCGCTTTTACCGACTGAATGGTTTCCATATAGAACTTTGGAGCTACGATAAGTTTGTTTATCCAGCTCAAGTCTATTACTGGTCAGAACGAGCCGTCTGGCTTCGGTACGAGGAACAGGTGACTGTAGAAACCTAAAGATTTGTGGTTTTCTACAACCTCTATTGCGTTCTTTTGTAGAAGAGAGCTTATCTCCGAAAGGAGAGATTCTCTTTTTGATGGGTTTGACGGAAGTTGAGTCCACTGTGGACATCGTGTTAGCGGTGGTTTGGCTTGGAAGAATCTTAGTTCTTCCAAGGCTACATTTCTCACCCACCGATCTTCCGTAATGGTTATCCAGTTTGTCACGAATCTTGATAACCTCCCGCCAACTGGAACACAACAGAGGTCCTGACCTTCACCTGTAGGACCTGCTAGGCTTGCAGGAAAAGAAACTACATCCTATCCGTGAAGAGCCTCTGCCCGCCGGCTTGGGGGCGTCTGACTGGTTGTTTTGGCTAGACCCACGCCCCCTACCAGAGTCGCTAAACTGACGATTTTGCGAGTAATTATAAGAGGATTTTTTATATCCTCGCGAGGAGTTTCCTCTGAACGATTTTTGTCTAGAGCCTCCTGTTTGACTCTTATCTGCATGTGTGGGTTTATTTGAAGCCGACTTTAAAAGCAGAGTATTTGACGCTTTCTTTGTAGCTTGGTCACAGACCAGAGAAAGCTTATCGTCGAACATATCCTGATAGAGGAGCGACTCTAAGAGAGTTTTTCACCTTGTCATCTATTAAAGATGACGACGCAAGGGCTACATCACATCTAACTAACTCCAAATTAGCCACTGTAAGGGCAGAGTTATACGTGGTAAACAGTATAGCTCTGGAAAGAACCCTCAAGGAAGAAGGAACATCCTCAAACTCCTTTCCATTGAGACGTTGTGCCATAGCTCTCGTCAGGTGATCTGCGTATGACATAGCGTCTAAATTCGCCCTATTTGTAGAAATTGCTGTCTCAATTGTTTCCGGGCAAATAGTAAATGAAGGAGGTAAGGCCAAATCTAGGTCCTCAGTCTGCTCATTTAAACGCAGAGGTACTCTCTGGACACCTTCCTCTACCATTTTAATTGGACGTGGTCCAACAGACGGTATCTGAACGGAAGATGAGGAAAGAAAGCTGTCTTTTCTCTTTCCACTGGAAAGACTGAATATAGCGTTATTTGGGAGAGCAAAAGTGTTTGACACTAGTTTCGACTGCACCGAGAAGGAAAGGACATCCTCCCTTGACCGGATATAGTCGACGCTAGCAGCTTTTTATGTCTAGATGCAGCAGTCTGATTCGCTGGAACAATCTGAGGAAAGTATTGATGGATAAAATCCATTGCTACCATGTGTTGTTCCGAAAGGGATGGGTCCGTATCCTCCAAATCCCTTTCTGCATCCGATTGAATCAGAACTTCCTCACGGTCCTCTGCCTCTGAGTGGGCAGATGACTGGACCGACCCAGCATCTTCGGACAGCTCATGCTCCAAGACTGCAGGAACTTGCTTGGCCGCTGACTGCTCCTGGGACTGTGTGTCCGTAAAGGCTCTTTTCTGCAGACATCCCACTGAACAAGGCCTCGTCTCCTTGGCTACCGGATGCTGTGACTTTTTAACAGACGAGCGGTCCTTGCTCGGCGATTCCGGTAGGATATCGGACGTCACATAGCCAAGGTGCGGTCGTGTGTGCTGTACTGACTTGGAAGAAGCTCTACTCTCAGCCGGCCCCGGCTGACTAAATGACGGAGTGTCCCGGACCGATTGCGTGGCCGTAAGCTCCGACTGAAGCAAGTTTCTAACCCATATTTCTATCCTCGACCACTACAGACACAGCCAGTGTCGCAGTGCCCACAGCTTCACCAGACGAGCTAGCTGGTGACAGGGGTTTATGACCACAGGGGCGTGGTTTATTGCCCTGTCTAATATTTGAGAGCACTTTAGCTGCTAGCTCTGATTGAATATCATTTTGTGATGACAGATGCACACTAATGGACGGAGTCACGAAACCATCACCATGTTCTTCTTCCTCTGAAATGGAAACTGAAAGACTAGAGTGACTGTGCGGCGAGAGGACAGGCATAGTCCTCTCACCGCTAACAACATACTGTGACACACATCGCCAACATTTGTCATCCCAGTTGACACAAGCAGCACAGGAATTAGTGCGAGTACAATGACTACAAGACATACAAAAGTCGTGTGAATCTGAGGAAGACTTCCTCGAATTACAATTTGAACAATAAGCTTTCATTATAGAAAAATATGAAAGTCAACAGTACTCGCACTTAACTCCCAATATACTGAAAAAGATACATTAAACAATCAATGAAACAATGATTCAAAAAAAAAATTTCAAAAAAAAAATACGCCTAAACACCCCTAGGGTGAGGACGTAACCATGGGGATAAACAGAATAAACATTCTGTAAAAGTTAAACTCCCAAGAAATTTTCATATAAAAAATTTCAATAAAAAAAACAAAAAGCCTGGGAGTTTAACAGGAGGGCTTCAGAGAAGGATAGGGAAGGAACACTTAACAAACAGTAGCTTAATCATTAGGAAGAATGATAATTCAGGTGATCCCTTGAAAATGGGTAACTAGAAATAATTTTGTTCAAAAATTATAAAGTTACAGCCCTGAACATAAAAAAGCACTGTTCCTTCCTTCCATGGTTCTATTCTATCCTCTGATCCACCATAATTATCTCATCAAAACAGAGATTTAAAAGCACAAAAGTCAGTCTGCTGTTATCTGACAGAGGGCCAAACAAGGAATGATATTTGGCGGCAATTTTGGCACTTCCTGGACACTGCACATGCGCAGTTGTCAAATGTATGGAGGGCCACATAAGACATTAATTTTTTGTTTTTGATGCAAAATTTTAGGGATTGGGGGGCAAAATTTGTGTTTGGATAATTTTAGAGTTAGCTCCAGCTATGTCTGGGCCATTGGTTACTGTGTAAAAATACTTATTTTTCAGGAGGTGAAAAGTTTCTGGAGAGCTTGTAGCCTTGTCAGAAAACCTGTTGCTCTGCCACTGATTAACCCTCAATCTAACTAATGACTGAAGGAGACCAGTACCATTCACAAAAATAGCAATTCAAATTTTTGTATCCAAAAACATCCCTTAAGACACTTATCAAGCTTGTTCCAATGAGTAGTCATGCACTATGTATTTGAGGCAAAAATGAAATGATTGCATTATTCAAGAAATATTTGTGCAAGTGTTATCTGCCTGTTAAGGATTAAAATGGTGAACATTACTCAGAAAAGAAAAAATCTGACAAAACTGGTTTTCAAACTTGATGAAGATACTATGGAAACAAAATTACGTCTCAACAATAGGTAGGCATTGCAGGTACAAATAATCAAATTGTAATGACAACTGCTGAGGTGAGCTTCGACTTTTACAAAAATCCACAAACTAAGGATCATAACTTGAGCAAGAAAAACAGACAAATCTGGGTTTTTATAAACTCAGTCTAGAAATTATTACCTACCAATATTTGCTGGAATTCATTAATGTTTGTGAGATCATGCTAACAGGCTAAAAATCACAAAAATCAATATACTAAAGGCCATAACTCATTCAAAAAAGAAATACACAGAACTGGTTTGCAAACTCCATCAAGATATTATACAGTGGAGCCCATTTAATTACATATCACTTAACTGAATAATCCTGTTAATTGAATAAAACTTCCCAACACAAAACCATTTACCATACCTTCAGAACAATTTGACCTGTTAACTACATATAGCTTTAAGAGAAAACATCTGTCAATTGAATATAAAATTTTGTAATTATTCTGTCAACTACTGAATTCCAAATGTTTTTATAGACCCTAGTTGGCTTTAGTATAACCAATGTAGGCATTTATTCTCTTATATCTTGTTTGACAGAGCTCCGGTAGTAAGAGAATAAATGATAAATGCTCTCTTTATTACTAAAAACACCCACCAACAGACAAATCTATCTTTTTAACTCAATCTAGAAATTATTATATCCCGGTACCAATATTTGTTGGAATTCATCAATGTTTGTGAGATTGTCCTTACAGGTTAAAAATCCCCAAAAATCAATAAAATAAAGGCAATAACTCAAGTAAGAAATATCATATGGAACTAGTTTGTAAAGTCAATCAAGATATTATAAGGTGGAGCCCCCTTAATTACATATCTATTGAATGAATAATCCTGTTAATTGAATATAACTTCCAAAGAAAAACACATTTACCATACCATCAGTACAAATTTGACCTGTTAATTGCATATAGCTTTAAGAGTCAACACCTGTCAACTGAATAAAAAATCTTGTAATATATCTTGTAATTACTCTGACAACCACTGAATTTCCAACGTTTTTTAACCTATTTGGCTTCAGAATATCCAATATAGGCATTTATTCTATTACATATTGCTTGAGATAGCAGTATGAGCTCTGTTAAACAAGGTGTAGAAGAATAAATGATAATGCTCTGTTTATCACAAAAATATAGTAAAATGACCAAATACCTGTTTTTGGATATTCCTGTTAACCGAATATTTTTCACTGGCAAATTGGCTATTCAATTAACAGGGTTTCAATGTAGTAGAAACTCACATACTGAAAATTGTTAAAATCTACTGACATTTTTTAGGGGCTATGTTAATGGTTAAGAATCATTCTTAATCAATGAACTAGGGACCATAACTGTGATTAGAAAAGTTGGAGAAGACTAATTTTTGATCTCGATCAAAAATTTATGAAATCTATGAATGTTTGTTAAATAATGATGCAAATAATGTAGGAATAATGATACATACCTGCCCAGATGATTGTCAAACTATTTCATCAAACCATAATCTGACCTGTCAAAACTGGACACTCAATTAAAAATGTCTGAAATTTGTTATCATTTGTTCAACTTACCAAACTAACAAATTGGAATGTTGAAATGCCTGCTCATCCACATAGGGGGATGTTCACCTACCGACTTCACTAAAACATATTATCACACATCTATTAATGTAAAACACAGGGTTTGCATTGTTCTGCCTGTATGATAAAAATAAAGTTGTATTGCACATGTGGTCATACAAAACAAGTTTCATTCAATTTCCAACGTAAACTGAGAAGGAACCCATCTAAATAAATCACATCATCATTGATCGAATGCACCCGAGTCGAGATCATTTGGAAATTCAAAGTTCCTCATTTAGATTTGTTTAATCAGGATATTTAAACAATCAGATTCAAGTAAAAAAGTTTTAAAATAAAAATAACATTCCGACTGCTTGTTCCTTGACAAATACTTTCCACAACTGGTCATATAATGATGGAGTGTGCTAAACTTATTAGCTATTTAAAAACTTTTTGTTGTCTTATTCCCCACAGTTTAGTCAATATTTGAAGTTCGATCATCGTGACCATGACACTGATCACTGTCAATTGGTTTCGAACAATTGAATGCGGTAAAAATCAAAAAGCAAATTAGCGTTGGTACCCTGCCAACTAACAGTGATGTCGTGTTGGCAACGAAGGAAAAGCAGCAATTATCAACTTAAAAAGTGCTTTTAGTTTGATTTTCGTGTAGACTGGTTGTTACATGGGAGGTGTGTGATAAATACAGAACCGCACATATGTTTGATGGGTTAAGAATTATCGCACCTGATTGCTTTGGCCCAGGATATCACAAGAGCCTTTGGGTCTATTGCTTTGGCCCAGGATATCATGAGAGCTTTTGGCTCTTGTGATATCCTGGGCCAAAGTAATCGTGTGCAATAATTCTTAACCGATTCAAATGTATGTGTGGTTCTGTATATTTATGTCAAGTTATCACAACTGGACTAAAAATATTGGTAAGAAAACTAAAAGTGCATACTCGTCCTTTTTATTTACTGAAAAATTACCTCAATGCAAAATAAATTAATCAGAATATGTACCTTTAACCGTATCAAATTTGTTGCATTTTTCCAATCTTTGTCTGGTCTCATTTTTGTGACTCTAGGAAATCTAATGGAGATTCCACCTGCAGTATGGATTTCAGCTTTACTAAACTCTGCTCCAGAAATTTCCCACACTGGAGCTTCTTTAGGGTCTTCAACGACAAAATCTGGTACTAGCTGTTTTTTAACATCCAGCCACACTGGAACCTTGCTGAAGTCTTTGCTTATTTTCTTTACTTTTAGTGATGTCTGAAGTTGTTCAAGGGTTTTATCATCATAACCACTGCTTACTTTTGTAACTGTCCGCCACAGTTTTGAATCTGGATCATACACTCCCATCAGAAATACTGACATAATTCCACCTATGGAACAACAAGCATATTATATTACAATAATCTTATTAAACCTATTATTTTTTAAAAATGAAACTTGGTGTTTCTGACTTGCTGAGGAAATGAGGTTTTTGACTTAATCCTCAAAAGAGGGTACCAAGGGCCATTTTGATCATCTAGTTACAAAACATGAACAGCTCAACAGTCAACAGTGTTTAAGTCCAAGTGTTTAACCCTTTACATAACATGCCAAAAATATTACCTTTGCTAAAATTTGCTTCAATATGTCAAGGGTTTTTTAACCCTTAAGGGGTTATTTCCAACTCTCATGACCTCAGAATAGGTTCCTTAACATGCAATCATGAGGAGGCCCTGCTTACAATAGGTAAATTACCTAGGCAGTGGCTTCTAGTCAAGTCTTTGCTGCCTAAACAGGCAGCCAAGACTTGACAAGAAATCCCTAAGCCATTGGACATGTACAGGCTATGGTCTGGTTGAAATTCAGGACAACTGTCCAGGCCCTTAAGGGTTAACATAGATTATGACCGACTATTGGAATGTGCTTGTCAGACTCGTTTTAATGTTTAGTCATAAATTTGTGTTTTGTTTGTTCAAATAACAATGAAATGACATCAAAGGGTTGTCGATGTGGTTTGGTAATAATTATTTTTGTGTTCTTTTGTTTTGCTTTTCCTGAAAGGAAAAGATATTTGTTTTGAACAGATTATTTGACATTTCCTAAAATGAAAAGACATGTGTTTTCCTATGACCATTATTATTTTTTATTACCTTTTGATTAGTTTTTTTTTTTAAAACTATAATCTCAGAACTATGAACCAATAGACAGATAGTGGTCTAAATACTGAGCAAGTAAAAACTTGTTTCCATATATGTGCAATGAAAAATTCAGGTTTATTCATAATAGGACCAAAATTGCAACCAAAAGTGACCATTTTGTGCAAGGAAACTTCATAAAAATTCCTGCAAGGTGACTTTGTGCATGCTTCCCATCCAGTGCCTTGAAGGAAGATATTTAGTTGTAGATCTGTTTAGCTTTTCACTTACGCCCAAATACTTTTCTGCACCCAAACTGCCCAACTCTTGATTAAACAATATCTTAAAACCAAACTCAAAATCCGGCCATTTTGGACCATACTCTCAGGACTGTCAGTTTAAAGCACACTGGAAGGCTCTATAGATTGATACAGTAATGTCTGCTTACAATACATGTAAAATAAATTGACACTAATCCCAAGACCAAAATTGCTGGCAAAAAGTGTCTATTTTGTGCAGGAAAACTTTGTAAAAATTCAACAAGACAACTTTGCACACTCTTCCTATACAGTGCTTCATAGGAAGATAATTAGTTGTAGGTCTTTTCACTCATACCCAAATCTTTTTCTACATAAATATACCCAAATTTTGATTTATATATATCTCATAATAAATAAAACAAGAAGGACGCCAACGCCCTATAGCTCACCAACATTCCTCTTTGGTAGTAACTTTGGCAAACACAAGAACTGTATCAAACAGGCTCATAACATGCGACAAAGCTTACCTAAACACAACCTCTTAAAAGTAAAACACAAAAACTGACATAAACACTAAGTTAAACATGAAATTCTGAGCTAAACAGAAAACTAAATGCAAATAAAAATGTCAAGAAAAATGTTTAAAATGCAGGGTATGAGGAGGGGTTAATCATGGAACAATGATACTGAGGAACATGTATGATGAATATAAGTGCCATGGGAAGAGAAGGAGCACAGCAGCTGACCTAAACACTAAGTTAAACATGAAATTCCGAGCTAAACAGAAAACTAAACGCAACTAAAAATATCAAGAAAAATGTTTAAAATGCAAGGTATGAGGGGTTAATCATGGAACAATGTTATTTAGGAACATGTATGATGAATATAAGTGCTATGGGAAGAGAAGGAGCACAGCAGCTGACCTAAACACTTAGATAAACATGAAATTCTGAGCTAAACAGAAAACTAAACGCAACTAAAAATGTCAAGAAAAATGTTTAAAATGCAGGGTATGAGGGGTTAATCATGGAACAATGATACTGAGGAACATGTATGATGAATATAAGTGCCATGGGAAGAGAAGGAGCACAGCAGCTGACCTAAACACTAAGTTAAACATGAAATTCTGAGCTAAACAGAAAACTAAACGCAACTAAAAATGTCAAGAAAAATGTTTAAAATGCAGGGTATGAGGGGTTAATCATGGAACAATGATACTGAGGAACATGTATGATGAATATAAGTGCCATGGGAAGAGAAGGAGCACAGCAGCTGACCTAAACACTAAGTTAAACATGAAATTCCGAGCTAAACAGAAAACTAAACGCAACTAAAAATGTCAAGAAAAATGTTTAAAATGCGGGGTATGAGGGGTTAATCATGGAACAATGATACTAAGGAACATGTATGATGAATATAAGTGCCATGGGAAGAGAAGGAGCACAGCAGCTGACCTAAACACTAAGTTAAACATGAAATTCTGAGGTAAACAGAAAACTAAACGCAACTAAAAATATCAAGAAAAATGTTTATAATACAAAGTAAGAAGGGTTAATCATGGAACAATGATACTGAGGAACATGTATGATGAATATAAGTGCCCTGGGAAGAGAAGGAGCACAGCAGCTGACCTAAACACTTAGTTAAACATGAAATTCTGAGCAAAACAGAAAACTAAACGCAACTAAAAATGTCAAGAAAAATGTTTAACAAGCAGGGTATGAGGGGTTAATCATGGAACAATGATACTGAGGAACATGTATGATGAATATAAGTGCCATGGGAAGAGAAGGAGCACAGCAGCTGACCTAAACACTAAGTTAAACATGAAATTCCGAGCTAAACAGAAAACTAAACGCAACTAAAAATGTCAAGAAAAATGTTTAAAATGCAGGGTATGAGGGGTTAATCATGGAACAATGATACTGAGGAACATGTATGATGAATATAAGTGCCATGGGAAGAGAAGGAGCACAGCAGCTGACCTAAACACTTAGTTAAACATGAAATTCTGAGCTAAACAGAAAACTAAACGCAACTAAAAATATCAAGAAAAATGTTTAAAATGCAGGGTATGAGGGGTTAATCATGGAACAATGATACTGAGGAACATGTATGATGAATATAAGTGCCATGGAAAGAGAAGGAGCACAGCAGCTGACCTAAACACTAAGTTAAACATGAAATTCCGAGCTAAAACAGAAAACTAAACGCAACTAAAAACGTCAAGAAAAATGTTTAAAATGCAGGGTATGAGGGGTTAATCATGGAACAATGATACTGAGGAACATGTATGATGAATATAAGTGCCATGGAAAGAGAAGGAGCACAGCAGCTGACCTAAACACTAAGTTAAACATGAAATTCTGAGCTAAACAGAAAACACTGTGGTGTAGCGACACCGGCGTAAATTGTTTGGTCAATTTCCGGTTTGATTTTTTTCAAAGTAAACAGAGAAGTTGGAAAGCCACGAAAACCGTAAGTAGGTCTTTATTTTACGTTTTTATTCATTTCTGCATGCGGAGATTAACAACTAACCCTTCTCAAACTGCTAGAAATATGTTATGCATTGTGTAAATCTTGAAAACATCCAAAACACGATCATAAGAAGAACATTCATAGCACGAAACAGGGGAAAATATGTATTTTATCGCCAGTTTTGCTTAAAATACAGAGCTATAAATGGCGTTTGAGATCCCAGTTGTTGGGAGACCAAATCTCTGGTGCATTTTGATCTGTGCAGTTTGGAGAGCTGACTGATACTGAACTTTTAAAACATGTTTCGTTCGTCATTTTTAAAGTTGGTCGAATATTTTTTTACACTGGTTGGGTCTTTTTCGAGAAGAAAAAACTGAACGGTTGAGACAAAATACACTGTACAGATTTGTCTTGCCATTCGATGCAGTCTTTAGTGGAAAATGTTCATATATTTTTAATTAACTGATTCTGGTGAGTCGGGCTCTTGGTTCATGAAATGTTCGAGTGTTCATGTTATTTTTTTCGAAAAGAGGGGGTTGAAACGCTTCGAATCGTTTCATTTAATCCCAACTGGACCATCTAGAATGAAAAGTTAAAAAATTTATAGTAATTTATATATTTTTTATACTTACCAATGACCCAGACATAGCTGGTGCTAACTCTTTAAATTCTAGGGCCAAACACAAATTTTGCACCCCCAATCCCTAAAATTTGCATCTAAAACCAAAAGAAATCATGTCCTGAAGGTCCTCCATACTTTGCCCTTACTGCGCATGCACAGTGCCAAGGACATCCCGAAATTGGCGCCAATTTTCATTCTTACAAAACAGTGCCTGGTCAGCGCTATGTACTCACTGGGGAGGTATGAGTTCCCAACTCCTGGGAGGGCCATCCCCGTCTGGGTCATTGGTAAGTATAAAAAATATATAAATTACTATAAATTTTTTAACATTTTTATACTGTACCAATGACCCAGACATAGCTGAATAGTAAAAAGGCTGGAGGGCCTAGGACATAGAGGAAAATCCAATAAGCTCAACTATATAAATAGAGTCAACCCCTCGAGGAGAAAAGGAGTATTAGGCTTTACATGTGTCTTTCTTATTTTATGTTAAATTAGAAAGACACAACACCCTTCATAATTGAGCATAATAACATTCATGTTCTCTATTAACATCCAGTATAACCCCTTATACTAATTATTTTTAAAGTAAGCCAATAAATAAAGTTAGTCCAGAGAATTGAGACTCTTTATATTCTCTTAAAAGTGTCCGAGGATTGTATATTAACACCCGTTTGACACAAGACATATCAAATAGCCCAGAGCGAAGAGGGCAGCAGGACGGAGTCACTGCCGGAACAGAAAGCCTGCATAACTATAGTTGCAACTGTTTAGTGGACGACATTCTGAGCAACAGATAACAGACCTAAACAATGTAGGTCTCCAGAAATGGACTCAATATTTCTGAGATAAAAATTCGTGAATGTGGATGGTTGAGACCAATATGCAGCCTTCATTAAATCTGTAATAGCAACACTATTTGCGTAAGCCCAAGATGTAGAAAGAGCTCTTACTTCATGAGCCAAAATCTTAAGCACAGACTGCTGAGATGAAGATAGATTATCATATGCAGTACGGATAGATAATTGAATCCATCTAGCAATAGAATGGACCGAAATGTCCTTTCTATTAGGCATCAGAGACAGAAAGAAGCGTTTTCGTCCCTTTCTGATAAACTGAGATCTTTGTTTATAAATACGTAAGGCTCTAACAGGACAGAGCAAAGGCCTACGGCCGTCTGAAGACGGAAGGGCCTTAATAACAATGGGTTCCGGATATTTATTAGGAGCCTGATTCTTAGCCAAAAATCCCACATTAGTGGTAAAGGTAATAGTGCTCCCGACACTACGATAGTGAGAATCATCCACCGATAGTGCATGAAGCTCACTGACTCTTCTAGCAGAAGAGAAAGCTAAGAGAAATGCTGTCTTATAAGACAAGAATTTGAAATCTACTGTCCCAAGAGGCTCAAATGGCTTTTCTTTCAGCTTAAGAAGAACCCAAGCTAAATTCCATTTAGGAATTAATCTAAGAGTTCTGGGTCTATTTATTGAGAAGTTTCTAACTAATTTAGATAAAGAGACATTCTGGGTCTATTTATTGAGAAGTTTCTAACTAATTTAGATAAAGAGACATTAGATCCAATTTGTAAACTATCATGGTGTGCATAGGTATCGAAAGAAGATCCTCTCGTGGAGGAAGCTTTCGCGGGAAGTCCCACAGCAGACACCTGAGTAGATTTATCCACGGTCTCTGTGGAGACAGAGATGCTACCAACAGAATTTTGCATTGAGATAGCTTTATCTTTAGCAATATTTGCTGAATTAACGGCGCTGGAGAATACGCATATCCTATCATTCCGTCCCACGAGATCGATAGAGCGTCTACTGCATAAGCTCGTGGATCCGGACATGGTGACACATACGTCTGCAACTGATTGTTGAGATGTGTCGCAAATAAGTCTACCATTAGCCGTTCCCATTGGTAGCAAATCTGATTGAATACTTGTTTGTTGAGAGTCCACTCTGACGGCAACAAGCGACCCTTCCGTGAAAGGGAGTCTGCTAAAACATTCAGACGACCCGGAATATGACGGACCGAAAGTAGAACTTGGTGTTCTAGAACAAACAGAAGGATTCTTTCCGTTAAATTGAATAACGGAACGGAATGAGTGCCTCCCTGGTTCCGGAGATATGCCACTACTGTCGTATTGTCGGATAGGATTTGGACATGTGCTTTCTGAATAATGTTCATCCAATGACGTAATGCAAGCCAAATTGACATCATTTCCTTGATGTTTACGTGCTTGCCTAGAAACTGCGGATCCCAAAGACCCTGGCACTTCGAATCCGTTGGGGCCAATGTTGCACCCTAACCTGTTTGACTGGCATCCATCATAATCGTAAAACCCGGATCCGGCAACTGCAGTGGAACTCCCTGAGTCAACCACTGAATGCTTGCCCAAGTCTGAATCTCTTGTTTCTCTTGATTTGACAAGAGAACGTCTGTATCGAGAGAATGAATCTTCACACTCCAATTCTGAGTTAAGAAAATTTGGAGAGGACGAGTGCGCAACCGCCCCATCGGAATGAGATCCGCAGCGGCTCCGCACAGACCTATCAGTCTCATGAACTCCCTCGCTGTGACTTTGTCTGAGTGAAGACAATAGCGAGCGTAACAACTGATTAACTTCACTCTGGTTAACGGCAGACGAACGAGATTGTTGTGCGTCTCGAAGCTCATTCCCAGATGAGTGAATGACTTGGACAGCACCAGATCCGACTTCTCCTCGTTTATTATAAAACCGAGACGTCGGAGTAATAGAAGCAGATTCTGCACATCGTTCTGAAGCGTTAACTCGTTGCCGTACCTCTGTAGAATGTCGTCCAGGTAGGCCGACGTTACCGCAGACGAATGAGCTCGGAAATGAATCATTACCGAGTTCATTATTCGAGTGAAAGCCCAGGGTGCTAGGTTCAGTCCGAAGCACATCGCCCGGAATTGATATACAACTCCTAGGACTGCAAAGCGTAGATACTTTCTGAATGTCGGATGTATCATGACATGAAAGTACGCATCTTTGAGATCTATGCTTGTAGCATAGTCGTTCACCCGAATACTCGCTCTGACCGATCAAATCGTCTCCATATAGAACTTCGGAGCAACGATCAGCTTGTTTATCCAGCTCAGATCTATGACTGGACGGAACGAGCCGTCTGGTTTCGGAACCAGAAACAGATGGCTGTAGAAACCCGGAGATTCCTGGTCTTCTACGACCTCTACCGCGTTTTTCACGAGAAGAGACTGTACTTCCGATAAAAGAGCATCTCTTTTCTGCGGATTTGACAGAAGTTCAGTCCATCTTGGACTTCGAGTTAATGGAGGCTTTCGTTTGAAGGATATTCGTAGTCCTTCCGAAATTACCCCTCTGACCCAGGGGTCGTCCATAATTGATGCCCACTCGTCTGTAAAACTCGACAACCTTCCGCCCACCGGAACACGATAGAGGTTCAAACCATCACCTCCTGGACCTGCGAGGCCTGCGGAAGGAGAAACCACGTCCTCCGCGACCCGCACCTCGACCTGTCGACCTCGGGACGTCAGACCGGTTGTCTCGGCCCGAATAACGTCCCGCACGTGAGTCGCTGCCTTGACGGTCTCTAGAATAAGACCTAGAGGACGAATAAGAACCTCTATAGGAACTTCTCTTGGGCGTACTTGTCCCAGAAGTGCCTGTCTTACTCTTATCTGCTGTATCCGACTTTTTGGAAGCGGATTTAAAAAGCAGAGAATCCGAAGCTTTCTTAGTTATCTTATCATAGATTGCTGAAAGCTTGCCGTCGAAGAGAAGCTCTCCGGAGACCGAAGCGACTCTGAGAGAGTTCTTCACCTTACTATCCACGCGCGTGGATGTAGCTAGGGCTGCGTCACGTCTAACCAACTCCAGGTTTGCCACTGAAAGGGCGGAGTTATACGTGGAATAAGCTACTGCCCTTGAAAGAAGTCTTAATGAGGATTGTATATCCTGGAATTCTTTCCCCTGAAGACGCAATGACAGCGCCTTAGTAAGGTGGTCTGCGTATGATAAGGCGTCTAAGCTTTCTCTGTTAGACGTTATTGTCGTCTCCAACGTCGCGATTGGAATAGACATAGACGACGGTAATGACAATTCCAAGTCTTCCGCTTCGTCGTCTAAACGCAGAGGAACTCTCGGTATGCCCTGTCCTGCCGTATCGAATTTATTCCTTGAATTGATGAACGGCAGATTGAGAGCATTGGTGGACAAGAAACCAGCTTTGCCTGTTTTGGAAGCAAGCTTAAAGATAGCGTCGTTCAATAATTCAAATGTTCTTGTGACATTATTGGACTGAGTCAGAAACTCAGGGACGATGTCTCTGAACCGCTCAAAGAATTCTGTGTCCAATGACGCTATCAGTCTCTTATCCGGCATCGCAGCTGTCTGGTCCGACGGAACAACTTGTGGCAGGTAATACCGGATGAAATCTACGGCAGCTTTATGTTGTTCCGAAAGGGATAGCTCCAAATCCTCGGAATCCCTTTCGCCATCCTGTCGGACCTCCTGATGTTCTCGGTCGTCCGCACCCGATGCTTCGGCAGAGCGAACCGACCCAGCGTCGTCGGATAATTCATGATCCGACGCAGGTTCCGTCGTTTGCTGGGATGCTGCGATAATTTGTGCTATTTGGGATAGCACGTCCGTCACCGAGGCCTGTGGAGTAGCGGTCTTACGCTGCTTAGCCGCTGGAAGCTCCGTGTGAACTGACTCCTGCATATTTCTCTTATGCGAACGTCCGGAGTCTACAGGCCTCTTATCCCTGGCTACCGGATGGCGTGATCTGGTCGCCGTGGAATCCGTGAATGGCGAAGCTGGCTGGATATCCTTGGTCACGTAGCCAAGGTGCGGTCGTGTGCGCTGCTGAGAGGATGAGGAAGCCTTTTGGACAGTCTCTCCGGACTGTCTATATAACGGAGCGTCCCGAGCGGCGGACGTATGCTCCGAATGCGACACATTTTGTACCACAACATCTGGTCCCAGATGTTGTTGTACGAGAGAGGCGCCTCTCTCGCTCGCAGCCCGGATGGACCTGGACGAGCTAGGAACCAGACTACTAGGCTTCCTCCGTTCTCTCCTCTTATCTGCCGTCACTGGGTGTGCACCTCGAATATTTATAGTGCTCGCATCACCCAAATCTCCTTCTTGGACCGCAACGGACGAACCCGGCTGCTGAACCATTCGATGAATGGACGCTACACCGGGCGAGCTAGCGGACGTCAACGCCGTCGATCCTACTAGGGACCTCTTAGGCAATTGGCGTATCTCCATGAGCACTTTTGGCGCTAGCTCTTCATTTAATTGTGACAACGGAGGCACACTATTGGACGACATCACGGAAACATCACCCTGTTCTTGTTCCTCTGAAATAGAGACTGATAAACTAGAGTGACCCTGCGGAGAAAGTACCGGCATGGCCCTTTCCCCGCTAACAACATACCGTGACACATGTTTCCAATGTTTGTCATCCCAAAATTCACATACTGAACAGGAGTTAGTGCGAGTACACTGACTACAATTAATACAATGATCATGAAAGTCAGAGGAAGATTTCCTCTTATTACAATTTGAACAATATCCTTTCATAGTGAAAAGAAGACAAAAAGTCCTAGTATTCGCACAAACCCCTGTAAACAAAGATACATAATAACATGATCCATTAACATAGAAAAAATAATTGAAATCAAAAAGAAATTTTGAATAAAAAAATTTTTCAGCAAAGCCCAAGTTTCTGAAAAGTAACGTTGAGCCCCAATGGATCCCAAGCCTAAGTGTGGACAAAAATTTTAAACATATTTTAAAAAATTAATGCAACACTTACGAATAATAATAATGTATCCTATAATGAGTTAAACTAGTACAAAGACAAAAAGTCCCCCTCACACAGAGACTGTTGCCAATGTAAACAAGCAGAAACATGACTCCAGGCACTGAAAACCCTGGCCCAAAATCAGTTACCAATAATACACTATCTGATGCAAAACAGAGACTTCCAGGGAAGAAACTGCAGAACATCAGATGGCAGATGCAGAACACTACGCCTAAACACCCCTGGGTGAGGACGTAAACATGGGAAAAAGAACAGAATTCATTCTGTTACCTAGCTAAATCTCCCAAGAAATTTTAGTAATAATATTACTCAAAAGTATGCCAAAAGCATGGGAGAATAGCAAGGTGGGAATCAAAGGAAAAGGAGAGAGGAAACACTGAACAAGCAGTGAAACTTAATAGCAAGAATGACAACAACAGGCCCATGCCTCGAAAATAGGCAACTTAACATAATTTCACTAAAAAATTTTAAGTTACAGCCCTGAATATTTTCTGTCACTCATTTTTCCTCTCCTCCTTCTATATCCACTTTAGATCCACCATTTCTCCAATATTTATGTGTCTGGCATCATTTAAACTGAGATTTACAAGCACAAATATCAGTCAGATGTGAACTGATGAAGGGCCAAACAAAGAATGATAATTGGCGCCAATTTCGGGACGTCCTTGACACTGCGCATGCGCAGTAAGGGCAAAGTATGGAGGACTTTCAGGACATGATTTCTTTTGGTTTTAGATGCAAATTTTGGGGATGGGGGGGCAAAATTTGTGTTTGGCCCTAGCATTTAAAGAGTTAGCACCAGCTATGTCTGGGTCATTGGTACAGTATAAAAATATACAAAGTTTAACTCCACAACATGGAACACGTTTATCTTAGTATATTTACAAACCGAACATTTCTAGTGCATATGACGAACCTGTTGCGGCGCTAAATGAATTTGACAGCAGCTGCACGAGTGGCATATCACTCAAGTGAAAGGGGCACAAAAGATGCGCATAAAACCTCAAACAGGGAGTGGGGTTGATTTTTTGTGATAATGTGTCTGATGTCTGTTACATTCGACCCACGGACTCAAAAAAATTAATTTTTGGTATTGCATTTTTAGTTTTCCAAGAAAAAAATAAAAGAATTAGACCAGTGTGCCTTTGAGTATGGACTTCCAAAGCCATACGTGTACGCTCCTCAGTCGCGTTCTGGGAGACGTTCCTACATGGAAAACTTCACATTTATCTAACAAATCTCATGCAGGGGCTCAGGACAAAGCGCAAAAAAAATAATAAAACCCCCCAAAACGATGGAGCATATGTACAAATTTCTTCTGCCTATCACGCCTCTATTGTATATAATCAGAATTTATCAGAGGCATGAATTGTGAATATCATTATATACCTTACCTCGCATAGGCGCACGTGCCAGGGGAGGAGGGTTGGTGGCAGCCCCCTTGAGTAGGGCAAAATCGATTTTTCCAGGCAAGTTTGCCGACCTATACATGCAGTTTCGATAATACAGGCTATTGTTTTCAATAACGGATTGCGTCTCAATGGACCCAAAATCCATAAAATAATAATGTAGGACGTACTGCATCAAAAAACTTATATTACGGACTTTGCGTCCAAGTTTGGACTAGGCCTACCCTCTGACCAAAGTGACAAAGCTTCTCTGAGTGTGGACAAATAATTTCAACGTATTTTTTCCAGCCGATTCCAAATGGAATGTTGCCGCCAAATTCAGCCATGCAGGCGTAAACCTAAAAAGTGACCGACGTTTTCCACAATTACTATGTTGGAATGGCAATTGGGAAACCCCCACACTGGCGCAACCCTTTTATTCTACGGCTAAAATTGGTGAGCATTTCACGAAGAGATGACATAAAAGATATGTGTGCAAGTTCGTCAACAGACTTTAGCGTGGTCCTGTGTTTAGCTGTCTGATTTTCAATTTCTTCCGTGAGACGTGAGATTATTTGCTTTTCGCTCTGTAATTTCGACCGTTTCTCAGAGATAGTGGGTGAACCTTCAAACCCTAACAGGTCAACGTCACCTTCCTTCCCACTGCTTGCTGAATTAATTTTCTTTCCGTCCATGCATAATTTGAATGTTTGTTCATCTGTTATTTTACCTGCATACGTATTAAGCACTTTATCCAATATACCTGGTTTCATTTCCACTGCTGAAAATGTATTCTGATCTTCTTTGACTTTGTGATAAGGGACAGCAAAATTTATTTTGGACTTCATTGGTTCATATAACCCCCTTTCTGAATTCTCATACACTAAAGCACCTCTATTCTTTGGTCCGCTCATGAATCGTAACCATTTGCCATGAAACAACTTGTACCCTATCCTCCAAAATTTAAATACGATTTCATTATATCGCATGTTGCATGTTGTATCGTTGTTGTACCACCAAACAACATCAAGGAACAAAAGGAACGCTAAATTATCCGTTGGAACTTCATTTTTTGCCACCAACTGATTGAACATTACCCAGTCTTTGAGTTTATCACAGCCCCTGAGGGTTTTTATAACCGATGGGAGAAGTTCTGTCAGTTCATTGATCACTGAAATATCAGATAATTCGCCCGGTGGTGTGAGAAGGTCAAGGTTGGGTGGACAAGCCTTCACTTGTTCATGCTCTTCCTGTAGTTTAACACGTTTTGACAATGGACTGCAGATATCTCGATGCAGTTCGTTGTGATTTGAAGTACCACGAACGCGAACAATCAGTGTATCCTCGTTGTATTCTGTATCGATTCTCAAATGTTTTGACAAGATGGAACTTGGAATTATGTTGAAGTTGTGACTACGATATCCAAATTTTCCAGTGTTGCAGTCCAACTGTAAGCAGCGAATTTTCAAATTTTTGTCTTGATGACTTGATACACTGTGCTGTACAACTTCATTGAAACACTCATATCTATTTAAACAGAAGTTACAACGGAATTTATCAAAATTATTCATTTCTATGTCAAACAGTCCGATGAATGAAAGAATGTTATCTTGACTAAACCGTTCAGTTACTTGTTGTCAACTGATGTCTCAGCCGTACAGCTATCAATGACTAAACCGGTGTATTCGTAAATGTTGCACCTCCTGGGTGAAGCCTCTTTTAAGCAATACTACGTGTGAGAAATCCTACTCACTTCTTCTCGTTTATAAAGTACACATCCATATAAAGGAAAACGAATATTTCACACATCAATATGCACCGAATCCGATTTATTCGTCTTTGAATGCGAGTTTATCCTGGTGTTTTTCACAAATACACCCCTGGCTTCACGAAATTTTGTGAATATTTAAATCCATATCGCATCACTTATGATCCTTCCGATCGATATACGGCCAATATGTCATACATTTACAAATATAATCTGTGATATCTTAAGAAAACGGGCGTATTGTTCAGAAAATCGCAACAATTTGACGGCAGTAAACGGATGTTTTTCGTAGAAATCTCACACGGGAAGTTGACCAGGCAATTTACGCTGGTGTCGCTACACCACAGTGGAAAACTAAAAGCAACTAAAAATGTCAAGAAAAATGTTTAAAATGCAGGGTATGGGGGGGTTAATCATGGAACAATGATACTAAGGAACATGTATGATGAATATAAGTGCCATGGGAAGAGAAGGAGCACAGCAACTGACCTAAACACTTAGTTAAAAACATGAAATTCCGAGCTAAACAGAAAACTAAACGCAACTAAAAATGTCAAGAAAAATGTTTAAAATGCAGCGTATGAGGGGTTAATCATGGAACAATGATACTGAGGCATAGCTATGATGAATATAAGTGCCATGGGAAGAGAAGGAGCACAGCAGCTGACCTAAACACTTAGTTAAACATGAAATTCCGAGCTAAACAGAAAACTAAACGCAACAAAAAATGTCAAGAAAAATGTTTAAAATGCAGCATATGAGGGGGTTAATCATGGAACAATGATACTGAGGAACAAGTATGATGAATATAAGGGCCATGGGAAGAGAAGGAGCACAGCAGCTGACCTAAACACTTAGTTAAACATGAAATTCTGAGCTAAACAGAAAACTAAATGCAACTAAAAATGTCAAGAAAAATGTTTAAAATGCAGGGTATGAGGGGTTAAATCGTGGTAGAATGATAATAATCATCATATAGCAGCATTATAAAGGCCATGATATGGAAATAGGGCGAATAAGTGACATAAACAGAAGCTTTAACATATTGGACACGTATGCTGACGCCGACCGATCGAGCCATGCCACAAGCTCACACAACTAAAGTTGGTGAGCTAAAAATGCAAATGACTTGAATTTTTTTCAGACAGATATTGTGCAGGGAGTTCTTTCAAAACTGGATGAGGCATCATTTGGTGTGTTGCGAAGGACAGATTAGGCCAGGGTTTCTGTCGTAACAGGACCTGTTTTTTATTTGTGTGAGGCACCTGACAGACTTTGAGTAGGCTCGCCATAACATTATATGAGTTTTTCATTTTTTTTAATTCAGTGCAGGGTCAAAATATTCACGTGGACATCTGAGTGCATACCCAATTCCCAATGAATCTTCTGAACAAAGTTACTGAACAAAGGCAAAACTGAAAATTAATCAAATCTGAATGCAGTGTTGGATGCTTATGGATGTTATGATAGGTAAAGGGTCAAGGCACTTATCAGGCTCAGAAGAACAAGGAAAGACCACTTCTGACACTAAATTTTAAATCACGACTGGTCTAATGCTTCCTCCATACGTTTGGAAATACTACAGAATTCCCTTTAAAGGAAAGAGAGATAATCATATATATTTCAAAAAGTAGGACTAAAACAGAGGCCAGCTAAAAAAATAAACACAACATCACACCCTGTGGGAAAAAAATATAGTCAAATAAAAAACATTCAACATCCCAAGACTGATGTGGAGATGGTAGGTAAAATGTTTCAAGAAATAATATCACACAACCAGGAGCAAATACAGGCCACCAATGAATCTCTGATAATAGGTTTGGGTGAAACGGCAGATCACATCACATATATGGGTCCTCAAATGATAAGTTAAAAGAAGTTAATCCATTGCCTAAGTTATTAGCTATATTCACTCCACTCCATACATTAAAATCATAATTCAAACATTGTTATTATGTCCAGTATTATCACTATAACATAGCTTATGGTCCCACACCAGAACAAGTTTGTTGAGCTCATTCCAATAGTGTTATAAACTTATGTTTTTGAAGCAAAAACTGAGAATGTTCAGTTATTCAGAAAAAAATTGTGTCACCTTCTACTTATGTGAGGTGAAGGTTTAACATGATGCTTAGAGAAGAAAAAAACATAATGAATAAGGGCATAAAAAAAGAACCTCTGTTTCTCAGGCCCACGTGCATGGTCATTTTTGCTGCGCATGCAACCTTTTTATCACCTCCAAAAATCTTTTAAAATTCAAGTTATTGTGTTCATTTCGGTAAATCAATAGTACCAATGTTTGCCTTAGCGAATTTTAAATACCACACACTCCGCATTTATTCTACAGCATACTTTGATAAAGTTGGTGGGTGTTAGCAATACTCAAGTCAGAAAATGTTTTATACCGTAAAAAGTAAGTATAATGACAGACAGAGCGGCAGTGTCTTTCAGACTGACAACAATTACAAAGAGGAATGGTTGATTCGCACCAAGGTTGATTCGCACCAACCCCGAGAAACTCGGAGTCAGGCGCAGTGATGAATGGAACACGTTCTCCAGACATTGGTTTTTTTTTTTTTTTTTTTTTTGTAAATGGCCGTCATTGTGTTATTCGAAACTGTGTAGTGAGTTGACCAGTTATGGAATTAAGTGAATTTTGGGAGCAGGATAATTGTTTGAATCAATGATATTCAAACAATAACCTTTGATTGATATAAAAGTAACATTTGCATTTGAAAATAAATCATATATAATCAGCTGTGTGCAGTCGAATAGGGAAAACACGCAAACATTTATTTGTTTTGTATTTAATTTTTCAGAAAAAATGCGACATCAGTCGGGTGAAGGCCCAAGGAGCCAGGTTGAGGCCAAAAGGCATGGCCTTCAACTGGTAAACTCGCCCCAGAAAAGCGAACCTGAAATACTTCACGTCACCCGATGAATCAGAACGTGAAAGTAAGCGTCTCGCAGGTCGATGCTGGAAGCGAAAACTCCCTGGAGAATGGAACGGCGGACCGACCTGAAAGTCTCCATGCTGAACGTGGGAGCAAGGATAGACTGATTCAGGATACTCAGATCGATAACCTGTCGGAGTCGGCCGCCCTTCTTCGGCACCAAGAAAAGGTGGGAATAAAACCCCACTGACTGAATGTTCTTGACGACCTCGATCACCCCCTTGGCCAGGAGATTGTCTATCTCCGTGGACAAAAGCTCCCGACGTAAAACATCTGAAGGAACTGTGGTTGGAAGAGGCACTCTGGACTGAGTGGGGTGCCTTCGGAAGGACATTCGCAGCCCGGACTGAACAACATCACACCCAAGGATCGGATGTGATGGTGGTCCAACGGTCTACGAACTCTGCTATCCTTCCTCAAACCTGGATGAATCGAGGTGAGGACCTTCAGTTCGAGCCCCGAAGAGACCCGCGAGAGGAAAACCACCTCCTCTACTGAATGAAGAATCCTGAGACTTCCCTCTAGCCTGCCGGCACTTACCCTTACCCCATGAGTAAGAAGTAGAAGCGGTGACAGAAGGATCAGCCCTTTGCTTCGCAGAGGAAGCAAAAGGGTACTTGTTAGGCTCTGAACGGTCCCTTCCTCCAGTAGAAGGCTGATCAAGCTGACGAAGCCGCAGCTGATCATTGGAATGACGTAGGATGTCATCCCGGACCGTCGGCACGGAACCCATGGAACAGTAGCGGACCTGCCAAAGAAGCAGATCGAAGAGCAGCGCGCTGCCCCCAGGAAGGGATCGGCCTGTGTCCAGCACAGAGTCCCTTTGAACTAGTTCCAAAATAGCCGTGTCACAGACATGCATGTTAGTAAGATGCATGAGCGCCTTGGACAGCACACGCAAAGGAGTCTGTACATCGTCAAACCTATCTGGAGGCAGATATGACGTGATCGGAGAGAGAAAGCAGACCCAGCATTTCTCTCGATAAGCCCAACATGGACTCCAGAGTCGTCATAGGAATGACGGCCGACTTGGGCTTGGAAAGCCCGAGGGAATTGGAGTCCTGATCCCAAAGCGTCAAAGTCTGGCAGACTGATGGATTGGCGCAATCGTAGAAACGATAACGCACCGGAGGCAAAAAGGTGTCAACCCTTGTGAAGAACGGAGCCTTCATAGCCTTGGAACTCAGAGTCCAATGCTGAAAATGCTTCAACCACCTGTACTGACTGGCACGGTCGAAGACGCCCAGAAGCAGGTTGCTCCACAGGCTGTAGGCACGCGACCGATGATCGCGGTCTGGCTGACACTGTCGGCTGGTTTGATGGTTTGAGATCCGGAAGGAAACCAAACACAAAGTCAAGAGCTGCCCCCAAGTCAGAAGACTGCTGGCTCTCGACAGCAAGGATGTCTGACTCCTCCCCGGAGTCGGAAGACACATAGCCCATCGTGGACAAACCAGCCGATGCCTCCCATGGTGTAGGTACCAGGGGGATCAGAAAGCGGCCTGTTTCCAATCCTGGGAGGCAGCGCCATAGGGGTCGCCTGGAAACCACTCGCTGCCTCACTGGAAGCAACGGGAAGGCTCTTGGACAGAACCTGAGTGAGTAAGGAGAGGGCCTCTCTAAGCTCACTGCCCGTACCAGCCGGATCGACATGGGAATGAACCAGCAAAGTGGCTCCACACTTGACCCTCTTAATCAGCGAAGGGTCATGATCCTCCAAATCACCCGAAGCGGGCCGACGGGCGGCAGCCGCAACATCTGAGGGCAGACGTGTATAGGGATATGACACACCCCGAGGATCAACATAGCAGGAACTTGGGAGAGTTGCCGCAGACCTCTGCAGGGCAGTAGGTCAGGCTGCACAGAAGGCGTTGGTCCCGCAAAACTGGCCGTGTGAACAGAATGAGTGGATGGAAAATGCCAATGACAAAACTGTGTACTTGACGGCGCAAAGACCACAGCAGAGGGTCCGTCCGGCAGCCACTTCCAACTTCGCCAAGTTGAAGTCAGGGAAGGCCGAAACGACAGCATTCAGATGTCAACTGGATAGGGCGCATAGTCCCGGAACCAGGCATCTCTTCACCAGAAATCCAACAGCTCCTGCAGTATCCACCACGGTAAAAAAAACTGCACATTTCCCACAGAAGGGGAATAACTCTCACTAGACATGGTCGAGTCGGGAAGCCTCGAAATAACAGCATTCCCCACCCCCCGCTGGTGCGGGAGGAGCTGCACATCCCCCATGGAGGGGAAGCAATTCTCACCAGACATGGTCGAGTCGGGCGGCCCCGAAACGACAGCGTTCCCCACCCCCGCGGGTGCGGGAGGAGCTGCACATCCCCCACAGAGGGGGTAAAACTCACACCAGATGTGGTCAAGTTGGGGGGGGTGAAAAGACAGCACCTCCCCCCCCCCCTGGGTGTGGGAGGAGCTGCACCTCCCCCACAGAGGGGGTAAAACTCACACCAGACGTGGTCAAGTTGGGGGGGGGGGGGCTAAATGACAGCAAAATGACAACATCTACCACGTGTGCGGATAATGAAAAGAATGATGAATTTATGACGCACTGCGCACTGGTTTACGGAAGTCGTGGATTTGTACTATGGAAGAACGTCCCATACTGGGTGTGCGCCGATGGCGCTTGACCCAGTTTTGACTTATTTTTTCGTGGTGTTTTTACACCACTTTTCTTTCCCAAATCTCTTGGGAAAGATTAAAATAGACAGTATTTTATCTGAGTTAGGTTCTTCCACTGTAGTGCAAGCCTGTAGTAAACAATTGCAAGGTAGGTTGAAAAGAAACCCCAAACTTTAAACATTAAATTATTAAACGAAGCTGCAATGGTATCTTTCACATGTACAACAACTTTCATGCAAATCGAACTTGTTCACTGTTTGTGAGTTAAAGAGTATAAATCCTTGTCAATTGAACAAAAAATGTGGTAATGCTGAGGAAATTTGTATAGATTCCACACAATTATGATGCTGGGCAGATCATTATGACCTCACAACTTCAAAAGTAGGAATTAAATGCATCATATATCGTTAGACAGAACTCTTTAATCAAAAGATCTGCACATATTGGTAAGCAAATGGTGAAGGCCAATTTCAGCATCTTTATGTATATTATAAGTGCAGACAACATGCTGTATTTAACATATCATTTAGTGACAAAACAATGATTCATCAAATTCTAAAGCTATATACTTTTTTGGACAAGAAAATGGATTTTTGTACTTTCAAATTTCCAATTCTAATCCTATTCCATCATTTTTCAGCAAATCTAAATTTATCATAACCATACATTTTCCATATTTTGCAACAATAATGATGTTGGCTCTCAAATGCATGTCCATTGTAAATAGATCTCACCCAGAAATGAAAAATGGTCTTTTAGAAAAAATATATGTTTGTATAAAAAAATTTAATTACCTTTACTTCCACTTCCATAGTAAGCTCCTAGTACAACCAAATCTGCACTATCTGCCATGCTACCTGAATGCAGATAATCTTTTTTCACTTTCAACCAATGCCTTTTTCCTGGCTCATAAACGCCCTATTAGAAGTTAAAGAGGAAACAATACATACTGTATTACAAAGCCGACTTGGGAACAAAGAGTGGTAGATCTTCCTTGTCAATGAATGTTTAAAGATTTAAAAACCACTAAAATTTGTTTTGTTCACTGAATATTCGTATAGGGTCCTGCAAATCACATATTTTCAATTCAAATCAAAACTTAAATCAGGTTGATCTGAAATCAAATCAAACTTTGAATTGAATCAGCATTGTATAGACAAAGTCAGAAGTTGCCGATTAAAATGATAATAGGGTACCATACTTTATAGTTACATACACTGTATGTTGAATCATGTTCACTATTTCTGCCCACCTGCGAGGTCACTGAAAGATATTTGAAAAGATCTGTCACCATTTGTTTGTGCTGATAACACAAAGTGTGCAAAAAGTTATCAGCACACAAAATGATGTATAACTCTATCTTTCCTGCATTCAGTTCATCAGAGTGGAGTTACAGTACTCAGTTACTCCCCATGAGTTTATTCCGCATTTTTTCCCAAACCCGAATTACCCCTTGCAGGGGGAATGTAACAATGAAGTTTGTCAAAGCCAATCGAAAAGTAAGATCTCAAATCACTTGAGGGGATGGGATCTGAGAGTTAATTCAATTAACAAACTCATTCTACTCCTTTAGAAACCAAAATGTGTGAGAATTATCAGTACTAGACAGTGCAGCACTGCACAAGACTAGCCTCTAGAAGCATTATTTATGTACAATTTCCATCTCAACTACACATTTTGTGATGTAGATGATGGACATCAAGCTATTAAAAGATTTGAAAGGAAATGAATCAGGCAGCCGATTTTGAATCAAATCAAATTGCAACGTAAGATTCAAAATCAAATCAAATTGAATCTCAAAGCTTTGCAGGGTCCTATATCCATAATCATGCATTCAAAAGTAGTTTAAATTATAATCATTGGTCTTCTGGTTCTCCTTTTGGGGACCTCATGCAGTCATAAGGTCTAAGGGGAATGAGCACTGTTTCAGGGAGAGATGATGTTATAGACAACTCTCTTCATGGGATTCAACTTCTGGATAATCCCTTGATGTATTAAAACCATTAGTGTCACAATGTTTTAAAACGACTTGAAAATCTAAAACTGACTTACACATACTCTCATGAAATGAAAAAAAAAAAAAATAACCCAAAAAATGGATTCCCTGAAAAAACTTAGTTTAGACTTCTGGATTTGCATAAACAATGTGAAATACGTATAATCTAATACATAACACCTGGCGCTAGAACAACTTTTCAAACCATTCATACAGAGTCAATGTTCCAAGCTTTCAAGCTGCCAGTTAAATTCTTAAATGGATCTGATTCTGTTATGGCTTGGGAAGCCATTAAATAGTCAACCTCCTATTTTTAGATTCTATCGGATTAAATATTTCAATCAGTTGGAAAAGCAAACCTGAAAGGGTTTGCTTTTCCAACCAACTGAAATATTCCATCTAACTGTATTTAAAAATTCAATAAACATTAATTTTATTTTTCTTAGAATCAACCCAAGGAAAGTTTCTCAATCGAGACCCAATATGGCCAATTCTATGATGACGTTAACATTCCTATTATTGTTTTCTAAATATTATGAATGAAGACACAACACAGCCGTAGTTTTATAACTAACTTTATTAAGACCTTGATGTTTTTAAGGTGAATTAAATACTTAATGATTGGAATATCTATAACTGGAGCACAAAAAATATTTGTATATCATTATGAGTAAAGAGACATTTTTTTACATAAACGGTGGTCTGCGTGCAAACTCCATGAAAAGTGGGACAACAAACAGCTCCTTACAGAATTGATTGGTGACCTGAGAACTTGTCCATGTTCATAACAAAAAGTACTCATTCAAGCTCAAAAACAACTCATCCCAAACAAAGCAAAAGTAAAAAAATATTCTTTGTATTCTGATGAATAACAACAAGAAAGACATTTTAAAACTCCTCTTTCCCAAATATACCAAAAATGCAATGGAATGTTAGCTTGGACCTAGGGCTGCACGGTACACTAGTAATTCGATATTTACCAGTTTTTTTTAAATGATACCAAGCCAATAAGCTCCATAAGCTTGTGCTATCACAGTTTTGACTGGATGTTTGTCCCCCCAAATTTTGTCCTCCTCATTGACATTTAACGAGGTATCAACATTGTAAACATTATAGCAATCTCATTCAACATTAATTTACAAAAGGCCCCATGGACTAGAAACATTCACATGATATATGAATCTATTTGGATATTCAGACAATTTGTGGAAAATGCTTATGGACATAAATAATGCAGAGACAATAAAGAATAAACACCACTTACATTGAGATCTTTGATGACAAGCCCCTCTAATCCTTCTCGGAAAACTTTGTTCATCAATTCCTGCAAGTCCTCAGAGTCCTAAAAATAAACATAGAAACTAAACAAAATCCAATAGGGAACATCATGGTACCCACTATTCACTGGTTTAAAACTGAATTACATTTTTAAAAATATTTGACAAGTTTAGCGCTTGCCTATCATGCTAAAATATTGTTACGGAGCTGTGAGTTCCTGATGTGCCACTATAAAAAGGTGCAAAAAACCAGAATTTTTAAAAATAAAAATCCACTCAAGTCAAGCAACAAGAGGGATGCTAACACCTCACTGATCACTTACATTCCACTTTGATACATTTCCTGGACAAACGTCATGATAACTGTATCACAAGTCAATGATGTTGACCTTTCATTAGAAAAATGTGAAAAAATTAAATGACATACAAATTTTCTTTCTGCATCTGGTGAATTTTTGCTGCATTTTTTTTTTTTAACTCTTTACCCAACACAGACGATTTCAAAATTTATTATTTTAGATATCATTTTTTAAATATTTCCAAAAAATTTCAACAAAACCATATCATGTGACCCCTCTTTGGAACGAGCTCGACAAGCTCGTTCCAAAGAGGGGTCACATGATATGGTTTTGTTGAAATTTTCCGAAAAAAAATAATATTTTTTCAGCTGCTGAATTTGCATATTACGCAGGCGGATGCAGGCGATTCGTTGGGTAAAGGGTTAATTGAGAATATGAAAGGCCAGGTGATGGGTTGCTGAAACTTGTCAGGCAGGGCTTAGAATTCATACAGGAATCAAAATCAATTCTCAAAAATGATTCTTGCAACGAAAACATTGAGAATCAACTTTTATTCTTGCAAAATGTTCTTTTGCTTCTTGTCATATATTCTGAAAGTGTCCTTGAAAGACAGGAGATATTCTACTTATTTTTTGCTCCCTCACCATAAGGTAACACTTTGACTTAATAGTGGTGTCTAGTGCAGCCTTGGCTGCCTGTATAGGCAGCCAAGACTTCCCTAAAAAACACTGCCAAGGTACTGTAACGTCCAAAAGCAATACCTCAAAAACCCTGTTTGTTAGAACATGTATTCTACATGTACATTCAAGACAAGAAACTTACCAAAACTGGAAATGGACCCTTAAAGGTTAAATTCTAGTAAATAAATAAATATAAGGTATCTTTTTCACTATGGAATATTTTCTGGTTGCATTCACAAGCATATAACAGTATTCTCAAATTCTACATTATTTAAGAATTGAAAACTGATTCTCCCCAATTTTTGGGGGGCAAATAAATTATAAAATAAGTCTGAAAAGTTAAAATGAAGCTTATCAAGGTCCAACAGAACACCTATAAACAATATAAATGGTCTGGAAAAGCAAGATGCCAAGCAAATAACTAAACACACATTCAGACACCAGGCTTGTCATTAGCAAAATTTCAGGAGAGCCATAATCATTTGCTTTAAATGACGACAGGGGAGCCATTTGATCTGTCTCAATTTATCCGAGCAAGGACATTAAGAGCCATTTTCAAGATTGTTGGTTTTTCAGATTATCAATATATTAGAAATTTGTAAGTGTTTGACTCATCAGTGAAATTAAAATGAGAGTAGAATTCACTTTTTATATTCTGCAATTTCTTTTGACTGCAAGGATGAAAATAACAAATGATTGAAATAAAATTAATTCAACACACTCCCTCCCCTCAAAATTTATTTAAATGGAACAACTTCTGAAACGTGCTATTTCAATGAAAAAAGACAGCAATTTAAAAAAAAAAATGAAAAAATTATCATCCCTACGACTGATGCTGTATCGCAATTTTTATTATCCAAAAACATCCAAGGGTCAATGATAGGGACACGTGGTAGAACATCTAATGGAATATATCAAAGGTAACATTCCCTATCACATCTCTCAAAGAGAGCTTTCCAGAAAATGATGTCAAATTCTGGTCTTATCAGTACACAAGCAGCAGTATACTTAGTTTATTGCAGTTATGTTACAACTTATTTTGACTTGAACTGTAATGTGCAAGTTCTTTTGACAACGATATCTGAATAGTTTTATTGGAAAATAGAGATAAAAAATTTTCCCCATGAATAGAATTTTGTTTATTTAAAAAAAAAAAAAAAATGTTTTTGGATAAAAGGTTAACTGATATATATTAACCTTTTAAACAATGAAACTCTGCACACAGGGATTGCAAACGCCAAAAGTGTGTAAGCAGATGACAATTTTATCAGCCAAGCATTACAGAATTATGGCTATGGACAGACAAATACAGCCTGAGAGAATTAAGTTTTCCCATTCCTGTGACCTTGACCTTTGTCACTCGAGCATGGTTTTACTATGCAAAAGTCCTTCCATTGGTTTTACCCACGTGTAAAGTTTCATAAAAATCCACTAAAGCATTATAGAGTTATGTCTCTGGGCAGACAAATAAAGTTGAACAGACGGACAGACTGATAGACGAACAGATGGACAACACCCGTATTGAAGATGCCATCCTATTGGGGCATACAAATCAACACAGCAGAAAAACCTGCCCAATCTAAGACGGTTTAATATTTTCTTAAATTTCTCATAAAAGCAAGTCATACTTGCAGTGAAAAGTAAGAGAAAACGGCATTTGAAAAATCTTGGGATACAAGAGAATTCATCCAATTTACCAGGATATGTTAGTTACAAAATAATGATAAAATCAGTGGATTCCAATGTAGATTCGGAAATTAGTACATTGTATCTTTGACTTATATTTCAGCTTTAGACATTACAATAAAAAGCATCTACCAAAACAAACAAGCTTTCTAAATAAGTACACAGATTGGTTACAAAAAATGAAGATAAATGGGAATAAGAAAATATCATCTTACATGAATTTCTTTCATTTCACTAAACATTATTCGGTTGGGTATTTCTGTCATATTTTCATGTAAAATTTTTCTTCTATGTCGAATTGGCCTAAAAGTAAAGTTACACAGTGTATCTATCTAAATCATCTCTATATTTTTTTCTAGACTAAGAATTTCAGCAATTGCATCTTCTTTGACATGGATAAACTTAAATGGGCAAATTCCAATTGCATTATGGGAAAACATTGCTGTTGAAAACTGTTGTATTTTGACATCAGGGTAATTATTATTATATACTGATGTTTAACCCTTTACCTAACAAATCTCACGCATCCGCCCACAAATTCCTCCGTTGAAAAAAATATATTTTTAAAAAATTTTCAGCAAAACCATATCATGTGACCCCCATTGAAATGTTATGAAAAATTAAAAAAAACAATAATTCAAATAATAAATTTCGATGTTGTGTGTTGAGTAAGGGGTTAAGGAAACTTTCAGCATCTATGGCTATATCAAGACTGCAACACGAATGTATTTATTTATTTATTTATTTATTTATTTATTGGTGTTTAAGGTCACATATTTTTGCACAATGGCTAATCATGACCACAAAATGAGTATCAACTCAAGACCAGGGGTGAGTGTTAATAAGCCATGTTGCCCATTTTAGAGAGGGTTTGCAACTCCCAAGCATTGTTGACTGGGTCCTATTTTACCAGTAAAACAGAGCCTGTTTACCACAGTGAACAGGCAACAACACAAATGTAAAGTCAAGTTAAGTCAATCTGTTATATCTATGTTGCTTACATTAGAGAACATCAACATCAGGCATTGGTTACCAAGACCTATTTTAACAAAAAAGCTGAACTTGTATACCACAGTAAACATGCAGTTCCACTTCTAGGATTTCCTATGGGTGGGGAGGGTGACAAGGTGTGCAGGGTTAAATAGAGTTCCTATAAAATAAAAGGCTATGGACATGAACAATGGTGACCAATTACTTCTGAATTTCTCTGGCTAGTACTGTTGGGTGCTCTTAAAGTCTTGTAATAACCAGTTCAGTCATGGTATATTGACAAAGACAAATATGTTTCAAGATTCATATGATGGATAAGATTTCCAAGACCATTTTTCAACTACTAGAGGAGAATTTTTATACATTTTCTATACTTTTTAGTCTACATCCTGTGGCTGTGCAGTTGTTGCTGGGCATATAAGCAGCAAAGACATGCATAGAAACAACTGCAAGGGTAGTGTAAGCTGAAGGTTTACCAAAAGACTGCATGTTGGGGCACCAGTTTTGCTGCAGCAACTTAGATGTGAGTCTTCCATGGAAGACGTGTGTCGCCTGGCGTTTCAGACAGAATTCTAAGTGGAAAAGGGGTATAACTCTGGAAAAAATACTGCGGATCAAAAAATAAAATAGGAGGTGCACAATGCCATGATGTGATAAAGAATCACTGAAAGTTTCATCAAAATCCATTCATAGGTTAAAGAGGAGTGGCAGATAAGAGAAGCCTGGCGTTTCAGACAGAATTCTTGGTGGAAAAGGGGTATAACTGTGGAAAAAATACAGCGGATCAAAAAATAAAATAGGAGGTGCACAATGCCATGATGTGATAAAGAATCACTGAAAGTTTCCTCAAAATCCATTCATAGGTTAAAGAGGAGTGGCGGATAAGAGAAAGTGTGATGCGGACGACAAAAGTAATCCCTATATGTCGCTCCCCACTTCGTGGGGCTGCGACACAAAAATGATCACTGTCAGAATTAAGCCTCAAGGGTTAACAAGTTAACCCAAAAGACAGCTTTTTTGAATAGGCCAATCAATATTTTCATGATCAATGTTTTCCAAATATTAGATGATCTGTCCCTAAGTAATGAATATGGACTCATCCAACTGAATCCATTGCACTGACATGGAAGATACCATCAGAGTTGAAAGGGTTAATGTATCAATTTCTTTGTCTGACACAGAAATCAATACTATATATCAGTTCAATAGGATATAATATAGTTAAAAAAGATTGCAAGTCAAAACATAAGTATATATATCTTCTTATTAGAGGAGGGAGAGTGGGGGAGGTATAGCCTGGCAGGGGACAGAGTTGATGTAGGCCTCCTTGTTAAAGGACGTGACAAATCAGTGGAAGGCTAAATAATTATTATTAGTACTAGTGATCATGTAAAAAAACAGCTTCAGTGAATTAAGTTCACAAATGCAGGTGTTGTGCAGAAAAGAAATTCAAACAGAGGTGTTGTGGACACAAGAAATCATACATTAATCTGTTGAAGTTCAATATAATTCAGTTCAGAATCATCACAACTTGCAAATTGAAGGTACAGTGGAACACTGTTAATGGAATGGCCACTTTGCCAATGAAAGTTAAAAAATTTATAGTAATTTATATATTTTTTATACTTACCAATGACCCAGACTTCGCTGGTGCTAACTCCAACAAAACCAGGGCCAAACACAAATTTTGCCCCCCAATCCCCAAAATTTGCATCCAAAACAAAAAGAAATCATGTCCTAAAGGACCTCCATAGTACGCCTCTACTGCGCATGCGCAGTGACGCAGTCGTCCCGAAATTGGCGCCAATTATCATTCTTACTGGCAGTGCCTGGTCAGCGCTATGTACTCAGCGGGGAGGCAAGAGTTCCCAACTCAGGGAGGGCCATCCCCGTCTGGGTCATTGGTAAGTATAAAAAATATATAAATTACTATAAATTTTTTAACATTTTTATACTGTACCAATGACCCAGACTTAACTGAATAGTAAACAGGCTGGAGGGCCTAGGACATAGAGGAAAATCCAATAAGCTCAATTATATAGTAAAGAGGTAACCCCTTAAGGAGAAAAGGAGTATTAGGCTTTACATGTATCTTTCTTATTTAATATTAAATTAGAAAGATACACTACCCTTAATAATTGAGCACAATAACATTCATGTTCTCTATTAACATCCAGTATAACCCTTATACTAATTATTTTTAAAGCAAGCCAATAAATAAAGTAGTCCAGAGAATTGAGACTCTTTATAATCATTTAAAAGTGTCCGAGTATTGTATATTAAAGCCCGTTTGACACTTGACATATACAAATGCTTCACACCGAGCTACACTTTAAAAATAAGACATGAATGAAATTAAACATTAATATTACACTTTAAAACCATCCCGGAAGCGACTCAGAAATACTGTCTTGGAGGAGGCATTCCCTTGCTTTTCACTATAAAGCAGGTGACCTAAGGGAACACCCGCCCCCCCCCCCCCCCCCCCTTCCCCTTGCCCTGGGTCAAATAGCCCAGAGCGAAGAGGGCAGCCGGACGGAGTCACTGCCGGAACAGAAAGCCTGCATAACTATAGTTGCAACTGTTTAGTGGACGACATTCTGAGCAACAGATAACGGACCTAAACAATGCAGGTCTCCAGAAATGGACTCAATATTTCTGAGATAAAAATTAGTAAATGTGGATGGCTGAGACCAATAAGCAGCCTTCATTAAATCTGTAATAGCAACACTATTAGCATAAGCCCAGGAAGTAGAAAGAGCTCTTACTTCATGAGCAGAAATCTTAAGCACAGACTGCTGAGAAGAAGATAAATCTTCATAAGCAGTACGGATAGTTAACTGAATCCATCTAGCAATAGAATGGACTGAAATGTCCTTTCTATTAGGCATCAAAGACAGAAAGAAACGTTTCCGTCCCTTTCTGATGAACTGAGATCTCTGTTTATAGATACGTAGTGCTCTAACAGGACAGAGTAAAGGCCTACGCCCGTCTGAAGACAGAAGAGCCTTAATAACAATAGGTTCCGGATATTTATTAGGAGCCTGATTCTTAGCTAAAAAACCCACATTAGTAGTGAAGGTGATAGTGTTCCCAACACTACGATAATGAGAATCATCCACCGATAGTGCATGAAGCTCACTGACTCTTCTGGCAGAAGAGAAAGCTAAGAGAAAAGCTGTCTTATAAGATAAGAATTTGAAATCTACTGTCCCAAGAGGTTCAAATGGCTTTTCCTTCAATTTAAGGAGAACCCAAGCTAAATTCCACTTAGGAATTAATCTAAGAGTTCTGGGTCTATTTATCGAAAAGTTTCTAACCAATTTCGATAAAGAGACATTAGATCCAATTTGTAAACTATCATGATGTGCATAGGTATCAGATAACATAGATCTATAACCCTTTATAGTAACAGGCTGCAGTTTGATTTCGTCAAACAAGTATACTAGAAAGTTTGCAATGTCTGGTATAGAGGGATCAAATATATCTACAGAATGATCCCTACACCAACGACGAAAAACCTTCCACTTAGCCGCATAGTTTAGCGAAGAGGAGGTCCTCCTACAGTTAGAAATCGCGTCCACTGCTCGTCCTGTAAAGTGCTTGCCATGCAAGAAGGACCGCACAACGGAAAAACGTGAAGGTTGAGACCTTGCGGGTTGTGATGGAGTTGGCGCGATTTCCCCTGCGAAAGAAGATCCTCTCGTGGAGGAAGCTTCCGCGGTAGGTCCCACAACAGACACCTGAGTAGATTTATCCACGGTCTCTGTGGCGACAGAGATGCTACCAACAGAATCTTGCATTGAGATTGTTTTATCTTTAGCAATACTTGTTGAATTAACGGCGCTGGAGGATACGCATATCCTATCATTCCGTCCCAAGGGATCGACAGAGCGTCTACTGCAAATGCTCTTGGATCCGGACACGGGGACACATACGTCTGCAACTGATTGTTGAGATGTGTCGCAAATAAGTCTATCATTGGCCGTTCCCATTGGTAGCAAATCTGATTGAATACTTGTTTGTTGAGAGTCCACTCCGACGGCAACAAGCGACCCTTTCGTGAAAGGGAGTCTGCTAGCACATTCAGACGACCCGGTATGTGACGGACCGAAAGAAGAACGTGATGTTCCAACGCAAACAGAAGGATTCTTTCCGTTAGATTGAACAACGGAACTGAATGAGTGCCTCCCTGATTCCGTATATACGCCACTACTGTCGTATTGTCGGATAGGATTTGGACATGAGCATCGTGAATAATGTCCATCCAGTGACGTAACGCAAGCCAAATTGACATCATTTCCTTGATGTTTATGTGCTTGCACAGGAATTGCGGATCCCAAAGACCCTGGCATCTCGAATCCGTTGGGATTAATGATGCACCCCAACCTGTTTGACTGGCATCCGTCATAATGGTAAAACTCGGATCCGGCAACTGCAGCGGAACTCCTTGAGTTAACCACTGAATGTTTGCCCAAGTCTGAATCTCTTGTTTCACTTGATCTGACAAGAGAACGTCTACATCAAGCGAATGAATTTTCACACTCCAATTCTGAGTCAGGAAAATTTGAAGAGGACGTGTGCGTAGCCGCCCCATCGGAATGAGATCCGCGGCGGCTCCGCACAGACCTATCAGTCTCATAAATTCTCTCGCCGTGACTTTGTCTGCATGCAGACAATAGCGAGCGCAACAACTGACTAATTTCGCTCTGGTTAACGGCAGACGAACGAGATTGTTGTGCGTCTCGAAGCTCATTCCCAGATGAGTGAATGACTTGGACGGCACCAGATCCGACTTCTCCTCGTTTACTATGAAACCGAGACGTCGGAGCAATAGAAGAAGATTCTGAACATCGTTCTGAAGCGTTAACTCGTTGCCGTACCTCTGAAGAATGTCGTCCAGGTAGGCCGACGTTACCGCAGACGAATGAGCTCGGAAGTAGATCATTACCGAGTTCATTACCCGAGTGAAAGCCCAGGGTGCTAGATTCAATCCGAAGCACATGGCCCGGAACTGATACACCACTCCTAGGACTGCGAAGCGTAGATACTTTCGGAATGTCGGATGTACCATGACGTGAAAGTACGCATCTTTGAGATCTATGCTCGTTGCATAATCGTTCACCCGAATACTCGCTCTGACCGATCGAATCGTCTCCATATAAAACTTCGGAGCGACGATCAGCTTGTTTATCCAGCTCAAATCTATGACTGGACGGAACGAGCCGTCTGGTTTCGGAACCAGAAACAGATGGCTGTAGAATCCCAGCGATTCCTGGTTTTCTACGACCTCTACCGCGTTCTTCATTAAAAGAGACTGCACCTCTGATAACAGAGCGTCTCTTTTCTGTGGATTTGACGGAAGATGAGTCCACTTTGGACTTCGAGTTAATGGAGGCTTTCGTTTGAAGGATATCTTTAGACCTTCCGAAGTCACTCCTCTCACCCACGGGTCGTCCGTAATCGACGCCCACTCTTGTGAAAAACTCGACAACCTTCCGCCAACCGGAACGCGATAGAGGTTTAAGCCATCACCTCCTGGACCTGCGAGGCCTGCGGTAGGAGAAACCACGTCTTCCACGACCCGCACCTCGCCTCGTCGACCTCGGGGCGTCCGACCGATTGTCCCGGCCTGAAGGACGTCCCGAACGAGAGTCGCTATCCTGACGGTCTCTCGAATAAGACCAAGAGGACGCACCGGAACCTCTATAGGAACCTCTCTTGGGCGCATTAGACCCAGAAGTGCCCGCCTTATTCGTGTCTGCTGTATCCAACCTTTTAGGAGCGGATCTGAACAACAGAGAATCATTAGCTTTCTTTTTAATATTATCATAAATAGCGGAAAGCTTGCCGTCAAAGAGAAGTTCTCCTGAGACCGAAGCGACTCTAAGAGAGTTCTTCACCTTAGAATCCACTAGTGTGGATGTAGCTAGGGCTGCGTCACGTCTAACCAACTCCAGATTTGCCACTGAAAGGGCGGAGTTACACGTGGAATAAGCTACTGCCCTTGAAAGAAGTCTTAAAGAGGATTGTATATCCTGAAACTCTTCCCCTTGAAGGCGCAGTGATAACGCCTTAGTAAGGTGATCTGCGTAAGATAAGGCATCTAAATTGGCTCTGTTAGACGCAATAGCTGTTTCCAACACCGCGGTTGGAATAGAAGCTGACGACGGTAATGATAGCTCTAAGTCTTCCGCCTCGTCGTCCATACGCAGAGGAACTCTCGGTATACCCTGTCCTGCCGTGTCGAATTTATTCCTGCATTAATGAAAGGCAGGTTGAGAGTATTTGCGGACAAGAAACCTGCTTTCCCCGTCCTGGAAGCAAGTTTAAATATAGCGTCGTTCAATAATTCAAATGTTCTTTCAACATTATTGGACTGCGACGGAAAATCGGGAGCGATGTCCCTGAACCGCTCAAAAAATTCAGAGTCCAATGACGCTATAATTCTCTTGTCCGGAAGCGCAGCAGTCTGGCCCGACGGAACAACTTGAGGGAGAAAGTGCCGGATGAAGTCCACGGCAGCTTTATGTTGTTCCGAAAGGGATAGCTCCAATTCATCCGTATCCCTTTCACCATCCGGTCGGACCTCCCGATGTTCCCGGACGTCCGCCACCGATGCTTCGGTGGAGCGTACCGACCCAGCGCCGTCGGATAATTCTCGATCCGACACCGTTTCTGTCGGCTGCTGGGATGCTGCGATAAGCTGTGCTATCTGCACTAGAATGTCCGACGTCGAGACCTGCGGAGGCGCGGTCTTACGCTGCTTCGCCGAGGGCAGCTCCGCATCAGATGGCTCCCGCATACTTTTCCTATGCGAACGTCCGGAGTCCATCGGTCTCGAATCCCTGGCTGCCGGATGGTGTGACCTGGTCGCCGAAGAATCCTTCATCGGCGAAGCTGGCAAAATATCGGAGGTCACGCAGCCAAGGTGCGGTCGTGTGCGCCGACGAGAAGAGGAAGCCTTAACAGTCTCTGCGGACTGCTTATACAACGGAGCGTCCCGAGCGACGGACGTATGCTCCGCTAAAGACACATTTTGTACCACAACATCTGGTCCCAGATGTTGTTGTACGAGAGAGGGGCCTCTCTCGCTCGCGGCCCGGCTGGACCTGGACGAGCTAGGAACCGGACTAAAAGGCTTCCTCCGTTCTCGTTTACTATCCGTCGTCACTGGGTGTGCATCTATTATGTTTATAGTGCTCGCATCACCCAAAATTTCCTCTTGGACCGCATCGGACGAACCCGGCTGCCGAACCATTCGGTGAATGGACGCTACACCGGGCGAGCTAGCGGACGACATTTGTCTAATCTCCATGAGCACTTTTGCCGCTAGCTCTGAATTCATTTGTGACGACGGACGCACACTTGAAGAAGATAACATGGAAACATCACCCTGTTCTGGTTCTTCTGAAATAGAAACTGAGAGAGTAGAGTGACCTTGTGGAGAAAGAGCCGGCATCGCTCTTTCTCCAGAAACAACATATCGTGACACACGTTTCCAATGTTTCTCATCCCAATGTTCACATATAGGACAGGGATTAATGCGAGAACACTGACTACAATTAATACAATGATCATGAAAGTCAGAGGAAGATTTCTTCCTATTACAATTTGAACAATGTCCCTTCATTGTGAAAGAACAACAATAAGTCCTAGTTACTCGCAAAAACCCCTGACACAAAGATACATAATAACATGATCCATTAATAAATGAAAAAACAATTGCAAAACAAAATAATTTTGAAAAAATATTTTTTCAGAGAAGCCCAAGTTGCTGAAAAGTAACGTTGAGCCCCGATGGATCCGATGGCAAAGTGTGGTCAAAAATTTTAAATTTATATAAAATAATTAATGAGACACTTTCGGATAATATAAATGTATCTTATAATGAGATAAACTACCACAAAGGCAAACAGCCCCCCTCAAAAAAGGCTGTTGCCAATGAAAACAAACAGTGTAAACACACTAGAAAACATGACTCCAGGCACTGAAAAAACTGGCCCGGAATCAGTCATCAATTACACTCTATCTGATGCAAAACAGAGACTCCCAGGGGAGAATCTGCAGAACATCAGATGGAAGATGCAGAACACAAACGTTATACACCCATGGGTGAAAACGTAACTATGGGGAAAATAACAGAAAACATTCTGTAACCAAGCAACTCTCCCAGGAAATTTTAGAAATGAAACTTCTCAAAAATATGCCAAAAGCATGGGAGAATTGCAAGGGGGGACTTTAGAAGGCTAGGGGAGAGGAAACACTGAATAAGCAGTGCAACAATTAGCAAGAATGACAACAAGAGGCCCATGCCTCGAAAATAGGCAACTTAACATAATTTCAACAAAAAATTTTAAGTACAGCCCTGATTATTTTTTGCCACTTCTTTTTTCCTCTCCTGCTTCTATCCTCCTTAGAATCACATTTTCTCCAAAAATTACGTGTCTGGCATCCTTTAAACTGAGATTTACAAGCACAAAGATCAGTGAGATGTTGACTGATGAAGGGCCAAACAGAGAATGATAATTGGCGCCAATTTCGGGACGACTGCGTCACTGCGCATGCGCAGTAGAGGCGTACTATGGAGGTCCTTTAGGACATGATTTCTTTTTGTTTTGGATGCAAATTTTGGGGATTGGGGGGCAAAATTTGTGTTTGGCCCTGGTTTTGTTGGAGTTAGCACCAGCTAAGTCTGGGTCATTGGTACAGTATAAAAATATATTCCATTAACAGAAGTAATCAATTAACAGGGATTTGGCCACATTGCTGTATTTTTTTTTTATAAAACTAAGCATTTACTCTATTATATCTTGTTTGACAGAGCTCATGGCCAGTATTGGATGGACTGAGGTCAAATAGGCTTTTGAACAAGGGGCGTTTAGCAACTGTCAGGGTAATTTCTTGACACATTACTAATTTTTAATTCAATTGAAAGGAGTTTGCTCTATAACATATATGCAATTATCAGAACAAATTGGGTTGGTATTTGTAAATTATATTCAATTAACAGGGTTATTCAATGGACTTTATCAACATTCCCCATGTTTGGTCACATGGGGCTGGGCACACATCACATTTGTTTTTAAAACAATAAACACTGGTGGAGCACAATAGGGAGCCAGCGGTGAAGGTTATCGTCAAATCACATCATATGTCACTAATTTTCTTTTGTTTAACTCAACTATGCAAACACCTACAGTATAGGTATTGACAACACTTTATTAATATCAATGCATTTTGAATATTGCACTTTCGAAAAGGTAACTCTGTTCCATTTTGCAAATCTACAAAGATGGGCAACTCGATTCAGACTGTATGTAGTCACATGTCAGTGTATTCTTAAAGTTTTGTTTTCAACTCAGATTTTCCATATTATTAATATTACAGTTGATAATTACTATACTACTCAAAGTTTGCTAAGCACCAAGTATATCCAACTACCTGTTTTACGTTTTAGTTGAAATATTGTTATAAAAAGTGTATATATTTTATATTTAATTATATCTTTAATGATTTAAGCACAGAAATTAAGATTTTGTTTGTGTTTGACATTATTTTTTAGCCTTTGAATACGATAACCATGGAAAATGGATATTATTGTTAAAGAGGAAATTTTTCAAATTTGCCAAAAAGTTGACGGAGCGAACTGATATGGGTTCAGTATCGAGTATGAGACCCATTATTGTTAATTACAGCTTGACAATGCCTTTTCATGCTCCCAATCAGGTTCCAGATGGTCTTTTGTGGGATGTTGTTCCATTCTTGGACCAGCATGGCACCAAGCTCCTGGAAACTTCTGGGTTGGACTAGATGGACTGAAATTGCAAGCTGCAACTCATTCCAGACATGTTTGATTGGACTGAGGTCAGGGGATCTTGCTGGCCAGTCCATACGCTCAATCCCCTACCTCTGTTGGTACTCCCGGATAGCATGGGCAACATTAGGACAGGCATTATCGTCCATCAGAATGAATCTATCACCCACTGCACCTGCATACAATCTGACGTGGGCATCCAGGATCTCATCAATATACCGCTGTGCAGTCAATGTACCATGGTCAAGGACACATAGCTCTGTACATCCATCCCAGCTGATGCCGCCACAGACCATTATTGACCCTCCACCATAGTGGTCATGCTCAGCAATGTTGGCTGCATGGAATCACTCTCCTGGTCTTCTCCATACCCTACAACACCTATCTGTGTTGTTTAGGCCATACATTGACTCATCTGTAAAAAGAACAGGTCGTCAATCTTCTCTGGTCCATTCAACGTGATCCATGGCCCATTCATATTGTGCCTGGTGGTGGTTCTGGGACAGCTGAATGCGAATACATGGTCTTCTCGATTGGAGACCAACTTTGAGCAACCTTGCCCGGATAGTCTGCGTCGAAACATTTACCCCGAATGCATTCTGAAGGTCACTGCGAAACTGGGTTGCTGTGTCAAAGCAGTTCCTATGGGCCTGAATGATCAAAAACCGGTCTTCAGTTGCAGATGTTGCCCTGTCTCTGCCACGACCATGTCGTCTGACTGCTGAAATCTTGCCCAGGCTCCGGTGATCACCGTATGGTGCACACCAAGGGCTTCACCAACCTGACAATGGGTAGCCCCTTGTTCCACCATCCCTACAGCCCACCACATTTCTGCTTCAGACAAATGTCTTCTTACATTTGCATTCGCCATATTCAATCATTAAATCACAAGGGTTTGTGTTGAAATGAAGACTGAATACCCTACACATGTCATGTACATGTAGACAGTACACGAAAACATCATGAAAATCAAGGGGTACATGCTTTCCATGACTGCCACGAAAAGTCTGCCTGTCAAGAGAGAAATGTAAACACTGGGGACCACCTCAATACATTCCTCAATCATTTCCACCAAAAATATTGCAAATATGTCACAAGAAAATTTCACAATGATGTGTCAAATATGTGGTGCTTAGCAAACTTTGAGTAGTATATGAAAGTTAATTTTAACAAGAATGATCAAGTATACCAATATCTATTTATTTGACAATGAGTTGAGTTCATGCAATTTTCTGACCAGGAGTGTACCTGTTAATTAAACCACGTGTGATTTGTTTTGGAAACAAAGGTGATGTATGCCCCCCACCCCAATATGGGGAGTGCTGATCTCTATTAAGAGATACATAATTACGTGGGCACCAATGTATGGCATGTCTACTTGTTAGTAATAATTATATAAAAGTTTCATTCTAATCAGTTTGTGGACCAAGGAACAAAAGGAGATGACACAGAAATAATAAAACAATAAGTCTATGTTCAAGCAGAATAATTTGGTTACAATCGAGCATCACTTGCAAATTTGGGTGTTCATGCATGTTTATTTCGTAGAGATCATGTATGAGAAATTTCATAAAAATCAGTCCATAAACCTAGGAAGGGTTGCACAAACAAAAATGCCAAATAGAAATCACTAATGATAATCCAAGTTAAAGAGGGGATAAGTCTGTTAACCCTCTGCACACTGATGTCAAACTGCCAAAATTTCAATAGCAAATTTTCCCATAATGCAACTAGGAATTTAACCATTTCAGTCTTGTCTCACAGAGCTCACTGAGCTGTGTCAAACAAGACTGAATCGGTTAAATTCCTAGTTACATTTAGGAAAAAGTTTGCAGATGGGATGGGATGGGATATGGGATGGGATGTGATGGGATGGGATATGGGAGATAAGACAGATAGATAGATATTTTATTTGTACAATTTTCTTACATACAAGCTAAATACAATAATAAAAAATGCATTAGATATATTGTACCATGGCAGCTTGAACAAGATTGTCTGTCTTCCTGCCACACCTAAATTGAATTATTCTCAGATTTGAGACTAAAAGGCGACATGAAATGGCTACACAAGTGTCACATGAAAAAGCATGGTGTAGATGGTATGGGATGGGGTGTGGGATGGGATGGATGGATGGATGAGACAGATTCCTATGTAGCCTCCCACCCCACACAAGCACCACTTTGGAGAATAGTTGGGGAATAATTACATTAAGCAATGTTCAGTTAAGGGGGTGCACTGTGCTGGAAATGAAAACAACACCAAGAATGGAAAGAGATTCTTTGATTTCTGAAAAGAAAGAGCTAGATGCTTTCATGGAGCTATATGCCTTATATCTTACTTGTTCATGAGGTTCTCTCCATTTAAATGTAAACAATCAAATATGAATAAACAGACATTGGCATCTTCAAATTTGGATCTCTGAAAAAAAAAAAAAAAAAAAAAATTCATCCCATCCTTTATCCTGCACCCAATACCTTCTGTGCCAAGGTGTATACACAGATAATATATAAGCACAGATACTATATATGTTTTCCATATTTTCTGATACTGACTGCCTTGCTACCTAGGCAAACCATATCTGTGGACAGACAATGAATTATGCATTCATCTGGTGTAACAATTTTTATAACTTCTATGTAATGATGCAGCTTTTTATTCTGCAGGGGAATTTATAGAAACTGTTGATAACTCACTATACTTCTGAGAAAACAACCCATTTATGAAATGTTTTTTACTTCTACTACTTTGAATAATAACTAATTTTACCAAGACTCTAAAGTGTGTAAAAAGTGCTCTAAAGGTTTAACAATTGAATTTTTGATAGCCAAGAAAAACCAACATGTGACATCCTATCTGTCTCGCCGATATGAACCACTGTTTCAAGTTTCAAAATGCTTGGCCTTGAATTGAGTTTTGGTGATTTTTTGTTTCTTGTCTGAGAATGGATGGCCAGCATGACAGATGTCCAGACATCTGTTCTCATAAACGATACTTTATGAGGATAATTTTTTGTTTGTAGAGAGCATGATTATGTAACTTTCCAACATTATGCGGCTGGCTATATAATGTCAAAAATCTGTTGGTAAAAATCATGTTTGTGTGTCCCCCAACCCCACCACCGCATTAGCCACATGAAAGTTTGGGGGAAAACTGTCCATTTTCCATATCTATGGATGTCCAAGTATGAGCCATGGATGGTGGTGTATGTGTCTACTTGCTGGAACAAACCACTGTTATGTGTCCAAAATAAATTATGAGGCTTAATGTCATTGATATCTTGATATCTTGTTTCGGCTAAAAGGCAAGCTTAAGATAGACTCATAATATTTGTTGATTTAACCCTTAAGGGCCCAGTCACATTCCTGAAATCCCACTTGCCCACAGCCTCCATACATCCAGTGGCTTAGCAGTGATTTCTAGTCAAGTCGTGACTGCCTTAAAAGGCAGCCAAGACTTGACGAGAAACTACTGCTTACCTAATTTATCTGTTGTCACAGGACCTCCACGTGGTGGCATGTTAAGGGCACCTGTTCTCAAGTCGTAAAAGTCAGAAATAGGCCTTTAAGGGTTAACACACATCTTCCCATTGATAGAAAGCCACACAGCAAAAAAGAAGTTGCACAATGAGTGTAGTCTTATAGTTGTACTAGCCACATAACTTACCAGCCACACAACATAAGATATATCGTTACAGATAGACAAAAGACTAATCGCTATATCCCCCAATTTTTGTTAGGGCTTGATAATGTATTGAACACCCTCTGAAATTTACTATGTATAAACATGTAAATTTTCACTAAGTCAAAATTTCAAATTGCAGCCTGTTTAAAACAACTGAAACAGTTATCTTACCTTATGGATTCCCAGTGTACCAAATGGTAAAGGGTTACCAGTATTGTTATCAATGAGTAACACCTCCGCATCAAGAATTAAGTCCCCTCCAGTGGGAAATGCTTTTGGAATGTAATCTTTAAAATGGTTAACCTGTAAATCAAAATGAATCTTTGTCACATTTGCATATACGGTGGAACTCTGTTAATTGATTATTGAATTTGCCAACAAGAAATATTCAATTAACTGGTTGAGTGCTGAATTATTTTTGGTCCTGAAACTTTTTCACATTGGAGAGTGCTTATAGACACTCTCCCATAAATTTTGACAAGGCAAAACTTTACAGATTAAACTATTGCACTTCAAAGATAATATGAAGAACAATGATAAATTTAAAGTAATTTGTATATTTTTTATACTTACCAATGGCCCAGACTAGCTGGTGCAAATTCAATATTATCAAGGGCCAAACACAAATTTTGAACCCCCAATCTCCAAAATTTGCATACAAAACCAAAAATTAGAAGTCCTATCTGGTTCTCCATACTTTTACCATCTGCACATGCGCAGCAGTCAGGAAGAGACCGGAATTGGCGCCAACCTCATTCTTTGCAGATGAGAGTACTAAATAATAATTCAGCGGGGAAGTATGAGTGTCCACATGGGAGGGCCATCCCCATCTGGGCCATCGGTAAGTATAAAAAATATACAAATTACTTTAAATTTATCATATTTTTATACTAATAACCAATGGCCCAGACTGGCTGAATCATAAAAAGGCTGAGGGCCTAGGACTTAAGAATTAGCAGACCAAATATAGCTCCTAAGCCTGCATTCCGTGACAAGGAGATTAAAATTAAAAGAATTACATTTATGTCTCTCTATACAATGATAGAGAAGACATATCATCAATAAGGAGCCAAGTATCTAAGTAATTCCATAATCTTAGCATGAATGATTATGATTAATTAATAATGATTATGCTAATTGGGTGTAACAACCCCCCACAAACACACGCCATATTTATATATATGAACAAGCTGTATCTAAGAACAGTAATAATCTACATACAAAAACAGCTTTACTCATAGTTACACACTTATTTTCAAGCTGGGCGAGACAAAGAAAAATCCCCCCCCCCCCCTTTTTTTTTTGAAGGAATTTTCTTCAAAACAAAGAGGGAAGCCCTCTGGAATCAGTGAAAAGCGGTACCAAATAATCAATATATATTACCCCAACATGCACCCAGGTATTAATTATTATTAATTATTGGTGCTTAATGCCACTTCAGAAGCTAAGGCTATTGTGGTGATCCCGGTTATTAACAGCGCACACTTCTAATGTATACCTGAGTCGGTATACGAAGATAGATCGAAAATCAGTGATATAACATGTACAACCATACACTTGTCCATTTGAAATCCAATGGAAAGTATCTGTTAGAGCAAACACGCTTCTAAGGCAACCAACAGGCAACCCCATTCAGGTGTACAATTAATTCCAATAATAAAACTCAAATTGAACCGTACGAATATACGAGAATGTGAATTCTTCAGTGTACCGTCTTTGGAAGAAAACTGGACTTAGAACATGGAACGAGCTATGATTAACAGACTCGTCACTGACCGTCCCCAAAATAATTAATTATTGCTAGGTCCATAACAACCAATGACTGTTCGGAGAAAGAATATACTACTCCGAATAATGATGCCAAAAAGTCAAGAACATATGCATAGACAGCCTATTGGAAGTTCCATAATTGATCCAAGTAGCCCCAAAATTCTCATGAGCTCTATAAGCAGAGCAATAATTTGTATAAGCAGAGCAAGAATTTGTATAATCTGTTCAATAATGCCCCTGCCTAATAAATACACATATTATGCATGCGAGCAATGAAATCCCGCATGTACTCATCTGAATACAGCCTGTATCCACAGTATGCCTGAGTGACACAAGTGTAACCACGAAACTGAATGAATAATACAACGTTATTATGCAATTAACTGAGTTATAAACTCATATGTCGTAAAAAAAGGCCAGACTGCTCTGAGCGAAACTTTTCAGAGTGGACTAATAGCCACATTGGAGAATGTCACCTAGATAACTGACATGTTAGCTACACAGGTACACGAGGCTAGCAATTTTATTGCTAAGGAATTATATGCTCGTATATGACTTATAAACAAACAACCACAGGAAACAAACTAACTAAATAGTGGATGTGCCCATGTGGTCGCCGTTAGAACACGACCCAGCCGCCAATCGAGGAGCCATAAAAGGCATGCATATACTTGAATGCATTTGAGGCTTACAGGAAGAAAACTAAGTCCTGCCCTGTAATAGCCTCTTAACAAATTGGCTGGGGGGGGGGGGGGGAGGAGGGGGAGGGGGGAGGTCAAAAAATAATTCCTCTCTAACCCCCCCTCACCCGCATTACTTGAATCGCTCTTGTGTTAGTTATCACATAGTATAGGAACCTTCACGTCTGACAGACTCCATAATGCCACTAAGGACGGAGAGGGACGTGATGAACAAATAATACACCATATAGACATAATATCCAGTCTCTAAGGTGGAAATATAATCCACAGCAATAGAGTGAATAGAAATGAAAAGGGAGACGAAAACAATGTTCCGACACCCGATCATAAAAACCTAGATGAATTCTTACGTTCGATCTGATATCAGGAAATATATTCCTGAGAATGAGATTAGTATAGGCGTTTGAAGAAACCCTCATTAATCACACTAGGTTAATATGGCGTCATCAATAGGGCATATTGCCTTAGATAACTAACACCAAACCATACCAGTAGGAAGAGAATAACCTCCTCTAACATAATGGTATCATGTCCGATAGAACAATGAACTCAGCCTAGCTGAAGCAGCTAAAGATCTTCCTACCTATGAAGACAATTAAAAGGCTGATAACTGTAGCCTTAGAAGCTCACTAAGGAGACTTACAATGCCAGCCATAGCTTATAAGTCTTCATCTTTTCCGTGAAGACAGATATATCGGTGTAAGTTGCGACCTTGAAAGCTCACTGAACGGAGACTTACAACTATCGTCGTGCAAGATAGGGAATGAAGAGCCGCTATATTAACAGCCCAAAATTCCCAAAGAGACAGTATTCTCACGAGATAATTATTTCAGTTATGTCATTGCAAAAATACTGAAAAAACATCGCTCATAATTCTAGCTAGGCTACTATGGTGTAAACAATAAGACTCAAGTCTATGACACCTAGGAAAACAAACCGAAAAGCACTCTTCCTTTAGTGGTTTTATTCCCAAAAGACAGCGGTCAGAGCCTAACTAACGTAGCTTAGAAGTCTTCATCTCCGTGAAGACAGATATCTCAGTGTAACTTGTGACATTGAAAGCTCACTAAACGGAAACTTACAACCATCGTCGCGCAATGTAGGGAATGACGAGCCGCTATACTAACAGCCGTAATTCCCAAAGAGACAGCAATCTCAAGGTAACTACGCAGTGATGAGTCTTCGGCTGCGTGAAGACATATCTGTGTCACTTGCGGCCTTTGAATGCTCATTAAATGGAGACTTACAACACTAGCCGCTAATGTATAATGGCATTAAATGTCCTGATGCCAAGGAATACAACACCGAGAAGGAAAAACGTACCTATTCCCTCTAACGGCTCTATTCCAAACAAGACATTTGTCTCAGCCTAACTATGCTCTATGGAACCTCTATTCATAAAGAATAGGGCATAGCATTTCTTATACTATCGACACCTGAGCCAAAAGATCCGGGGATGAAAGATCTTTGTCTTTCCATCGCCCGGTAAGATAAATTGTTTTTTGCCTAGCAAATGCAGACTTATATTCAGATGGAATAATATTCAAAGAGCTTACGACTAAAATTTCATAGTCCTAAAGTGCCTTTCTGTGAGGGACAGAGACTCACACTCCGTAGCCCTCTCACCATTCAAATGTTCCATCTGAAAATATGGTCATCTCCATTCGACTGAAGGATGACTGGACCAACGCAGCACCGTCCGACAGCTCACTATTGGGGTCTGTTTAAACAGTAGTACCAGCGACTACTGAAATGCTGCGATACAAAGATAAATCTGCGGCAGCCAGTCCGTGATCGAGGCTAGCAGAACAATGATAATACACTTGTTACCATAAGCAGCTCACAGGATGGAGCTCTGCCCTTGATCCTCGACACATGTCCCATATAAAAAAGCCTCGAACGACTAACTATCGATCCGAACATGCGAAGTCAGATAGCTTGTCTGCGGCCAACATGTTTCATTAATGAAGTATGGAAGATACCATAGCTGCAACCGGATCCGCCGCAGTGTGGAAGGAGCGTCCCAAACAGAAAGAGTGAACGGGCATCCCAACTCACTAAAGTTTATGGAACCAAAAATAGTCAACCCTGACTGCTGATGGAAAGGAGATGGTTCTCCAGCTCGCAGTTTGCTCCAGACCTCGCCGAGCGTTCCGTTAGAAACTTGTAGGCATCTATCCCTTATCATGCAAATCCATGGAAGAAGAGGAAGCCATAATCACAGCCGCCCATGGCTTAAGTGCAGAAGCATCCCGGCTGCAGTTTAGAAGGAGGGTCCCGAGTGGCGAAGGTGGACGTTAGGTCCTACACAGGCAAGTTTATCAAACAACATTTGGCCCAAAATGTTGTGGGTTCGAGAGGGACCTCTCCGCTCACGGTCTTTTCCTAAGCCTCCCTAAGATAAACTTGCAAAATACTACACAAGCAAGTTTCTCAACAACATTTGGCCCCAAATGTTGCTGGGTTAGAGAGGGGGCCTCTCCCGCTCGCAGTCCTATCAGACCTCGCCGAGCGTCCCTAAGAGAAACTTGCGGGCTTCCTCCCTATTTTCGTCATCGCTGGGTGAGCTTTAGTTTTTGAGGTGCTCGCTCTACCCAAATCTACACTTCTCTCGACCGCAACGGACTTACCCGGTGTCACAGCTCCCACGAACAGAGTAACCACTTCACCGGCAGAGCTAGCTGCTTGCAAAGGATAAGAACACTAACGAGAGGCCTTATCCCTTGCTTATATTATCAGCACCTTGCAGCTAGCTCTATTTGCTCATCAGAGCACGACAGCGGTAGTGCACTTAGGATGGGTGTCACAAAACCAATACCATGTTCTTGTTCCTCTGAAATAGAAACTGAAAAACTCAGATTATATTGCGGTGAGCTCCGGCATAGGAACCTCACCGCCAACAACATACCGTCTCCAACGTCTGTCATCCCAATGTACACAAGTAGGACAAGAATCCGTAGAAGTGCATCGACTACTGGCAAGGCAACAAGCATGTAAATCCAAGGAAGACTTCCTCACCTTGCATTTAGAGCAGTAAGCTTTGATAATTACAATCAAAAGACGAAGTCGACAGCACTCCTACAAACTCCACCCACAACAAAATATATGATAAAGATACATGAATAATAGCAATCAAAATTAAATTCGGCTCCCACAAATGGAGTAACTGCTTCACCGGTTGAGCAAGCTGCTTGCAAAGGATAAGAACACTAATGAGAGGCCTTATCCCTTGCTTATATTATGAGCACCACGACTACAGGCTAGGCAACTAGCATGTAAATCCGAGGTAGACTTCCTCGCCTTTCATTAGAGTAGTAAGCTTACATAATTACAAGCAACATACAATAGTCAATAGCACTCCTACAAACTCCACAATAAAATATATGATAAAGACACATGAATAATAGCAATCAAAACTAAATTAGAAAAATTAAATCAAAAATTTTTTCAAAAATGTTTTGAAAAAGCCTATGTCCCAAAGGGAACATGATGAGCCCAGGGGCATCCCGATAGAGCCTAAGGGTGGACAAAATCCAAATTTCTTTAGCTACACTACCGGAATCGTAATCAATGTATCCTACAATAATCCTACAGTAATATAATACTAAATACTACATATATTTCAGGACATTGCCAATGTAAACCAAACAAGGGAAAAAATGGAAACAAGACAACAGGCACGCAAAAAGGCCCAAAGTCAGTAACCGATTTAAATGCTACCTGATGTAAAGCTAGATCTTCATACAAAGAAAAAACGATACATCGGATACAAGATGCAAGACTTAAATGACCTAACACCCCTAGGGTGAAGACGTAACCATGGGGATAAACAGAATAAACATTCTGTAATACACATTAAACTCCCAAGAAATTTAATAAAAAAATTTCAATAAAAAATAGCCAAAAAGCTTAGGAGTTTAACAGGAGGGCTTCAAGGAAGGATAGGGAAGGAACACTTAACAAACAGTGGATAAATCATTAGCAAGAATGATGACTTCAGGCATATGTCCCGAAATTGGGAAACATGAAATAATTTTTATAAATATTATAAAGTTACAGTCCTGGACATTTCCAACCACCATTGTTCACTTCTATCATCCATTTACAGCCTTGGATCCACCAATTCTTTCATTGATTTGTGTCTGGCATCCTCAAAAAAGGAGATTTAAAAGCACAGATTTCAGTTCATTATTACTGACTTTAGGGCCAAACAAAGAATGAAGTTTGCACCAATTCCAGTCTCTTCCTGACTGCTGCCCATGCGCAAATGATAAAAGTATGGAGGGCCAGATAGGATAATTTTCGGTTTTGTATGCAAATTTGGGGGATTGGGGGGGGGGGGGGGAGGGGGGGTTAAAATTTGTGTTTGTTTCAGGGCAAAGCCAGCCTAAATATAGGGGCAAGGGGCCTCATATATAAAGATATTGTAAGTTCAAAAGATATTCCACATCAAGGCGAAAAACCTACGTGAATTGCACTTCTCTGTGAAGCTGGACATGGAAAAAAACACATGTGGTATATATCCAGCTTCAGCGCAGGGACCGGGACCCAGGGGAGAAACGGTATGTTAGATAAGGTCTAATCTCATTTAATTTATATAGTAGTTGCGAGTCTTACGAGACGTAATCGCTTGGCGGTAGGATATCGTCATGGCCAATTGAGAAACAAGATTCTAAAAGACAGAAATGTCTGTCGTGTCATCACCTGATCATTAGTTTTGCAATGACTGGCAGAAAACGAATCGGTTCTCTCGACAAGTGAAATCACCGTTAAGTCACGCGCGGGATGACTTGTACTGATTCTGCCTCGATATACGTCATCTCCCACCGTTTTGACAAATGGACAGATGAGTGTCTGTCCACCTGACAGTTTAGGGTAAAAAAGTATATATACCTTGAAGAGCAGAGCATTAGACACACACTTGGGGTCACACACACGTTGGTGAAGTCCAGGGCAGGCGGACTCTGTTTCCTGGCATAGGGGTACCTTCGATCACAGGACCCTGAAACGGCTGGAATCACCAGAGAGGGCATTCCACGATTGATTTAGCTTAAGGTTGATAGGTGGCTACAGTGCCAAATTCGTTGAGAAGGAAAACCCAAGGTGAAACGTTAAAGTTTAGATTGTCGAGTACCAGGTATCAGCCTGCAATAGTCAGAAGTGTAGGTTAATTGTATTGTGCGTATTAACCCTTTGAAGCGTCAAGACTGATTGCGTTGGGAGTAGTTTGTTTTGCTGTCGAAGCATCGTAATACCGACTGGAGATCGGTGTGAGTGACAATTTCGCCCTAGCACAAAAAGGGGCATTTGTGAATCGTGAATTCAACCAGGAACAGTGAACATTTCAATAGGACTTTCACGGAGGACTTTCAAAAGGCACATAAGGTATGAGTAGACAATATCTGACCCAAATCAGAAGTACGGTGGCTTTATAGATGACGAACATTACTGGTCGGAACCCTCCGACAGCCAGAGGTACAGTTACGCGCAGACGTTGACATTTGAGCCTAAGCGGGTGAAGCTCTTATGGCAAGCTCACGGTAATAACATTTCAGATTTTGAACCTCTTATGGTGAGCTCTCCGTAATATAATTTCGGATTTGTGAAGCTCTTATGGCGAGCTCACGGTAGTAACATTTCCAGTGTGTAGACTATAGTGCCAGTACAGGGCTATAGAATGACTATATAATTGTTGAGAATTATTTAACCCTAGCAACCCATTTTCTGTGAAAAGAATCGAATTGTTGATTGTTGAAATATTGAAACGGCTTTATTTTTTTATGTGTAAATAAAAGAATCATTGTTACTTTAAATCATTCTTTCCATTACACAGCCTGAAGTGATTAGGAATCACACCTAACGGAAATCGAACCTATTTCAGGCCAATTTGGCAGAGAAGGAATCACGGTGTAGGTCTAACTCAGCTCCCAGCGCCGAGTTCGCGACACTTGGATTCCGACCCTCCACGTTGGTCTAATTTTCCCGCAATTTCATCAGCGGGACTAAATAACCCCACGTCAGCCCAGGCCTAACGGGGCCTCAGGTGTCCTGACAGTTTGGCCCTTGATAATATCGAGTTTGCACCAGCTAGTCTGGGCCATTGGTTATTAGTATAAAAATATATGAAGCCTTTGGGTTGTGTTACCTGCACATCAGAACAAAGACCATATATGGGTTTCCAGCACTCAACCAATTAACAGCAGTATTCAATTAACAGGAATCTGGTTATTTCCTTGGATTCTAGTGATAACTTATTGAGCATTTATTCAATTGTATCTTGTTTGACAGACCTAATAGAACTCTGTCAGATAAGATACAGTATATAAAGATGTAATGTACATGTCGATGAAATGCCCATCTTCTATATCTATACTATATTTTAGAATGTCTGTCTGCCTGTCTGTCTGTCCGCTATAGAAATGAATATGGGGCCATCCAGAGTGCCCAAAATGGGTCTACTAGGGGTACTTTTTTATGGCAGAGGTCCTCGTCAGGATTAAAAAAGTGTGTAGGGTGGGGGTGGGGGTGGGGAGGGGCACCGAAAGTTATGACCAAATTTTTTTTCACCAATATAGGTCTTCAAAGGGGTCTACTTGGGGTAACTTTTTATCAGGAATCTAATGGTGGTGTTTAAAAAAGTGGTGGGCGTGGGCAAAATTGATGGATTTCACCGATATGGGTCCTCAAAGGGGTTTACTAGGGGTAACTTTTTACTAGGAATCTAATGGTGGGGGGTTTAAAAAGTGACAGGATTGAAGGCCTGCCTGGAGGGCGGGGCCGAGTGTGCCACCCGTAGGGTGGGCTGGGTAAAAAAAATACGCTGCCCCTATTTTGGGGGTACTTTTCATATAACCCCTACATTTTCCTGTGCAACACTGGGTAACCCTGCTAGTATACAATATACTGAGGCCAAATCAGTCTATAAACAGAGGGAAATTCATAATTGTTTGATATATCATTTTTTAGTTTTATTCAAATAATGGGAGTTTACTCAGTAACCTATATGCAGTTAACAAGTCAGGTCAAATCAGAACTGAAAGTATGGTAAATGATATGATGCTTGGAAGTTATATTCAATTAAGAGAATAATGCAATTATATCCAGACAAGAAGGCTTCGGTGTTCCACACTGAAAGAAGCATTCACTTGCAAAACGTATTAAGGAAAATGGTATTTGTTGTCAGGTTTACAAGGATGTGAAATTTTATGAATAAAAACAACCCACAGCTACATGTATCCATGTGATAAAATGACCTTAACCGTTTAGAGCCTAAATCCAACTTTGATCACCTTTTACAAAAGAAGAGGAGCCCAAACATGCAGTCTCTAGATAAACAAGTGTTTGACCACCGAGGTGGTATTAGTCCCCTTCATCGCTTTTGTGACATAAGGTGTTTTTGTCACATAAGACACTAGAGCATATTAGCATCTCTGCAATTCAGGTTAGTAGTTTAAGAAGTACAAAGACCACCAGTAATGGTCCGATCCAGTGAAAAGAAGGTTGAGTCCAGCTCTTGGTGATGCAGTATTTTTGCCTGGACCGGTCCAATCATTATAATAACCTTAAATGAAGGGAAAGGTGATGAAATCTTACTTTTGGTAATACCAAACAAGAGCACCGCATATCAGGACAATATACGCCCGTTTTGTATTTTTGAAGGGTTGGGGTAAGGATGGGGGTGAGGGTGAAAATTGTTTGGACCAACCCCATATTCAAACTTGACCTGTATTTTGTTGTGATTAAACAACATACCAAGTTTGGAACCAATCGGAAAACAAATAATAAAAGTTATCATCCAGAAACTAAATATTTGATGCATTCTATGTCCAACAAGGTCCATAATTCAGGGAAACTTCGAAGTTTGAACTGACCCCATATTCGAACTTGACCTGTCTTTTGTTTTGATTAAACCACATACCAAGTTTAGGAGTCAATCGAAAAAAAAATACTAAAGTTATCATCTGGAAACCAAATGTTGACGAACGGACAGACCAACGGATGGACAAATGGACAGACAGACAGACTGATTCCATAATTTGACGGTTTTTCAACAGGTGTATAAAAAATCAGTTAGGCCATACTAAAGTTATAATCCGGATTATAATCCGGAAAACACAAAATGCACAAATTCAAGAGGAATAACTCTGGAAAGGTACATGCGATTTTGGCCAAAAGTGAACTTGAGCTGTGCTTTGTGGTCATAACCAAAATCTGAGAATTTGAAACAAATTAGTCAAGGCAAACTAAAGTTATCATCCGGAAACCACATAATTCACAAATTTGCAATCCTTCAAGGGGAATAACTATGGAACGGTACATGCGATTATGGCCAAAGGTGAACTTGAGCTGTGCTTTGTGGTCAAAAACAAAATCTAAGAATTTGAAAAAAATCGGTCAAGGCCAACTAAAGTTATCATCCAGAAACCACAAAATCCACAAATTTGCAATCATTCAAGGGGAATACCTCTGGAAAGGTATATGCGATTGTGGTCAAAAGTGAACTTGAGCTGTATTTTGTGGTCAAAAACAGAAAACTGAAAATTTAAAATAAATCGGTCAAGGCAAACTAAAGTTATCGTCCGGAAACAAAAAGTTGGGCTAAATTCCCATAAATAAAGGGCCATAACTCTACTGCAAACAAGCCGCTAGAAACGGAAATCGAACCTGTCCTGTATTTTGTCATACTAAATCCACATGCCAAATTTAACTCAGCTCAATCCATTACAACTAAAGTTATCATCCGGAAACGAAATGTGTCCATGAACGGACAGACAGACAGACGGGTGGAGAGACCAATCACATAAAACGTCCCGTTTTTCAAACGGGTGTATAAAATCAACATCTGAAAAATTTGGTGTCAAGGCGTTCAGCTTTAAATGAACGGAAACCAATTTTTTTACAAAAATTGTGTTTTCAAAGGGCCCTAACTCTGCAGAGGATGGACTGAGAAACACCAATATCGAACTTGACCTGTATTTTATTACTAAAAACAGCATCTGAAAAATTTGGTGTCAATCCGTCAAGACATTCAGCTTTAAATAAACGGAAACCAATTTTTTTTTTTAAATTGTGTTTTCAAAGGGCCATATCTCTGCAGCAGATGGACTGAGAAACACCAATATCGAACTTGACCTGTATTTTAATGCTAAAAACAACTTCTGAAAGTTTGATGTCGATACGTCATGGCGTTTGACTTTAAATGAATGGAAACCAAATTGTTTACGGACAGACAGATGGACAAATGGACAGATGGATGCACCAACATTTCGAGTTTATGGGCTACCAAAAAAACATTTTGTAAGTCCAAAACCTTATTTTACCCAGAACCCCACTCCCTCCACCCTAGAACTTATATTTAACCTTAACCCCACCCCTCCACCCCAAAACCACACCCTACCCCACCCTGACCCTAAAAGCCCACCCCTGACCCTAACCCCCACCCACCCCTGGGACCTAACCCCCAACCTTAAGCCCTACTCTGAGGCTACCCCTAACCCTAACCCCACCCCACCCCTGACCCAACCCCACCCTAGCCAAACCAATAGGATTAGGAGCTATTTTTCGGTTTAGGGGCTACTAAAACTAAAACCCCACCCCTGACCACAACCCTAACCCCCCACGGGACCTAACCCTTCCCAACCTTAAGCCCTACTCTGGGACTACCCCTAACCCCACCCCACTCCTAACCCTAACACTACCTTAATTTGGAGGTAGCCCCTAATAATAATATTCCCTAAACCCCCAATGTTGGCTCGGACAGACGGACAGACAGACAGACTGATAACATAATACAACTGTTTTTTAAATGGCATATAAAAAAAGGAAGATATTAAAACATTTTCCTTAATTTAAGGTATTTTATAATGATTGAATTGGTATACGCATTTGTGTTACAGAAAGCATCAAGTTTCTGACGTCTGCTGGGGAAGCTTGGTAACTCGGTGCATGTTATATAATACACTGTATGCACATTGTGGAAATGGTTCTGCAGGACAACTGAATACTCTTATTATGGAAACTTTCAATATATTTAGAGTCAAAAGTTTGATTTAATGCGGCAAAAATGGCTGACATTCCGCCATCTTGGATTTTGAAAAAAAAATATTGAGCATGCATCATCCCCTCAGAACCATTTATCCACGTACCAAATATGAAAGGTGTAGCTTAAAGCATGTTGGAGGGAGAGGTGGTAACATAAAAACAGACAGACAGACGGACATACAGATCTTAGATTTTGAAAAAAAAAATATTGAGTGTGCATAATCCTCTCACAACCCTTTATCCATGTACCATATATGAAAGGTGTAGCTTGAACCATGTTGGAGGGAGGTAACATAAAATAGCAAAAATGGCTTAAAAAACACAACAATAATGGCTGCCGTGGCGCCATTTTGAATTTTGAAAACAAAATATTGACCGTGCATCATCCCATTACAACCCCTCTATCCATGTGCCAAATATGAAAAGTGTAGCTTGAACCATGTTGGAGTGAGGGGTGGTAACATAAAATAGAGAAAAAAAGCTTAAAAAAACACAACAAAAATGGCCGCCATGCCGCCATCTTGGATTTTGAAAAAAAAAATTGAACGTGCATCATTCCCTCCCAATCCTCTATCCATGTGCCAAATATGTAAAGTGTAGCTTGATCCATGTTGGAGGGAGGGGTGGTAACATGAATATAGAGAAAACAAAAATGGCCGCCATTCCGCCATCTTGGATTTTGAAAAAAAAATTTTCAGCGTGCATCATCCCCTCAGAACCATGTATCCATGTACCAAATATGAAAGGTGTAGCTTAAAGCATGTTGGAGGGAGAGGTGGTAACATAAAAACAGACAGATGGATGGACAGGACAGACAGACAGACAGACAGACAGACAGACAGACAGACAGACAGACAGACAGACAGACAGACAGACAGACAGACAGACAGACAGACAGACAGACAGACAGACAGACAGACAGACAGACGGACAGACAGACAGATGGACAGATGGACGGAGTGCAATCCTATAGTCCCTTTACGGTTCCCGTAGGGGACTAATTAAAACCGAACATCCTAAGAACATTGGCAGTTGTTTTCCACACAAGTCCTGGCTGCCTATATAGGCCAGCAAGACTTGCCTAGAAAAAACTGCAAAGCCACAGGATGTATACTGTCAAAATGTAGAAAGACTGTAAAAAAACTCTAGGTTTTAAGGGTTAAACTAGAAAGCAGATCTTTCAATGTCACACTTCATTTTTCTTTCAACTGGTATAGGGTTGGGCTAGATTAACTCGGGAAGTTGGAAAGTATTCATACTAATTTGTTTTGTTACAACTTATTGGAGAGTGCATGAAGACAGTCTCCAATAAATTGTAGCTGCACAAATCTACATTTCTTCACTTAGACAATTGTGCACTTGTAGGACTAAAAAATTAACCAACTCTTTTCTGTTTGGCAGAGCTCTGTGAGATCTGTCAAACAGGATTTCATTGGTTAATTTGCAACTGTAGTGTAGGAATTTTCACTGCTGACATTGGTTTTTCCACAGAATAGTGCAAAGAGTTAAATGAATAACTCCAACTATTTCCAAGACTTCTTTGAGGAATAAAAAAAAGAAAAAGAAAACGCGGACTCAAGGGACAAAAATCACTCAACTGATAAAATTGCTTAAAGTAGGATTTAAGGTCACATTCAGCATCCACATGTTAATCTAGTCAATATAATTTAGCTAGAGGAGTGGAGGAGGATCTGTTGGGTGAATGAAGTGATTTTTGTATAAAACCATTCAAAACTAATTTTAAAGAAAGTCCCCCCCCCCAGATCAACTAGGCGAACATTGTTTTGGCATAAAATCACTCCAAATCCTCTAAAATTTGTATGAAAGCAAAAGAGAAAAAGAACAAGATGCTCAAATGAGCCTAAACCACTCACCTGGATCAAGTTGTCTACAAGGAATAAGGCTATTACTGTTGAGGGATCAGAAAGATGGAGGCAGAAAGAAAGTGTAACCTTATGCATGTGTGAATACTGCAATGACCATTACCAAAAAGGCACTGAAATAGAATGTCTATTTTTCAACCCCTACTCCAAGCACATGCCCTACATTAAGCTTGATAGTATGCTGAAAAATGACAGAAGAGCTTCACCCTGAAAATACCTCCAAGGATGGTTAAAATTTGGGTTTGAAATTCGTTGAAATATTCTGTGTTTTTCTAGCAGCCATCAGTTGTGTGAAGAAATGGAGTGAAGTGGCAGTCAACAAAAACACTGCTTGAGACAGGTTTTATCTTTTGAGATTGGGGCTTTCTGGTTGCACGTCCTTACACTCTTGCAGACAGATGTAATCTTGAAAACATTTACTGAAATAAAGTTGTTTTCTTGCCAAATGTCAAATTGAACTACAGGGATTGGAAACATGAACCCATGGACTTGATTTGAACATACTTACTTGAATATGCCCCTACAAGGAGGGTGTATGCCAATATATAAAGTTTCTGCCATGTGGATCTGAAGAAAATTTCTAAAGCAGTTTCCTTATATTGCACCAAGTTAAAATTTGGGCTCCTTTTAGGAGCCCAAATAAGACCCCAGAAATAAACTTGAAATCTGGCCCCATAAGGAAGTATACCAACTTCCAGAAGATTCTAAGATTCTAACTGGTGGATCTGAAGGAGATGTTAAAGAATATTCCTTATATTACTGTAGGTTGAAATTTGGAAATCTGCCCCCCCCCTCCCCCCCCCCCCCACCCCCAATGCTGCTTACCAAAGATGAATGGATTCTGAACAATGGATCTGAAGAAGATTTTTAAAGAATATGTCTCATTGTTCTATGTTGAACCTTGGGCTCTAATAGGGAGCCCAAATATGAACACATAAACCGGATTTGAATACAAACCCACAGACAAGTTTTTGGGGCATAAAATCAGGTAGATGTCCCCTAATACTACCACATACCAAATTTGGTTCTGGAAATAAAAATATTGGCCAGGCCATAACATATTGCCCCTCCCGGCACAAGCCCAAATATTACCCGACAAACTTTCTTGGAACAAATTTGAGCATATAAGGAAGCTGCATACCAAATTCAAATTATTGTGATTGGTGGTTTATGAGAAAATTTTTGAAGAAGTTAGAGTTTTTCAGGCACTGCTCCCAGCCCCCAACTTTGCCCAGGTTTGCTAAAAAAACTTCCTCCCTCATCATAAAACTGAGGGGGGATGGGGGAATTTTCTGAGAAACAATACATTTTTTTTATAGGCCTAATTATGAAGCAGATCCACAGAATATAAATTCTACTAACTGCTAAGCCAGAACTTTTGAAAAGATCTACACAAATGGGCTTTTAGTACTCAACCAGTTCATATCTCTTCAAATTCACTGTAATTATATGCTTTCATCCAATATTACCTAAACGAATGATTATAAAATGTAATCTCATAATACGTCTGCCATTTCACTGTGATGGGAAAAAATATAGAATTACTAAAATTCCATAAAAGTTAGCAAGTTCTAGGTTTGAGTTTTACTCAATCTATAATGTCAATGTAGAAAGCAAAGATTCTTACTTTATGTGGTAATACTGGTTTCAAACTTCTGCTAAAATACTGAAACTCGGAACCTTTCTTGTGAAGTTGTACCCTTTCACCATCGTACTTTATCTCAGCATAAAAACCTTTGGGACACTTACTCATGGCAATGTCCACAGAACGACATGCTTCTGCCTGAAGAAAATACATTGCATTTTAATAGTTTTAGTGTCAAAGACAATTTGAGTCATCCCAAATATGTGATTTCAATGGTGGAAGGTTTTTCCCAATAAGCTGATAATGTACTTGTATTGGACAAACTTTTGAAGAGATCTAAAAAAACCCCTTTCAAACAGGGTGTCAAAAAATATTTCGAGGATCACTATAAATTAAAAACATGACACTGACTAGTGCTGGCTATATTGCCAAAACTAACTAGAGGATGGCCACCAAAGGGTGGCTGATTCCCCCGAAAAAAGCCTTGATAGCCATTCCAACCTTATTCGCGACACACCCTCTGGTTGTGGGCAATAATAATACCAAGAATCATTAATATCCTTGAAGGCTGTAAGAAGTTATGGAGCGGACACTAATTCCGTCTATGCCCGGATGGACAGACGGACAGACAGACAGACGGACAGACGGACGACATCACGGCTAGATTCCCCCGAATTTTTGGAATTTTTTTCGGGGGAATAAAAATTGGAACATCGCACGTAAAAAATTGTGGCTCGTTGATTTATTTTGGCTTGAAGTAATTGGTACAGATTTGGGTAAAAATGACAGCAATACTTGAAAAAATCAACAATGAAGAAATGTCTTAGATTATCTGTTGATACCAAAATTTCCATGTGTTGTCATTTTTGGAACAAATTTTGGAACAACAATGTTGCAGCTCATCCATTGTACTATAATTAGAATACACAATCTTACCAGTCTATGTGTTACTTCTCCCACTCTGGTCAACCCAGGCTTCAGTCCTGTAGAAATTGGCCAACAATCATTTCAAGCAAAGGAAATAAAAAATATAACCCTGCTTACAGTTCAAAATCAAAGACTCTATATAGTAATTTATCATTGAAAATCTTCAAATTTTTTCTTGTGTTGTCAGTTGGGTATACCCCGATTAAAACCCATAACGGGCAAACAGGCTAACATTACATGATGCTAAATTGAGAGCAGCAACAAAATGAAATAAGAGAACCGAAAGCAAGCTTCTTTTGCAATATCCAACTGTAGATTTTCTACAGTTTTTTTTAGTCCTGATCTATGAAATTATTATAACAAGGCATGGATAACTTCATATTTTATCCAATGAGAAAAATAATAAAACTCATAACTAAGGTTTGAATAAACATCACTGCCACTATAACAGGTATTATTTCAGCATATCCTTAAAAAGAGAACCATTAAAACCAAAAGCATTAAAAAGGTATGGAATGATAAACATACCAGCATTGGTAGAACTGGGGTCATCAAGGATGCTTTAATGCTCAGCTCTTTCTTCATCCCAAGCTTTCCATTAGTCTGCTGGTTTTCCAAAATCCTTTTCACGACATCTTCCAAGTTTCTAGAAGCTTGGAATGCTGCATAGGCATTTGGATCCAGGCCTTCAAGTCTGATCACACATATATTTACAAAATAGTAAAAATGAAAATTTGATATAATATTTTATCTTACAATGAGAATGTAATGAGTCTGCAATTACCTTAATACATCAGGTATCAAAGCCTCCAATACAAAAGCTGCATCTTGCAACTGCAGTACACAAGTGGGTGCTTAGTTATGATTAGTGCTGAAATGATTAATCAGTTACAGATCAGTTATTGCTGTTACCGGTATGATTTTTGATACCGGTTAACTGTTTGCAAATATTTGAAGTCAGAACATGCCATGTGTTGTTGTGTTGGTTGCTTTCAGAAGACTCCTTTAATAAGGGTTAATGTTTTAATTACCTTACTGACCTGCCTGTAAGCCCATTCTTGCCAGTAAGCCCAGTCCCCAGCTTTACTGAGTACAATTTTATGGGGTTGCAGTTGCACCTGCATTTACATGTAGGCCCATCCCCAAGAAATGTGAAAAGTGCGAATGGAATACATTCAAAACCTTTTGAACTTCGAAGCATGGTGGGTGAATGGGTAAGTAAGAAAGAAAAGGATTCAAATAAAAGTGTTTGAAAACATACCTCATGTTATTTATGTTGTGCACTTTTAATGAATACCATAAAAGTTAAAAAATTTATAGTAATTTATATATTTTTTATACTTACCAATGACCCAGACATAGCTGGTGCTAACTCTTAAAATATAGGGCCAAACACAAATTTTACCCCCCAATCCCCAAAATTTGCATCTAAAACTAAAGAAAACATGTCCTGAAAGGCCCTCCACACTTCGCCCCTACTGCGCATGCGCAGTGTCAAGGACGTTCCGAAATTGGCGCCATTAATCATTCTAATAACCAGTGCCTGGTAAGCGCTATGTACTCAGCGGGGAGGCAAGAGTTCCCAACTCCTGGGAGGGCCATCCCCGTCTGGGTCATTGGTAAGTATAAAAAATATATAAATTACTATAAATTTTTTAACATTTTTATACTGTACCAATGACCCAGACATAGCTGAATAGTAAAAAGGCTGGAGGGCCAAGGACATAGAGCAAAATGGAATACGCTCAATAAAATAAAATAGAGTCATCCCCTGTAGGGAAAAAGAAGTAATAGGCCTTACATGTATCTTTCTTATTTATGATAAAATAGAAAGATACAACACCTTCCAAAATTGAGCTTCATACATCCATGTACTCTATTAATATCCAATATAATCCTTATACTAATAATTTTTAAAGTAAGCCAATAAATAAAGTAAGTCTAGAGAATAGAGACTCTTATACTCCTAAAAGTGTCTGAGGATTGCATAATCATGTCCGTTGACATATGCAATATTCAAAAGTTATACTTTAAAAACTAAGACTTGAATGAATTTTAAAAACCTAAACTTCTCACTAAACAACCATCCCAATAACAGCTCAGAATTACTAACTCCGGAGGAGGTATCCCCTTGTTTTCATAGTAAAACAGGTGACCCAAGGGAACACCCTCCCCCCCCCCCCCTTTTTCTTGCCCTGGGTCAAATAGCCCAGAGCGAAGAGGGCAGCCGAACGGAGACACTGCCGAAACAGACAGCCTACCTAGCTATAGTAGCAACTGTTAAGTGAATGACATTCTGAGCAGTAGATAATAGACCTAACAATAGAGGCCTCCAGAAATGGACTCGATATTTCTAAGATAAAATTCATGAATGTGGATGGTTGAGCGCAATGAGCGGCCTTCAAAAATCTATAATAGCGACACTATTAATGTAAGCCCAAGAAGTAGAAGAACTCTTACTTCATGAGCCGAAATCTTAAGCACAACTGCTAAGTCAATGATATACCATAAGCAGTACCGATAGTTAATAGAATCCATTAACAATAAAATGGAGCGTAACGTCCTTCTACTAGACATCAAAGACAGAAGAAGCTTACGCCCTTTGTAATAAACAGATATCTGTTTATAAATACATAAACTGTACCCGGAAAGAGTAAAGGCCTATGCCCATACGAAGACGGAAGGACCTTAAAATAATAGGTTCCGGATAATAGGAGCCTAACTCTTATGCAACAATCCAACCTAAATAGTAATGGAAGTATTGATTCCGAAACTATGAAAGTGAAAATCATCCATCGATAGTGCATGAAACTCACTGACTCTACAGTAAAAGAGAAACCAACAGAATTACTGTCTAAAAGGTCAGAATTTGAAAACTACTGTTTCCAGAGGCTCAAATGATTACTTAGCTAAATAAGAACCGAAGTTAAAATCCGTATAGGAATTTAATCTAAAGATTCTAAGTCTATTTATCAAAAAAGTTACTGACTTAGATAAAGAGACAAAAGACTCAATTGTAAACTATCGTAGAGTGCATAGGTATGAGGTAACATAAACCTATAACCTAAATAATAACAGGCTGCAGTAGATCTTGTGAAACAAGTATACTAAAAAATAGCAATGAGTAGTATGGAGGGATCAACAATATGAACATAATGATCCCTACCCACGACGGAAGAGCCTCCACTTTAGCCGCATAGAATAGCGAAGAAGAGGATCTCCTATAGTAAAAAATCACGTCCAAAGCTCGTCCAGTACAGTGCTTACAATGCAATATGGACCACACAACGGAATACATGAAGGTTGCGACCTTGCTGGTTGTGATAAAGATGACACGATTTACCCAGTGAAAAAGATCCTCACATAGAGGAAGATTTCACGTTAAGACCCACAGTAGACAAGAGAGTAAATTACTCATGATCTCTGTGAAGATAGAGATGCTATCAACAGAAATGTATTGTGGTTGTTTATCTTAGCAAAACCTGCTAAAACAACAGCGCCGGAGGATACGCGTATCCTATCATTCCGTCCTATAGATCAATAGAGCATTAACAATATTAGCTCAGAGATCTGGACAAGCCAACACATACGTCTGCAATTGATTAGCAAGCTGTGTCATAAATAAATCATCATTGGGCGCTCCCATAGATAGCAAATCTGATTGAATACTTGTTTGTTGAGAGTCCATTCTGACAGCAACAAGCGACCCGTAAGAGAACGGGAGTCCGATAAAACAATCAGACGCCCGGAATATGACGGACCAAAACTGAACTTGGTGTACTATAACCAACAGACGGATTCTTTCCATTAAATTGAATAACGGAAACGAAAGAGTGCCTCCCTGGTTCCGGAGATACGCCACTACTGTCGAATTAAAGGACAGGAATTTGGGCATGCGTTTCTGAATAATGTTCATGCAATGACATAAAGCAAGCCTAAAAAACATTATTCTATGGAAGTTAAACTGATTGCTAAAAGACTGCGGAACCCAAAAACCCTGGCACTTCGAATCCGTAGGGATCAGTATTATATCCCAATCTGTTTGACTGGCAACCGTCATAACAGCCACACTCGGGTCCGGCAACTGCGGCGGCACTCTCTGAGTCAACCACCGAATGTTTGCCCCAGTCTGAATCTCTTGTAATACTAGATAGACAAGAGAACGTATAAATCGAGCAATTCATCGATTGCCGTCGAAGAGAACGAAGCGACTCTGAGAGAGTTCTTAACCTTACTATCCACGCGTGTGGATGTAGCTAGGGCTGCGTCACGTCTAACTAACTCCAATCAGCCACTGAAGGGCGGAGTTATACGTGAACAAACTACTGCCCTCAAAAGAAATTACATTGAGAATAATATCCCGTAAATCTTTTCTTGAAGACGTAATGATAACGCCTCAGTAAGGCGGATTACGTATAATAAAGCATCTAAGTTAAGTCTACTATACATAATGTCGTTCCCAACATTGAAATTGGAAAAGACATAAACGGCGAAAAAGAATATATGCAGTCTTTAATCACACCGTCTAGACGCATATGAACTCTCGGTATGCCCTGCTCTGCCAAAATAAACTATTTGTATAAATGATAAAATGGCAGAAATGAGCAACGCGGACAAGAAACTAAACTATCATGCTTAGTAGCAGGCTTGTATATATATATATATATATATAGCGTCGAAAAATAAAACACATGTTGTAATGACAATATTGGACTGTGTCGGTAAGTCAGGGACAATGTCCCTGAACCGATCGAAAAATCCGAGTCCAATGACGCTATAAGTCTCTTATCCAAGATCGCAGCAATGAAGTCCGAAATAATAATCACTGGAAGATAATGCCAGAAGATATGAAAGGCATCTTCCAATACTACTAAAGGGAAAACTCGAAATCTTTCGAATCCCTTTCGCCATCCTGTCGGACCCTATAAAGCGTTCGGTCGTCCGTAGCTGATGCAACCGCGGACCGCACCGACCCAGCGCCGTCGGATAATTCCTGATTCGACCGAGAAACTGTCAATTGCTGGGATGCTGCGAAACAACTGTGCTAACTCGGATAGCACGTCCGTCACTGAGGCCTGAGAAGCGGTCTTACGATGCATTGCCGCTGGAAGCTCCGTGATCGTTACCCCGTGCATACTACCAATATGCGAGCGAACGGAGTGTATAGGCCTCGTGTCCCTTGGCTACCGGATGGCGCGACCTATTCGCCGTGGAATCACTGAATGCCGAAACTGATCGGATACTCGAGGTCACGTAGCCAATGTGTGGTCGTGTGCCCTGCTGTGAGGATGAGGAAGCATTAAAGACAGTCTCTCGGACTGTCAATATAACGGAGCGTCCCGACCAACGGACATATGCTCCGAATGTAAAATATCTGAACCACAACATGCGGTCCCCTATGTTGTTGGGCGAGAGAGGGACCTCTCTCGCTCACAGCCCGGACGGACCTGGACAAGCCAGGAACCGGACTAACAGGCTTCCTCCGATCTGTCCTCAATCTGCCGTCACTGGGTGAGTACTAAAGTAATTAAAGTGCTCGCATCACCCAAATCTCCTTCCTAGACCGCAACGGACGAACCCGGCAGCCGAACCATTCGATGAATGTACGCTACACCGGGTGAGCTAGCGAATGTCACTCCGTAGGCGATAGACATATTCCATGAGCACTTATTGCCGCTAACTCTTCATTAGAGAATAGAGACTCTTATACTCCTAAAAGTGTCTGAGGATTGCATAATCATGTCCGTTGACATATGCAATATTCAAAAGTTATACTTTAAAAACTAAGACTTGAATGAATTTTAAAAACCTAAACTTCTCACTAAACAACCATCCCAATAACAGCTCAGAATTACTAACTCCGGAGGAGGTATCCCCTTGTTTTCATAGTAAAACAGGTGACCCAAGGGAACACCCTCCCCCCCCCCCCCTTTTTCTTGCCCTGGGTCAAATAGCCCAGAGCGAAGAGGGCAGCCGAACGGAGACACTGCCGAAACAGACAGCCTACCTAGCTATAGTAGCAACTGTTAAGTGAATGACATTCTGAGCAGTAGATAATAGACCTAACAATAGAGGCCTCCAGAAATGGACTCGATATTTCTAAGATAAAATTCATGAATGTGGATGGCTGAGCGCAATGAGCGGCCTTCAAAAATCTATAATAGCGACACTATTAATGTAAGCCCAAGAAGTAGAAGAACTCTTACTTCATGAGCCGAAATCTTAAGCACAACTGCTAAGTCAATGATATACCATAAGCAGTACCGATAGTTAATAGAATCCATTAACAATAAAATGGAGCGTAACGTCCTTCTACTAGACATCAAAGACAGAAGAAGCTTACGCCCTTTGTAATAAACAGATATCTGTTTATAAATACATAAACTGTACCCGGAAAGAGTAAAGGCCTATGCCCATACGAAGACGGAAGGACCTTAAAATAATAGGTTCCGGATAATAGGAGCCTAACTCTTATGCAACAATCCAACCTAAATAGTAATGGAAGTATTGATTCCGAAACTATGAAAGTGAAAATCATCCATCGATAGTGCATGAAACTCACTGACTCTACAGTAAAAGAGAAACCAACAGAATTACTGTCTAAAAGGTCAGAATTTGAAAACTACTGTTTCCAGAGGCTCAAATGATTACTTAGCTAAATAAGAACCGAAGTTAAAATCCGTATAGGAATTTAATCTAAAGATTCTAAGTCTATTTATCAAAAAAGTTACTGACTTAGATAAAGAGACAAAAGACTCAATTGTAAACTATCGTAGAGTGCATAGGTATGAGGTAACATAAACCTATAACCTAAATAATAACAGGCTGCAGTAGATCTTGTGAAACAAGTATACTAAAAAATAGCAATGAGTAGTATGGAGGGATCAACAATATGAACATAATGATCCCTACCCACGACGGAAGAGCCTCCACTTTAGCCGCATAGAATAGCGAAGAAGAGGATCTCCTATAGTAAAAAATCACGTCCAAAGCTCGTCCAGTACAGTGCTTACAATGCAATATGGACCACACAACGGAATACATGAAGGTTGCGACCTTGCTGGTTGTGATAAAGATGACACGATTTACCCAGTGAAAAAGATCCTCACATAGAGGAAGATTTCACGTTAAGACCCACAGTAGACAAGAGAGTAAATTACTCATGATCTCTGTGAAGATAGAGATGCTATCAACAGAAATGTATTGTGGTTGTTTATCTTAGCAAAACCTGCTAAAACAACAGCGCCGGAGGATACGCGTATCCTATCATTCCGTCCTATAGATCAATAGAGCATTAACAATATTAGCTCAGAGATCTGGACAAGCCAACACATACGTCTGCAATTGATTAGCAAGCTGTGTCATAAATAAATCATCATTGGGCGCTCCCATAGATAGCAAATCTGATTGAATACTTGTTTGTTGAGAGTCCATTCTGACAGCAACAAGCGACCCGTAAGAGAACGGGAGTCCGATAAAACAATCAGACGCCCGGAATATGACGGACCAAAACTGAACTTGGTGTACTATAACCAACAGACGGATTCTTTCCATTAAATTGAATAACGGAAACGAAAGAGTGCCTCCCTGGTTCCGGAGATACGCCACTACTGTCGAATTAAAGGACAGGAATTTGGGCATGCGTTTCTGAATAATGTTCATGCAATGACATAAAGCAAGCCTAAAAAACATTATTCTATGGAAGTTAAACTGATTGCTAAAAGACTGCGGAACCCAAAAACCCTGGCACTTCGAATCCGTAGGGATCAGTATTATATCCCAATCTGTTTGACTGGCAACCGTCATAACAGCCACACTCGGGTCCGGCAACTGCGGCGGCACTCTCTGAGTCAACCACCGAATGTTTGCCCCAGTCTGAATCTCTTGTAATACTAGATAGACAAGAGAACGTATAAATCGAGCAATTCATCGATTGCCGTCGAAGAGAACGAAGCGACTCTGAGAGAGTTCTTAACCTTACTATCCACGCGTGTGGATGTAGCTAGGGCTGCGTCACGTCTAACTAACTCCAATCAGCCACTGAAGGGCGGAGTTATACGTGAACAAACTACTGCCCTCAAAAGAAATTACATTGAGAATAATATCCCGTAAATCTTTTCTTGAAGACGTAATGATAACGCCTCAGTAAGGCGGATTACGTATAATAAAGCATCTAAGTTAAGTCTACTATACATAATGTCGTTCCCAACATTGAAATTGGAAAAGACATAAACGGCGAAAAAGAATATATGCAGTCTTTAATCACACCGTCTAGACGCATATGAACTCTCGGTATGCCCTGCTCTGCCAAAATAAACTATTTGTATAAATGATAAAATGGCAGAAATGAGCAACGCGGACAAGAAACTAAACTATCATGCTTAGTAGCAGGCTTGTATATATATATATATATATATAGCGTCGAAAAATAAAACACATGTTGTAATGACAATATTGGACTGTGTCGGTAAGTCAGGGACAATGTCCCTGAACCGATCGAAAAATCCGAGTCCAATGACGCTATAAGTCTCTTATCCAAGATCGCAGCAATGAAGTCCGAAATAATAATCACTGGAAGATAATGCCAGAAGATATGAAAGGCATCTTCCAATACTACTAAAGGGAAAACTCGAAATCTTTCGAATCCCTTTCGCCATCCTGTCGGACCCTATAAAGCGTTCGGTCGTCCGTAGCTGATGCAACCGCGGACCGCACCGACCCAGCGCCGTCGGATAATTCCTGATTCGACCGAGAAACTGTCAATTGCTGGGATGCTGCGAAACAACTGTGCTAACTCGGATAGCACGTCCGTCACTGAGGCCTGAGAAGCGGTCTTACGATGCATTGCCGCTGGAAGCTCCGTGATCGTTACCCCGTGCATACTACCAATATGCGAGCGAACGGAGTGTATAGGCCTCGTGTCCCTTGGCTACCGGATGGCGCGACCTATTCGCCGTGGAATCACTGAATGCCGAAACTGATCGGATACTCGAGGTCACGTAGCCAATGTGTGGTCGTGTGCCCTGCTGTGAGGATGAGGAAGCATTAAAGACAGTCTCTCGGACTGTCAATATAACGGAGCGTCCCGACCAACGGACATATGCTCCGAATGTAAAATATCTGAACCACAACATGCGGTCCCCTATGTTGTTGGGCGAGAGAGGGACCTCTCTCGCTCACAGCCCGGACGGACCTGGACAAGCCAGGAACCGGACTAACAGGCTTCCTCCGATCTGTCCTCAATCTGCCGTCACTGGGTGAGTACTAAAGTAATTAAAGTGCTCGCATCACCCAAATCTCCTTCCTAGACCGCAACGGACGAACCCGGCAGCCGAACCATTCGATGAATGTACGCTACACCGGGTGAGCTAGCGAATGTCACTCCGTAGGCGATAGACATATTCCATGAGCACTTATTGCCGCTAACTCTTCATTAACTATGACGACAGAGGCACACTTTTGAAAGACATCTCCATAACTCTTCGAACAAGAAACCAGAAATGCTTGGATAGCAAGCATAAAATAATAATATATACAGCGTCGTTCAATAATTCGAAAGTTTGTGTGACATTATTGGACTATGATAATATATATAGCGTCGTTCAATAATTCGAAAGTTTGTGTGACATTACTGGACTATGTCGGAACTGAGGGACGATGTCCCTGAACCGAACCAAAAATTTCTAAGTCCACCGATGCTATCAGTTTCTTATCCGACATCGCAGCATTCTGGTCCGACGAAAGAAGCTGTAGAAGACCAAGTCAGATGACATACACAACAGCATATGTTGTTCCGAAAGGGAAAGCTCGAAATCCTCCGAATCCCTTTCGGTATCCCGTCGGACCGGATGAAACTTTCGGACGTCCGTACCCGCTTCCGCGGAGCGTCCCGACCCAGCATCGTCGGATAAAATATATGCGACAGATTCAGTTGATGCTGGGATGCTGCGATAAACTGTGCTATTAAGGAAAGCACGTCCGTTCCCGAGGCCTGTGCAGTAGCGGTCTTACGATGCATTGCCGCCGGAAGCTCCGTGTACGTTGACTCCCGCACACTTCCTATGCGAACGTCCGGAGTCTGCAGGCCTCGTGTCCCTGGCTACCGGATGGTGTGACCTGGTCGCCGAAGAATCCTTGATCGGCGAAGCTGGTAATATATCGGCGGTCACGCAGCCAAGGTGCGGTCGTGTGCGCTGACGAGAAGAGGAAGCCTTAGCAGTCTCAGTGGACTGCCTATACAACGGAGCGTCCCGAGCGACGGACGTATGCTCCGCTTGCGACACATTTTGTACCACAACATCTGGGGCCAGATGTTGTTGAACGAGAGAGGGGCCTCTCTCGCTTGCCGTCCGGATGGACCGGAACGAGCTATGAACCGGACTAAAAGGCTTCCTCCTTTCTCCCTCCGATCCGCCGTCACTGGGTGTGCATTAAGTTAATTTATAGTGCTCGCATCACCCCAAAATTCCTTCTAGACCGCAACGGATGAACCCGGCTGCCGAACCATTCGGTGAATGGACGCTACACCAGGCGAGCTAGCGGACGTCAAAGGCCGTCGAACCTACTAGGGTCCTCTTAGGCAATTGGCGTATTTACATGAGCACTTTTCCGCTAGCCCTTCATTAATTGTGACGACGGAGGCACACTGTTGGAAGACTGTCCCAAGCCTAAGTGTGGACAAAAATTTTAAAAATATTTTAAACAATTTATTCAACACTTACGAACAATAATAATGTATCTAGTTATGATTAAAATAACATAAAGATATTATTTTTTAAAAATCCCCCCCTCACACTGAGGGCTGTTGTAAATGTAAACAATGAGTGTAAAAACACTAAAATAAGACTCCAGGCACCCAGGCCCGAAATCAGTTACCAAAAATACACTATCTGATGCAAAACAGAGACTTCCAGGGAAGAAACTGCAGAACATCAGATGGTAGATGCAGAACACAACGCCTAACCACCCGTAGGTGAAGACGTAAACATGGGGAAAGAACAGAATTCATTCTGTTATTCAGCTAAAACTCCCAAGAAATTTTAGTAATAATAATTACAGAAACTATGCCAAAAGCATGGGAGAATAGCAAGGGGGAACTTAAAGGACAGGGAGAGAGGAAAACACTTAAAAAACAGTGTAACTAAATAATCAGAATGACAACAAAATGGCTGCTGCCTTGAAAATAGGTAACTTAACATAATTTCATTAAAAAATTTTAAGTTACAGCCCTGATAATATTCTGTCACACATTCTTTTCCTCTCCTCCTTCTCTATCCTCCTTAGAATCACCATTTCACTAATATTGATGTGTCTGGCATCATTTAAACTGAGATTTATAAGCACAAGATCAGTCAGATGTTAACTGATGAAGGGCCAAACTTAGAATGATTAATGGCGCCAATTTCGGAACGTCCTTGACACTGCGCATGCGCAGTAGGGGCGTAGTGTGAAGGGCCATTCAGGACATGTTTTCTTTAGTTTTAGATGCAAATTTTGGGGATTGGGGGGCAAAATTTGTGTTTGGCCCTATATTTTAAGAGTTAGCACCAGCTATGTCTGGGTCATTGGTACAGTATAAAAATATAATCAACAACTGAAGGGAAGTTATTGAATGCTTAATCAGTATTCAGCAAACTGAATTGTATGACTGCAGCACCTTGTTTTCATTAAGGGGTCACAGTTATTCATCCTGAGCGTCCTAATTACATATTTATTTATTTATTTATTTGTGTTTAAGGTCACATACTTCTGCATAATGGCTAATCATGACCGCAACATGGAGGTTAAGTCAAGTCCAGCCAATCTTTTATACCCAAATTGCCCATTTTAGAGGACTTGCCACCTGGGCATTGGTGACTGAGTCCTATTTTACCAGTAAAACAGAGCTGGTTTACCACAGTAAACAAGAACTGCTAATACATATTCATAAGCTGTATTGTTTTATTTCTCCAGTCACATGTGTGAGTGCCGACATTGTCAAAACACAGTGGCTTCTAATTTTGAGCAGTTTCATTGCAAACAGTGTTTCAATAAAAGCCTGTTACATTATAAATATGCAGGTTCTGTCAGGGAGTTACACATGTAATATGAGGATGTGTGGGTATAAATTTATATTTCCTGAAGCCTGCGATACCCAATCTCAAAGAAAAAAGACTTCATTTCCTACTATGGTGATGTGACTGGTTGTAGTAAGGTAATTCAGCTAATCAAAGTGTGTGTTTCAGTCACATGCCAAATAATTTAAATCCCCACTGTCTGATTGGACAGTAACATGCCGTCAATTTATGACATGGGGAAATCCCTAAATGCACATATTAAGCTGGATATATCAAGGTAATTTTTGTACTGTTTTGATACTTACCATTGTGATCGAATAAAAAACGACACATTTTATATATACTCGCCCAAAAAAGAAAGTGTGCATTGCAGAAATTGATCAAACTCCAAAAAAATAATTTCGTAGGTGTAAAGAGTGTTAACCTGTTCATGAATAAGTTATATTGAACACAAAAACAGCTTTCCCCATTAAAATTGCATTAACGTTAAATGACATGCTGCACATTTGTGAAAAGGCAGGTTTTGCATGTGGAGAGACTGAAAATTCATGCAGCAGTGTGAATCCTTGGGTACTTAAACACTAAAGTAAGGCCTTCTTATCGTTTACATTCAAACTGGGGCTGCTGTTAAAACGACTCCACATTAGCATGCCAAGATTGACAATGAATCAACGTCTCCTTGCCCTGGGTATGATTAGAGCTGGCAGAACACACAGAGAAGTTGCCCAGCATTTGAACTGCCACCGTAACACTGTAGACAGGCTAGTCCATCGACATGCACAACATGATGACGTTCGAGACCAACCCCGCTCCGGGAAACCCCGAGTTACCACCCCTGCACAAGATCGGTATATCCGTGTCGTCCATCTCTGGAACCGGCAACAAACGGCAATGACGACAGCCAGGAACATCCCTAACCTGAGACAGATACATCCTCAAACAGTAATCAACCGGCTGAGAGAATACGGCTTACGTCCTCGAAGACCTGCAATTCGTCCGATTTTGACGTTACGTCATCGTCGTGCTCGACTGCAGTGGTGTAGACAACATCTCAGGCATCCCTTACACTGGTGGCGACGTGTTTTATCACAGATGAATATCGTTTCCATCTTTCATCATCAGATGGCCGCCAGAGAGTGTACAGACGTCGAAACGAATGCTACGCAGATCCATGTGTCGTGGAGCGTTATGGGGGAGGGTCTCTCATGGTGTGGGGTGGCATCACTGCCCGTAACAGAACTGAGCTGGTCATTATTGATGGCAATCTCAATGCAGCCAGATATCGTGATGAAGTGCTTACACCTGTTGTTGTCCCATTTCTGCAACGTCACGGCCCCGGCGTCATTCTACAGCAGGACAACGGCCGTCCCCCGCAGCTCGTGTTGTTCAACAGTATCTGCAGCAACAACAAGTGGATGTTCTTCCCTGGCCCGCAAATTCGCCCGATATCTCACCCATTGAGCACGTATGGGACAAAATGAAATGTCAGCTACGCCGGCTTCCCCATGCACCGTCAACGCTTGTGGAACTCCAAAGACAGCTTATCAGAGTATGGAACAACATCCCACAACACTTCCATGCTAACTTGTTTGCTTCCATGATGCAGATGGAGGTCACACCAGATATTGAGTGTGTGACTTTTGTGTTTGACCCTTAGTGTCTTTGACTCTCCATGGCACCAAGAGTATTTGTCGTAGCGTAATGAAATTTCTCATGTTGATCACAAATTGATTCATCTGTGATTGATTAAAATTTCCATGAATGAAAATGATACATATCTTTTTTTAGTGTTATTTTTTAGCATGCACACTTTCTTTTTTTGGGAGAGTATATTTGTAAGTTTATTTAATTCTGTAAAATCACATAGATATCTGACTGAAAATGGTAATAAACAAGAGGCCCCATGGAGCTTAAGGAGCACACCTGACCAAAGTTGTTTAAAGAAGGATTTAATTACCATCTATGGCTAGTTAACACAACAGAGGAATGAAGTTATTTAATTATTTATTTATAACTTTGTTGTCCATGCCAGATGATTTTTTTTTAATATTGTGATGCTACCACAGAAATAATGCCCAAATTTTCAATAATGGAAAACTAGGGAGTGCAAATATCAACCTAGGGACTTGACTTGAACAAACTTGAAGGATGTTGTATACCAAATATCAAAAGATTCTGACTGGTAATTCTGGAGAAAAAGATTTTGAGAATATTATCAATTTTGCACTATGTTAAAATCTGCCCCCCGCCCCTGTGCCCCCCCCCCTCCTTATAGGGGACACAAATAATATCAACCCAGGGACTTTATTTTAACAAATTGAATCTGAACCCTCAAAGGATGCTGTATACCAAATATCGAGAGATTCTGATTGTATCTCAAGAAGCAGATTTTTAAAGATTATTTCTCATATTGGACAAAGTTAGAAATTCAGGCTCCAACAGGGATTTGAACTTTATTTGAACAAAATTAGATCTGACCTCCCTAAAGATGCTGTATACCAAATATCAAAAGATTCTGACTGGTGGATCTGAAGAAGATTTTTAAAGATTATTCTTCACATTGCACTAAGTTAAAATTTAGGCTCCCTTAGAGAGCCCAAATATTAACCTAGGCACTCAATTTGAACAAACCTCAATCTGACCCCCACCCCACCCTCCTCCTCCCCTTAAAGATGTTGTATACCAAATATGAAAGGATTCTGATTGGTGGATCTGAAGAAGAAGATTTTTAAAGAAATTTCCTCATATTGCACTAAGTTAAAATTCAGGCTACAATAGGGAGCCCAAATATTAACCCAGGGACCATATTTGAACAAACTTGAATCTACCCCCCCCCCCCCCTCCCTCCCCAAGGATGTATAATAAATATCAAAAGATTCTAATACATGGTTCTGGAGAAGAAGATTTTTATAGAAATTCCCCCATATTGCACCAAGTTAAAATGCAGGCTCCAACAGGGAGCCCAAGTATTAACCCAGGCACTCTATTCGAACAAACTTGAATTTCACCTTGGCTGATTGAATTACAAGACAAATCGGACCAAAGACAACTTGGACCAAGACAATTCAGACCACTTTTGAAGACAACTCGGACCAACTTTGAAGACAAGTCGGCCCAACTTCCAGGACAACTCGGACCACTTTTGAAGACAACTAGGACCAACATTCAAGACAACTCGGCCCCAACTTTTGAAGAAGTCGACCTAAGTTTCAAGACAAGTCGAACTGATTTTCTAGGCAACTTAGACTGATTCAGTGAATAATTCGGACCTGAATAGTGGACAAACGAAGATTTGGGGTTGGTGGGGAAAGTCACAGAACAACCAATCACGGTTTAAACGATTTATTAAAAACTGAGGCATGACAATCAAAGACATGAATAAATGAATGAAAAGTTTTGACATAAAAAAAACAATGTTCAGCACATATTTTATCAAACTATAACTTGTTATGGGTGTGATTTATATTTTATTTATAGCGGCTTCTATTAGCGAAGAAGAGATTTGAGTTCGATACAGCTTGGATGCTGTTTTCCCAACTTCTTTACATATGTCGGAAAGACTGAAGTCGAAGTGTTTGTTCATTATATTAAAAATTGAACCAGCCATTAGGCTGCACATCGAATGCGGAGAGGTTGAGTTTTCTACGCTGTTGACATTCATAGCTTTGAGTTCTATGTCGGTTTTAACTTTTTCTTCTTTTTTTTTCTTGTCGATGTAACAAAATTACACTAGAGTGCACAGAAGTGATTGAATGATTAAAATTCTCGAAATGAACATAATATTTAGAAAAGCTAGAGCCTAAAACAACATGTCGGTAATCTTTTGAGCCACCTATTGAAAAGACGAGCTAGTACGAAACAAGCAACAAACTTTCACACATGATTTCTGTGTGATTACTTGTTTAGTTGCAATGCAATCATTCATCACATATCAAAGTTTGTGGTGAGAAGCATTTTCATTTTACAGAATAACTTCAAAGACAACACAAGCTGCACTGAAAAAGTATTCCATCACATCTATTGAGTTCTTTGAGATCACATTTAATTATTTTCTACATCATTCTTTTCTTCACAGCTGGTCCAACTTGTCTTATAGTCGTTACAACTTGTCTTGAAAGTTGGTCCAAGTTGTCTTCAAAAGTGGTCCGAGTTGTCTTGAAAGTTGGGCCGAATTGTCTTCAAAGTTGGTCCGAGTTGTCTTTAAAGTTGGTCCAAGTTGTCTTCAAAGTTGGTCTGAGTTGTCTTCAAAGTTGGTCCGAGTTGTCTTCAAAAGTGGTCAGAGCTGTCTTGGTCCAAGTTGTCTTTGGTCCGAGTTGTCCTGATCCCGGCTGATTAATAATTGATAGTTGTTACTTTTTCTTTTTGTATATATTCAGCCTCAGAGTCTGTTTATTTATACACCCTGCATGTACTCGATATTGTAAAGCCCACAAGTATATTGTGGAAACGAGGCTATAAACTTCATTATTATTATTATTATTTTACAGGGCAAACAGCGAATTTTCAAAGTTAAAAAGGGAGATACAGTATTTATCCCAAGAATTGACACACTTTAAAATAATTATTTTTTTGTCTGTATCAAAATTTAGAAAATGAAATAAAATGTCAGAAACATTGTCTTCCACTGTGTGTCAATTTTTAGAAAAATGGAAAATACCTGCACATGTTTCGAACATGTTTCAGACCGATAATTTAGGATACAGAAAAAACTTACCTGACCTCATTTTCTCTAGTTTCATTTTCGGTTTTTCTGTAGCATACATAGATATCCATTTTCAAATATTACCTATTTTAATTAGTCTGTATAATAGTCCATGTAATCAGTCATGATATTGATAAATATTCTCATTTAAAATGAATTTCCAAGGGAATTTATGCAGAGAATTTGTAAACACATGGTAAAAACACAGCTGATTTTCAATTTGACAAAGGTCAAGTATTCACTTAATGTCTCCAACACATGCAACCATTTTGATTGACATTTCCAACATTATAAAACACTCCTTCAAACTGCTTTTTGGGAAACTCATTGGCTGTTCTGCATTTCAGAGATACACTGACCATGTCTCTGATATACAAACAAACGTCAATACATTGTCTTTGATTCAACAGATGTCAATACATTGTCTTTATTGTCTTTGATTTCTAACTCGATGTAAAAAACAACAATGATGAGGTTTAATTGTGAGTACTGAGTACTTGATTAAATATCACTGACACAAAACAGGTGTTTTCCACATCAAACCAACCACTGACAATGCTGTGCACAAACAAAACTTTGCTGCCAATCACATGCTCAGGTTTGATTACAAAACACTACTGCTTGTGTTTTTACAAAAATAGACACAGAAAGCGGTTTGCCTTTTCTGTAAAATTAAATAAAAAAAATATGTAAAACATCAACGTGAGTTCATTGTTGTTTTTTTAACCCCTAAAACTGTATAATATCTCAAGGCATGTTAGGAGCAATAGTTAGTTTTGAATGCAACCTTGGATAGATTTATCGTAAAGTATCAGACAGCAGAGGAGGCAAGACCAAAAGTAACATTGAGCCCACAGAACCTAGTCGTTAAACGTCCTGTTGGAAGACCAGCAAAGAGAAAGATAGAGGAAGTCACAGAGACTGAAAGCCCACCAAAGAAATTGACCAAGAACAGTAACAAAACAATGAAGCATTGCAAACTGTAGAAGATACTGTTGATTCTACGCCAGTCAAAAGGGGAAATACAAAAGTATGAGTGCAAAGGAAAAGAAAGTGGCCATTGATCTTGGGAAACAGGTGAGAATTCGAAAGGCAGCCTCCATGCTCAAAATCCACCCAACTTCATTGAGCAGATGGAGTAGAATTAAGTTTGATGATCCAACTGAGAAAAGGAACAACAAGGCGGGTCATCTGGCTAAAAGTGGGAGGCCTGTATCTTACGGCACGAACATAGATGATAAAATAGCAGAATGGGTGTTAATACAGAGAGACCTTCAGTTACCAGTCTCTGTAGAATCCCTGTTCGAGAGCTGGTAAAAAAAAAAGCAGATGTCCGCAGTGCTAGAAGCAATCAGAGGTGAGCTTGGGTGGATGAGGATCAAGGACAGGATAGACCTATTGAAGCTCGGTTATCTTAATTATTTGGTAAATCTCCCCGACAGCCGATGGTGTAAAGCAATGCTCCTGAGAATTTTCAACTCAAATATCAAAACGGGGTGGATGGTCCAAGTGAGGGAGCTAGTAGAGAACTACTCATTGGAGATCTCGGACCTGGATGTTGGGGCAAACCAGGGTAAAAAAATCGTCAGAGAAAGGGTCATGGAGGATTGTAACCGTAATTGGCGAGAGGGGGTCAAATCAAAGAGGTCTTTGGGTGGCCTGCGTGATAAAGAGAAGCCAGGTTTTGAAGAGTACCTTGATGGCACCTTTGGGGGGGTCACTGTTGTTCAAGCTGAGGTCGCGATCCCTGGAGCTGAGGGGAAAAATTGGGAAAGATGGTGAAAGGGAGTGCCAGATGTGTAACTTGGACATAGTGGAGACCCTGGAACACTTTCTTCTAGAATGCCCAAAGTATCAGCCTAAAAGAATGAGATTCACTGGGAGTATAATGGGGAAGTGGGATGGGAGAATGAAGGACATGTGGTTAGGGGGAGACTCAAAGGAGAGGGTTAATATGCTAATCAGAGAGATTGGGAAGAATGGGACAAGGGATATTATCAAGCAGTTCGTCTCCGAGTGTTGGGAGGAGAGGAGAAGTGTGGGAATAGGGAGGCAGTTGGGAGTACAGGGGTAACCATGGCCTTCTCGTCCGAGAACCGCGACAAATCAGCGGCTGGCCAAAGTGTTATTATTATTATTACACACCAAAAGACTTTCAAGCCAGTTATGGATGGGCTGTAAAATTTATGCAGCGCCATGATTTGACACTTTGTGCAAAGACATCACTAGCACAATGGCTTCCAAAGGATTTAGAGGAGAAGACAACTAAGTTTTTAGCATTTATCAAAGAAAAGAGATTGGAGAATGAGTTTGACGATGAATATATCACTAATCTGGACAAGACACCTGTGTATTTTGATCTAATTCCAAACAAAACCATTGACAAAGTTGGGTCCAAGTCTGTTCGTCTGCGTTCAACTGGTTTTAGAAACAAGAGGCCCCAGGGGGCCTTAAGGCGCTCACCTGACATGGTAGTCTAAATATCAAACCAGGAACTTGACTTGAATAAGCTGCATACGCCCCTCCTAAGAAAAGCATTTACCAACTAGACGAAGCTATTGTTCCCACACAATACACAGGATTTTCCTTCTATTTTCAGTTCCTGCACTTGCACGACCCAAAATTGAGATAAACGCATAAAAAACAGAGAGCCCAAGTCTCACCCGGCCCCCAAATTTTCAGTGTAAAAAAAAATAAAAAAAATTTTGTCTTAAAATTGACCAAAACGCGTAAAAAAACCCAAAATAATTTCCGGATTTTGGTCCAAAATTTCTAAGTCCGGACCAGAACCCCAAATTTTCAGCCCAAATATGAACCCAGGGATTTGGCTTGAACAAACTTGAATCTCACCTCCCTAAGCATGCTGTATACCAAATATCATAAAATTCCTATTGGTAGATCTGAAGAAGAAGATTTTTAAAGAATATTCCTCATACTGCACTAATTTAAACATTTGGGCTCCCATAGAGAGCCCAAATATGGACCCAGGGAACTGATTTCACTAAAACTGTGAAACAATCTTCCAAAGATGTTATATGTGAAATTTGAAAGCTTTTGGAGCATTGGTTTGGGAGAAAAGTAGTGTTAAATGTGTTTCCCATTACCCACAGTGTTAAAAAATGCTGACTCAGCACTTTTTCAAAAGTCCCAAAAAGAACCCCATGATAAAACCTATAGCAATTTTTTTTTTGACCATTCCATTCTGTTGGTCCTAAGAAAGCTTCACACCAAATAAGAATTCTCAGTGCCATGTAGTTTTGGAGATATGGGCGTTTTAACTTTTTTCTATTTTTAGCTCCTGCGGTTCCCATGGGGGACAGGAAAAAAATTTTTGGCATAAATTAAGTACTTATGACCCAATAAGCCCTCATATCAAATTTGGTTCAAATCTGCCTCTCAGTCTGGAAAATAGAAAATTTGGGCAGGGCGGGGGCGAAAATTCTTGCCCCTCCCATAACAAAGGCAAATATAGCTCCTCAAACTTCTCTTGAACAAATCTGAGTCTACACCTCAAAAGGAAGCTGCACACCAAATATCAAGTCTCTGCTACTGCTGGTTCATGAGAAGACATTTTTTTAAGATTTAGGCACACTTTTTAGGCCCTACCGAGGTGCGGGTCAACTTGATATGAACAAACTTGAATTGACATATGATAAGGTACATGCACAGCAAATTTTGTTGAATTTGGTCCAGTAGTTTGTTAGAAGAAGTCGATAATGTAAAGTTAACGCCGGATGGACGAAGGTCGGAAATTGATTAGTAAAGCTCCCCTTGAGCTGTGCTCAAGTGAGCTAAAAAGGCACTTGACTCTTCTTTTGGCTGTGGCCAGCAGTGGTGTTGTTCTCCCTCCAATGGTGATTTTTAAAGGGAAGCATGAATTGAAACTTGATGTTCCAAAACACTGGATCGTGTGTGTTCAGGAGAAGGGGTGGATGGACGAAAATTTGATGCAATGGTGGATTAAGGATGTTCTTGTCAGACACACGAAGAAGGTGCACTGTCTCCTCATAATGGACAGTTTCAGGGGGCACTTAACAGATAATGTAAAAAAAGTGCTTTGCAGGAGTAATATTTTACCTGCAATTATACCAAGTGGATGTACATCCAAACTTCAGCCATTGGATGTGAGCATTAATAAACCTGTCAAAGCTGACTTGAGGAGAAAGTGGACTGAATACATTAATGGATCCGCTAAGAAAGTGATTGACAATAAAGAGGAGTGAATAAAGCCAGCAACAAAACAGGACGTTGTCAATTGGATTAATTTTGCAGTTAACTGCTTGAAAGAAAAAAAAGAATTGGTGAAACATTCATTTAAAGTGTGTGGAATTAATGCTCACCTAAACGGTGCTGAGGACAGTTTAGTTGGGCAAGACCCATGGTTGCATGTGGATAGTCCATTGGAAAGTTTGGATGAGTTGGATGACGCTTGCCAAACATGTTGCACTTCCGAGGATATGATGTCTATGGAGGATGCTGTGAATAACTTTTTTGACTCTGATGACGAACTGCCTGACGAAAACTAAATGAAAGTGTCAATGACACTGTAGCTCAACTTGTTAAGACATGTACATGTATAGTATGTGACACAGCAATGACAAACATCTAGGCAATGACCTGATAACAAAGGTACATATAAAGTATTGTAACGGTCTGTACATAAATACTGACCGTAGCCTGTAACAAATGTATAGGTAAAGTATTGTAAAGGTGGGTGACAGTCAGATGCTAAACTAGAAAAGACATCTTTGAGTCCCAGAGTGGATCTGACTGAACCCCAAAATATTTGTTCTCATAGCACAGTGATAACAAGGGCACCCCAAAACACACTCGTTCCTGTCCCAAAGTGAAAACAAAGGTACCCAAGAAGTTTCGTGAAGATCAGTTCATAAATACAAGCTGTATAGAAGTTGTGACAAAATACTGATTTGACCTAATTTTGGTACAAAATGGCCACTGGCAGCCATCTTGAATTTTGGACCGCACCCAGAAACACTTGTTCTCGTCCCAAGGTGATAACAAAGGTACCCAAGAAGTTTCGTGAAGATCGGTTGATAAATACAGCCTCTAGCCCGAGCCGTATTGACATGTGCACTTACAGTGTATAAGTAGCATTGAATAAATCAAGGTTCATCTAATTTGCATAATTTTTCACGAGAAAAAGCCTGTACTATATGTCATGTATCCCATGATACTGAACATTCACACACAAAATTATTCAAATCAGCGCTTTCATATGGAAGTTATGTGCAAAGATCTGATTGCACCTAATTTTGTACAAAATGGCTGCCATCAGCCATCTTGAATTTCGGACCGGATCCAAAATCACTCGTTCTCGTTCCATGGTGATAACAAAGGCACCCAAGAAGTTTCATAAAGATCGGTTCATAAATACGGCCTCTAGCCTGAGCCATATAGAAGTTGTGTACAAAAAACTGATTAGACCTAATTTCGGTACAAAATGGCCACTGGCAGCCATCTTGAATTTTGGACCGCACCCAGAAACATTCGTTCTCGTCCCAAGGTGATAACAAAGGTACCCAAGACGTTTCGTGAAGATCGGTTCATAAATACAGACTCTAGCTCGAGCCGTATTGACATGTGTATTTACTGTGTGTAAGTAGCACTGAAAAAATCAAAGTTCATCTAATTTGCATAATTTCTGCACGAGAAAAAACTGTATATATGTGATGTATCCCATGATACTAAACATTCACACACAAAATTATTCAAATCAGTGCTCTCATATGGAAGTTCTGTGCAAAAATCTGATTGCACCTAATTTTGTACAAAATGGCTGCCATCAGCCATCTTGAATTTCGGACCTGACCCAAAATCACTCGTTCTCGTCCCACGGTGATACCAAAGGTACCCAATAAGTTTCGTAAAGATCGGTTCATAAATACGGCCTCTAGTCTGAGCCGTATTGAATTGTTGATGGACAGATGGACGACTGGCCATGGCATAAGCTCAAATTTGGCTTCGCCAAAGTTGAGCTGATAATCTATAATTTCTCACTGTGTATTATAATATTGATTAATATTATTATTATTTAGCAAGGGGGGGGGGGCGTGTCATTATCCGAGACTGATTGCACCTAATTTTGTACAAAATGGCTGCCATCAGCCATCTTGAATTTCGGACCTGACCCAAAATCACTCGTTCTCGTCCCACGGTGATACCAAAGGTACCCAATAAGTTTCGTAAAGATCGGTTCATAAATACGGCCTCTAGTCCAAGCCGTATTGAATTGTTGATGGACAGATGGACGACTGGCCATGGCATAAGCTCAAATTTGGCTTCGCCAAAGTTGAGCTGATAATCTATAATTTCTCACTGTGTATTATAATATTGATTAATATTATTATTATTTAGCAAGGGGGGGGGGGGGGGGGGGGGGCGTGTCATTATCCGAGACGCAAAAATCATAAAAATTTTCAAGTGGTTATCACACAGCAAAGTTGTGCTATCACCGTCTGAAGACTTCTATAATTTTTGCTTCTTTGGTAATATCGGGCACTCTTCAAGGTGAGGATGGGAGGGGGAGGGGGCGGTCAGGTTTACTGTTTATATTTACAGATATTATCCGAGATGCAAATGAGACGGGGTGGGGGCAGGTTTTCAGTAACATATGGGGTGGTGTACAGTTTATATTTCCAGACATTATCCGAGACGCAAAAATCATAAAAAATTTTCAAGCGGTTATCCCCCAACAAAGATGTGCTATCACTGTCTGAAGATTTCGATTTTGCTTCTTTGGTAAAATCGGGCACTCTTCAAGTTCAAGCTTAACACTGCCCGTTCATTTATAAGAAACCCTTTTCATCAATAATTCTAAAAATTTTGAATTCTTATTGTTAAGCTTTATTGTTTATATACTGTTTACAATGTTCTTTGTTTCTGTCACTATAGCGTATATTGACATACCAGTACTTTTATTTAATTCAATGAAATTGAAAGAATAAAAAGAAAGTGTTTAACTTTAAGCCGTGTTTTGTTTTCTTTCCCATCACTCATTTTGCGGTAAAATGGTTCATTCCCCTTGGCTTATGAAAGGCAAAAATGTTCGGATTCTGATTTCAAAGTGGCAAATGGCTGTTTTATCCCGTCTGTCTTTTCAAATGTCCTGTTCTATTTCACTCAGACACTCGGGAAATTCCGTTACATTCTCCAAACATTGAGAGAATGAAGCAGAATTTCACGACTTGGTGACGGACCTATTAGTCTGCACGTGCTGTTGTGTTCAACTGCATGGAGAAAAAACACAATACCTTTTCTTCGAAGCTTCCTGTATCTTTCCATTTAACTTACCGTATCTTCATCACAGATTATTTCTCCTGAGTGAGTAATAACAAACACAGATGATATATATCTTTTAATAAGCATATTGAAAGTGTCAACAAAATACAGCTTTGTTCAAAATTAATTTTATTTTTTATTGAAATGAACATACAAAAACAATCAATATGAGTCATTACAATTTACACCACCCCATTCAGGCTGTGTCAATACTTAAGATAATTTATTTATTTAATGGTGTTTAAGGTCACATATTTATGGACAATGGCTAATCATGACCGATACTTAAGATAAATTTGCAAAAATAATTTATAAACTGTATCATTAATTAGAGCAGTTTTGGAAATTGTTTCTGCGGAAAATTTTGGTGTGTCAATACAAAAAGTGTGTCAATTCTTGGGATAAATACGGTAAGTCTAAAAAGTGAAAAGTAAGAGATATTATTATGATAGTGAATATCTGTATGAAATATCATCAAAATCTGAGCAGTAATGCTGAAGTTATAATGCGAAGAGTGTTCAGAACAGATGGACGGATGCACGGACAGGCACAATCCAGTATACCCCACTTTTTAAAACAAGAGCACTGCCTAGCGGGCAACATACGCCCATCAAAATTGGAACATGCACAAGTTTCTCTGGGGTAAAGTTCGAAATTTTTGTTGATTCGACTATGTCTGTCCCCCCCCCCCCCCCACCACCCCCCCCCCCCCCTCCAATCATTGCCCATTCCCCTGCCCTGTCTGGGGTAAAGGGTTTCAAATTGTATGCTTGTGTGCACACATTTCATATTGTTTTTGTGAAATTTTAGTATGCAGAATGGAAATGCAAACAATTTTTAGGTGTAGAAGATTCTCCTCGTCGTTTACAATGGTAGCTTCCATTCACTGACATGTTAATTTCATTGATAACGATTGACAAACAAAAATGTATTGGAGACAGTTCGTCCATATCAAAATTGCTTGCGGTTACGCTCTGTTCCACTGAAAAATTGGTTGCATTGAAATTTGCTCCGCAATTTGCATTGAATGTTTTTCTTTGAAAACTTGTGAAGTTGTTTTGGAAGGGAGTTAAATGTAATATTAAGGCTACAATAGAAATCACAGGTATTTGGATGGATAAGAATGGCAGACCTTCAAAGCACTAATCGCACATGTCAGTGTAAGATGGTTGGCAGAAATTGTCAGTTTTCTGAACAGTGTATTATTACCCAGCACAGCCGGGAAGGGAGACAACTGAAATATTTTGTCATTTACCTAACAAATAAATTAACTCAAATTGTTAATAAAGCTTAATTTACAAAGGATATCGAAAACTTTTTTAACTACGCTTTTCAACTCAGTTAGGGCATTCAGAAACCGTGAATGACCCAGCTTCTTATATGAACTTGAAATTTATTTTAAACACTTTAAATATTTTTTTAAAAAGAATATACCTTCTGTTACAGAGAAGAACACTCTCACCATGGGTCATACTAAATTTGAAATCCACTGCGATGAGGCAAATACAAAATCAAATGCATGGTAACCTTAGTCATCACTGTAAGGCAAAGAGTTAGGAGGTATTCAGAAACCATGAATGACACAGTTTTTTGTGGGGTGGGGGAGGGGGGGGGGGGGGTGGGATTTTAACCTACATTATGTTATATACCATCTGACTTAGTTTTGTGTGTGTATGTATGTATGTTTGTATAACTTTTATTTATTTTTTTCTCCACAATTGTGTCCTCTATGTTCATTTATTTTGTCAGGATGTCATATACGTTTTATGTTTTTTTTCTGATTTCTCCTTCATGTCCACTGACTTCTCCCTCCTGGATCCTGACTTCTCCCTAAAGTCTCTGGAGGGAGAAGTCACTTCTCCCTAAAATCAGCTGCCAGACTGACCCCTGATCAACATGGGTGCAAAGATTGAACAATAAAGCAAGTAAAATGTTGAAGAAGAAGGCGACACAATAGTGTAATGTTTCAAGTACTAAAAGGGGGCACTACTCTGGACATACAAAATAGAGTTACCTGCTCTTGTCACATGCACAACGGCAATTGGTGATCAACATGTGTGCAAAGTTTGAACAATATAGCATGAAAATGTATTTCCAAAATGGAGTTACCTGCTCTTGTCACATGCACAACGGCAATTGGTGATCACGATGTGTGCAAAGTTTGAACAATATAGCATGTAAAATTTTGAAGGAGTAGGCGACAAAATAATGTAATGTTTTAAGTACTAAAAGCGGGCATAACTCTGGTAATACAAAATGGAGTTACCTGGACTTGTCACATGAGCAATGGCAATTGGTGATCAACATGTGTGCAAAGTTTGAACAATGTAGCATGTTGAAGGAGTAGGCGACACAATACTGTGATGTTTCAAGTGCTAAAAGGAGGCATAATTCTGGAAATACAAAACAGAATTAACTGCTGTTGTCACATGCACAATGACAAATGGTGATCAACATGTGTGCAAAGTTTGAACAATATAGCATGTAAAATGCTGAAGGAGTAGGTGTCACAATAAGGTAACGTTTTAAGTATTAAAAGGGGGGACATAACTCTAGAAATACAAAACAGAGTTACCTGCTCTTGTCACATGCACAACGGCAATTGGTGGTCAACATGTGCGCAAAGTTTGAACAATATGGCATGTAAAATGTTGAAGGAGAAGGCGACACAATACTGTAATGTTTTAAGTACTAAAAGGGGCATAACTCTGGAAATACAAAATGGAGTTACCTGCTCTTGTCATACGCACAACGGCAATTGATGATCAACATGTGCGCAAAGTTTGAACAATATGGCATGTAAAATGTTGAAGGAGTAGGCGACACAATACTGTAAAGTTTCAAGTACTAAAAGGGGGCATAACTCTGGAAAAACACGATGGAGTTACCTGCACTTGTCACATGAACAATGGCAATTGGTGATCAACATGTGTGCAAAGTTTGAACAATGTAGCATGTAAAATGTTGAAGGAGTCGGCGACACAATACTGTGATGTTTCAAGTACTAAAAGGGGGCATAACTCTGGAAATACAAAACAGTTCTCTGCTGTTGTCACATGCACAACGACAATTGGTGATCAGCATGTGTGCAAAGTTTGAACAATATAGCGTGTAAAATGTTGAAGGAGTAGGTGACACAAACTGTAATGTTTTAAGTACTAAACGGGGGACATAACTTTGGAAATACAAAACAGAGTTACCTGCTCTTGCCACATGCACAATGGCAATTGGTGATCAACATGTGTGCAAAGTTTGAACAATATATCATGTAAAATGTTGAAGGAGAAGGCAACACAATACTGTAATGTTTTAAGTACTAAAAGGGGCATACCTCTGGAAATAAAAAACAGAGTTATCTGCTCTTGTCACATGCACAACGGCAATTGGTGATCAACATGTGTGCAAAGTTTGAACAATATAGCATGTAAAATGTTGAAGTGGTAGGCGACACAATACTGTAATGTTTAAAGTACTAAAAGGGGCATAATTCTAGAAATCCTAAATGGAGTTACCCGCTCTTGTCACATGCACAATGGCAATTACTGATCAAAATGTTTGTAAAGTTTGAACAATATAGTATGTAAACCTTTGGAGGAGTAGGCAACACAAAAATTGTTTACGGACAGACAGACAGACAGACAGACAGAGACAGACAGACAGACAGACAGACAGACAGACAGACAGACAGACAGACAGACAGACAGACAGACAGACAGACAGACAGACAGACAGACAGACAGACAGACAGACAGACAGACAGACAGATGTGTGCAAAGTTTGAACAATATAGCGTGTAAAATGTTGAAGGAGTAGGTGACACAATACTGTAATGTTTTAAGTACTAAAAGGGGGACATAACTTTGGAAATACAAAACAGAGTTACCTGCTCTTGTCACATGCACAATGGCAATTGGTGATCAACATGTGTGCAAAGTTTGAACAATATACCATGTAAAATGTTGAAGGAGAAGGCAACACAATACTGCAATGTTTTAAGTACTAAAAGGGGCATACCTCTGGAAATACAAAACAGAGTTACCTGCTCTTGTCACATGCACAACAGCAATTGGTGCTCAACATGTGTGCAAAGTTTGAACAATATACCATGTAAAATGTTGAAGGAGAAGGCAACACAATACTGTAATGTTTTAAGTACTAAAAGGGGCATAACTCTGGAAATACAAAATGGAGTTACCTGCTCTTGTCACACGCACAACGGCAATTGGTGATCACCATGTGTGCAAAGTTTGAACAATATAGCATGTAAAATGTTGAAGGAGTAGGCGACACAATACTGTAATGTTTTAAGTACTAAAACGGGACATAACTCTGGAAATAAAAAACAGAGTTATCTGCTCTTGTCACATGCACAACGGCAATTGGTGATCAACATGTGTGCAAAGTTTGAACAATATAGCATGTAAAATGTTGAAGGGGTAGGCGACACAATACTGTAATGTTTAAAGTACTAAAAGGGGCTTAATTCTAGAAATCCTAAATGGAGTTACCCGCTCTTGTCACATGCACAATGGCAATTACTGATCAACATGTTTGTAAAGTTTGAACAATATAGTATGTAAACCTTTGGAGGAGTAGGCAACACAAAAATTGTTGACAGACAGACAGACAGACAGACAGACAGACAGACAGACAGACAGACAGACAGACAGACAGACAGACAGACAGACAGACAGACAGACAGACAGACAGACAGACAGACAGACAGACAGACAGACAGACAGACAGACAGACAGACAGACAGACAGACAGACAGACAGACAGACAGACAGACAGACAGACAGACAGACAGACAGACAGACAGACAGACAGACAGACAGACAGACAGACAGACAGACAGACAGACAGACAGACAGACAGACAGACAGACAGACAGACAGACAGACAGACAGACAGACAGACAGACAGACAGACAGACAGACAGACAGACAGACAGACAGACAGACAGACAGACAGACAGACAGACAGACAGACAGACAGACAGACAGACAGACAGACAGACAGACAGACAGACAGACAGACAGACAGACAGACAGACAGACAGACAGACAGACAGACAGACAGACAGACAGACAGACAGACAGACAGACAGACAGACAGACAGACAGACAGACAGACAGACAGACAGACAGACAGACAGACAGACAGACAGACAGACAGACAGACAGACAGACAGACAGACAGACAGACAGACAGACAGACAGACAGACAGACAGACAGACAGACAGACAGACAGACAGACAGACAGACAGACAGACAGACAGACAGACAGACAGACAGACAGACAGACAGACAGACAGACAGACAGACAGACAGACAGACAGACAGACAGACAGACAGACAGACAGACAGACAGACAACGCCATAACATAATATGTCCGTCAAAAAATGACCAGCATATAAAAAAAAGTGGAGGTTTAAAAATATTGCCAGTGTTCCCTCTGGTTAGGTGAGAAAAAGGTTACTTGAAAATAAATGAGTCAAATAATGAGGATATTCCATTATCCAGAACATCAATGACTATCTATCTTTTGATGAAAAAGCAAAAATCAAGAAAATAGATAAATTAAGAGTTCAATTCCTCATAACTGTTTTGGACATAAGTTTATAAATTTATCTGTTGCTCATACCCATGGCTACCTCCATTTCAAACAGAATTTTATTTATGAGAATTATTAAGAGTCTCTGTTGGCATTACCAATCAAGCGTAAGGAAATTTTTCTGTTTCCACAACATTTTCTTGTGATTAGTGTCAAATAAAAAACAAGTAAGTGTTTACAAATATTTACTCCAAGATATCAGGTAGAACAGTGATACAGTTTGCCTTAACTCTTTACCTGACATGACTAAAAGACTAATCTTGCCAAAAAAATTACTGAATCATTAAAATTTTCAGATTTTCTTTCATTTAGCGCCCCAAAATAGTTTAAGTCACCTCACTCAAATGAGCTCATCATAATATGGCCATTCTTTTGGGGAGAGGGTTAAAAGCATAACTTTGACTCTTCACATGTTTTCCGATATGAAATAAGAGAGACTTAGTGATAATTATAGTAAATTTACCCCTGCTTTGATTCTGCTAAGTTTCAGCTAACATTGGACTAGAAATCATATAGCCAAGCCATCAGACAATGAGTAATGTTGTGGAACGCTATAAAATTGTCTGGGCTTTCAAGAGTTAAAACTTACTTTCAATAAGCATCCTGCATGAAGAGTATACATTCAATGCATACTTATGCAATCACTTGTTAGTTTTGTAAAATAATTTTAATATAACTGATACATTCACTCTTTCAACACGAGTGGCCGTTTTTCCGGTCCAGGAACATGATACATCATAATTTCATTAAGCAGGTCCTGTTCTGTTCAGTTCTGTTATTTGGAAATTCCTCCGTTAATTTTTTGAAGCACCTTGTGTGAACCCCAGATCACCAGAATCATCTCAGGTATATTTCGTTTGGACTGAAGCTGCAGTTTGCGTCTTACACCCGTTTTATTCTGGTAGTGGTACGATTCAATGTGCTTTACAGTCACTCCTCTGTTGATTTTTAGGGGGACCCTGGCTGATTCATTGAGGGGTTCTTTATACAGGTAATGAAGTACACTATATATAAGGGGGAAATCTTGCCGAGCTGCAGCTTTTTTGCCACAGTAGGGTTGTTTAACGTGCACAGTAATTACTGCACACGGGACAGCCATTTACGTCCTCACCCGATAGGATGAGCATAGCACCATCCCCGAACATGGCACAGGCTACTAAGTGAACGTGTGTGATAGAACAATTAATATTTTAAGGCTGCACGTTGAAAATATTAATTCCTCTACCCCCAAATGATGGATACAGGCTCTTCCAATTTCTGCCATTTAACTGGCATGGAAGATACCACCAGTGTTCAAAGGGTTAAACATGAACGCTCACACTTTTCACATTCTCTTTCCTTCCTTTCCATGGAGTGGATGGCCTTAAGGTGTCAGAAGAAATATCTTTCAATGTGATTTCCTGTCTGCCTTCTGGATTACAAACACACTTTGACATGTGACATTTCAACAAATCTCTCTCACTGGAAATTCAAAAATAACCAGAGAATTCCATAAATCTCTATGAGAGATTTTCAGAAAATTTACCTTTTCTCATCGTGTACACAAACATTGGAAAAAAACTGAACATAAGACCTTTTTACAGTTACTCACATGTGTTTTGCTCCAGCATTAATTCTCAAATCATGCTTTATCAATCTTATAACCATTTTTAAATCGTTAGCTGTACACCTACCAAAGACAACAGAAAAAAAAGAGTTAGCAGTTATGTACAGTACATGTCAATTTTAACAGATTAGATTCTATAGTGTTGTGATCTATAAAGCAGACCGAGAATGTTGACCAGATTGCTACTCTTTCATGATCTATTCAAAATTCTCTGTCTGCTTTTGTGATCAGAGAACTGTGGATTTTTTACTCAACTTAAGACAGAAATAAAATTCTAAGACATCTCCACTAGGGCTGCATGGTATATCGATAAACCAATACATACCGGTATTCAAACCAATATTGATTGAATACCGGTGTAATTACAAAAATATCGGTTTATCGTCATTATTTATTTACCCACAATTTAATTTTCAAGATGTCTTGAGTTTTTTAACTATAGCCCCGAATGAAAAATATTATCCCTTTATCCAAGGAATCATCTGCTTGTGCCCTCGTAAAATACAAATTCAGCAGTTGAAAAAATAATTTTCAAAAATTTCAACAAAACTATATCATGTGACCCCTCACTGGAATGAGCTCGTTGAGCTTGTTCCATTTAGGGGTCACATGATATAGTTTTGTTGAAATCTTTGGGGAAAATCTGATAAACTAATTTTGAAAATAATAAATTGTCATATTGTCTGCGTTGGGTAAAGGTTTTTCAAACCGCATCATGAAGGCATGCTAATTTGTTACGACTTTGATGTCTTGAGTCTCGATTGTGGTACTTGTGTTCATATATCTGAAGAGTTTTCGATATACCGGTATACCGCAGTATTTTTTTGAATACCGATACCGGTATTCAGTTTTGAATATCGTGCAGCACTAATATCCACCACTAATATGATGGACATATATCCTTCTAAACTATGTATTCCAATTACTGTTTGACCATCCTGTTGGTCATCCTCTTTTGTTACTTTTGACAGGTCATTCAAATATTCATCCACCTAGAGCAAAATGATATAATTTGTACAGTTTCTTAAATTCTCCATACATCGGACAGGTGATAGTTGTAGTTCAGCTGTCGGAACAAAGCGGCTGTCTCACTGGGGCATCTACTATCTTGAGACAGTTGAACTAATGATTGGAATTCCCATCCAAGGTTACTAAAGATAATTCTGTGTCATCAAATTTCCACTGTACAATTCCATTTCAACCCCTTTTCAGTTATTTAGTGTGTTTTACTGGTCGCAGTGGTAATAGTACTTATAACATGACTTTGTCTGTTATTGTGGTTTATTAACAGCCCACAAGAAATAATTAACAACCTTTCAACTCATTATCGGTCATCAACTGCGTCTAAACCACAATACAATCCAAAATCATGTTACTGTTATATTAAAGTTCTATTTCAACTGAAGCACTGTCCCTAAACATTCAAATGAAAGTAATGCCAAGTCATTCACTCAAATTTCTACAGAAAAGACATCACACCATATGAAATCTGAAAAAGATCAGGTGAGAGGTGCAGCCTGCAGGGTCTGTTAATGGAACTGATGACAATTTATATGCCAAATCCTAGATGGCCATTGACAGCCATTTTTCACGACTAAATTCCGAAAAATTTGATGGATCCCCAAAGCCACATATGAAATTTGGGACTGATCAGGTAAAGATCCAGTGATATATGAGACCTATAGGGTGTGATAATGGAATTGTTGACAATTTATATGCAAAATCCAAGATGGCCACTGGCGGCCATGTTTTTCAAAGAGATTCGGAAAAATTTGATAGCTCCCATATATGAGGCCTATAGGGTGTGATAATGGAATTGTTGACAATTTATATGCAAAATCCAAGATGGCCACTGGCGGCCATGTTTTTCAAAGAGATTCGGAAAAATTTGATACCTCCCTCACATTGTCCTAAAGTCCCATATAAAATTTGGAATTAATCGGTTGAGAGCTGTAGCCTGTAGGGTGTGCTAAAGGAATTGTGGATGGACAGACGTGCAGATATACGTATGGATGTACAATGGATCACAACCCATCCCAATAGCTCATACTTGATGTTGTCAAGATGAACTAAACATTTACCCCCTGCTTATACAGTAGGTAACCATTTAGTGCCACCTCTCATGGTCTCCCTCCCTCCCCCCACCCACCCCCACCTCCACCCCCATATAAAAATATTACTACAATGATGAAACTCACTTCTTTGCAATTTTCATTAGAATCTTCTGTTGGTCATCCTCTTTTGTTACTTTTGACAAGTCATTCAAATATTCATCCACCTAGAGCAAAATGATATAATTTGTACAGCTTCAAATGTTCAGGTGCCAATGCAACAAATGATAAAACCTATGGAAATGAGTTTCTTCGATTGATCAATAAATTACTCTGCAGTGCAGCATTGAAAAATCCATGTCTACTTCAAGTCAGTTACCCTTTACACAAAACAAAAAGTAGACAACACTTACAAAAAATGTCTTGAATAACAATATTTAATTTTGTCTCAAAACCATAGCTTGTGATGTCTCATTGGCATTACTCACTGAAACTTTTTGTTCACATAATCGATTAAGTCACAGTGACGTCGTTTCTGCAATTTTTAAAGGCCTGTGTTAGGTAAAATGTTGAAGTAACATACACATTTAATTTATGACAAGGGCTACGCAAAGCGTGGGTCACTGCCCCTGACCTGTAGGCATGTTCGAAATAGCCTTAAAGGTATTGTAGGACAGAAAAATTGTCCAAGTCGAAAGAGAGAAAAAGGACCATAACTCTGGGAAAAATTATTGGATGGAACCCTTTCCTTGTGCATATCCGTTCCCCCATGTAGGTCTATCAGCATAGCAAAGGAGATCCAAATCTGACCAATGGCTTTGAAATTACAATCGAAAACTTTTGTACAGACAGATGAACAGACAGACAGATGGACAGGCAGATGGATGGAGGTCTCCACTAGATACCCCTGAATCCTCCTTTGGAGGTCAGGGGCATAATAAACCTGATATAGTATGCTAACTACAGTAGGCTATTCTGAAAGACAATACATTTACAACATACATACCTGCTGCAGGGATAACACACTCTTTTTCAGTGCAGGAAGAAGTTTACTTTTCTCAAAAAATATTTTCACAGTTTCTGCAACATCACCCTGAAATTAAACAGATAACTGAGATAAACAAATTCTGCTTGAAGTTTGTTTATAGATTTTTGGGGGCACTGCACTTCAATATCCCATAAAAATCTGTGACCTAAAGTTTGGCCGCCATTTAGCAGTAGCAGCAGCAGCTCTACTGAGGGCTCCTAACAACTGTTGGATCGCTGATAACTGATCTCAGTCCAATAACAAAGCATGACACCTGATAAAATGTGCTTATTACTTCAGTGGAGCCTTGTTGATTTCAAATCTGTTTATTTAATTTGTCTGTGAAAAAATATTAAATAAATTAACATGAGTATTCAATTAACTGGTAGAGTGCTGGAAGCCCTATTTTGGGCTTTACTAAAAGTGACAGGCAATACCTGTCTGTAGCTACATTCTGCCTGAGGAAGCCTTTGTTGTCCCTGATATGAATCAGATTTTTTGTACAATACCTTGCTCTCTGACATTTAATTGGATAGTGCCTAGAAGGCACTATCCAATTAAATGTAATAGGGCAGTATATGATGAACTTTGATTTCTTGCCAGAAAAAACTCAGCACTTTACCAGTTAACAAGAATTTTCCTTATTCTGCTGACAACTGATCAACTGGGGGAGCACGGTGGCTCAGTGGTAGACTGTTGAACTTCTATGCTAGAGGTCCCGAGTTTGATCCCCGTCCAGGATGAACCACATTGTGCCCTTGGGCAAGGCACTTTATCCTGGTTGCCTACATGGGGGCACGATTGCGCTGTGTACTAAGGTGTACTGCACGTCGATGGTGCACATGTCTTCAACCACTGTAACCCTGCTTGAGCAGAGCTTGAAGAGAGTTAGAATGATGAGGAGTTGACAGTTGCTCGGTGGTTCTCTCCGGGTACTCGGGCTTCCTCCACCCATAAAACTGTCACATTCACAATTAGCCATTGTGCATAAGTATGTGACCTGAAGCACCAATAAATAAATAAATAAACTGATCAACTGAGCATCCATTTAATTATATTTCGTTTGGCAGACCTCACTGAGCTCTGTCCAACTATTTCCTTTCTACAGGATGTTGTTATCTTTTGTCAGTGAGCTCACTCCATCTATGCCAGAATCATTTTTTTTTTCTATTCCATTATAATTTCTTTTTGAAGATTGCAACATCTTGTTTTTTGAATCTGCACAAGATTACAGAAGCTGTTGTAAGATAAACAAATACACAGGGAATTCACATGTGGCATCAATCCTTGTTACAGAGTGCGTCATTAATATCCTGCTAGGATTTTGGGTTCAAAGATATGTGACCTTAACATCAGAAAAAAATTTGTATTGTGTCAAAAATGACAAATTTAAAGTAATTTGTATATTTTTTATACTTACCAATGGCCCAGACTAGCAACTGGTGCAAACTCGATATTATCAAGGGCCTAACACAAATTTTGAATTCCCCAATCCCCAAAATTTGCATACAATACCGAAAATTAAAAGTCCTATCTGGCCCTCCATACTTTTACCATCTGCGCATGCGCAGTAGTCAGGAAGAGACCGGAATTGGCGCCAACATCATTCTTTGTAGATGAGCGTACTAAATAATAACTCAGTGAGGAGGTATGAGTTCCCACTTATGGGAGGGCCATAGCCGTCTGGGCCATTGGTAAGTGTAAAAATATACAAATTATTTTAAATTTATCATATTTTTATACTAATAACCAATGGCCCAGACTAACTGAATCGTAAAAGGCGGAGGGCCTAGGACTTAAGAATTAGTAGACAAAATATAGCTCCTAAGCCTGCATTCCAAGGTGAAAAGAGATTAAATTTAAAAGGAATTACATGTATGTCTCTCTTTTCAATAATAGAGAAGACATATCATAAATAAGGAGCCATATCTAAGTAATTCCGTAATCTTAGCATGAATGATTATGCTAATTAGGTGTAACTATCCTCCAATTTTAAGGCTAATCTGGACTAAGCCCCTTAAATTAGGATGGCGTTTTCGAGAGTGAGAGACTAAATCCCTCTTACTAAATGGAGACTTATAACCATCGTTGCGCAATGTAGGGAATGACGAGCTGCTATTCAAACAGCCGTAATTCCCAAAGAGACAATAATCTCAAGGTAGCTATGCAGTTATGAGTCTTCGTCTACGTGAAGACATATCTGTGTCACATGTGGCCATTGGAAGCTCACTAAATGGACACTCACAACACTAGACGCTAATTATAAGAAAAGACCGCTGTAACAGGACATAAGGCTACTATGGTGTCCACAATGGCATTAAATGTCTTGATGCCAAGGAATACAACACCGAGAGGGAAAAGACGTACTGTCTGGCTTCAGAATGAGAAACAGGTGACTTGAAAAAACCAGGAGAATATTTCGACAACCTCTATTGCTTTTCTTCAATAGGAGAGCCTGTACTCTACCTCTATTGCTTTTCTTCAAGGAGAGACTCTCTAGGAAGAATTCGCCGCAAGATTTGTCCAACACATACTTTTTGTAAGTGGAGCTTTGCTCGGACTGATAGATGCAAGCCTGCCAAGACTACATTCTCATCCACTGATCTTCCGTAATTTCATCCACTTTTTGCAAGGTTGACAACCTTCCGCTAAGTGGAAAGCAACAGAAGTCTTTCTCTTGACGACCTCAAAAGAGGGCTTCCTTTAATAAGAGAGCCTGTACCTCCGCTAGGAGAGACTCTCTTTTGAAAGGATCTGCCGGAAGATTTGTCCAATGCTGAAATGTTATAAGTGGGTGTTTTTGCTCGGAATGATAGCCGTAGGCCTTCCGAGACTACACTTCTCACCCACTGAACTTCCGTGACTTCTATCCAGTTTCTCGTGAAAATTGATAACCTTCCGCCAACTGGCAAGCAATAGAGGTCTTGTCCATCACCTGTACGACTTACGAGGCTTACGGGAGGAGAAACTATGTCAACCCCACGAAATACCTTGTCCCATTGGCTTAGGGGCGTCTGACCTATAGCCTCGATCAGACCTGCGCCCCTTTCCGGAGTCACTATACTGACGACCTCCAGAGTAAGTATAAGAGGGTTTCTTGCACCCTCGCGAGGAGTTCCCTTTAATTGATTTTGAAGTGGAATGGCCTTGCTTACCCGGGTCTGCTGAATTATGTTGTTGAGACGCAGACTCATAGACTAATGAAAGCTTGTCGTCAAATAGACTATGTCCGGAGAACGGAATGACTCGGAAAGAGCTTTTAACCTTGTCAACTATAAGTGATGACGACGCAAGGGCAACATCACGTATGATCAACTCCAAATTGCCACTGTCAGGGTGGAGTTGTACATGGCATGCATGGCTTCCCTGGAAAAAACTCTAAGCGAGGAACAAATGTCCTCAAATTTGTTCCCATTAAGACGTTGCGCCATAGCTCTGGTGAGGTGTTCTGCGTAGGAAATCATGTCCAGATTCGCTCTATTGGTTGAAATAGCACATTCCATCACTTCTGAGTGAATATTGAATGATGCAGGTAGGGACATATCTAAATCCCCGGCCTGCTCATCTAAACACAGAGGAGCTCTCTGGAATCTTCTCCAACCGTTTTAAATGAACGTGGTCCAAGGAACGGTATATTTATTGAAGATGTTGATAAGAAACTGCCTTTCCTTTTAGCACTAGAGAGGCTGAATATGATACGGTGTCGTTAATATGGCCGAAGGCCTCCGACACCACCTGTCGAGACTGTTTCGGGAAGGAAAGAACATCCTCTTTCCTCCGCACGAAATCTGCATCCAGAGATGACAGCGGTTTCTCTCTAGTAGTCGCAGCTTGCTGATTAGGTGGAACAAAGTCGGGATAGTATTGATGAATAAAATTCATCGCTACCATATACTGTTCTGAAAGGGAAGGGTAATCCTCTTCCTTGTCCCTTTCACCATCCGACTGATTCAGCTGAGACGTTCGGTCCATCGCATCTGCGTGTGCAGATGACTGGACCAACCCAGCACCGTCCAACAGCTCACCAGAGTCTGCGGAAGGCTGCTCTTGCACTTGCTGGGATGCTGCGATTACCTAGGCTTGAGGAGCAGTGGTCTTCCGTATTTACGCCACTAGCTGCTCCTGGGATGAAGATCCGGACGTAGATCTCTACTCTGAAACGTCCCAATAGGGCTTCACGGTTTTTCGATATTCCGGTATTATACCGGTATTGCCGAAAATACCGGGTCGATATCGACTGAATTTAAAAGTACCGGTATATCGTCTGTCACGGTATATATTTTTTTTTTTGCTGCATCTGTTTCATGTGTAAAAAGTTCAAAAATTTATAGTAATTTATATATTTTTTATACTTACCAATGACCCAGACTTAGCTGGTGCTAACTGTAACAAAACCAGGGCCAAACACAAATTTTGCCCCCAATCCCCAAAATTTGCATCCAAAACCAAAAGAAATCATGTCCTATAGGACCTCCATACTTTGCCCCTACTGCGCATGCGCAGTGTCAAGGACGTCCCGAAATTGGCGCCAATTATCATTCTTACTGGCAGTGCCTGGTCAGCGCTATGTACTCAGCGGGGAGGCAAGAGTTCCCAACTCCTGGGAGGGCCATCCCCGTCTGGGTCATTGGTAAGTATAAAAAATATATAAATTACTATAAATTTTTTAACATTTTTATACTGTACCAATGACCCAGACTTAGCTGAATAGTAAAAAGGCTGGAGGGCCTAGGACATAGAGGAAAATCCAATAAGCTCAACTATATAATAAAGAGGTAACCCCTTAAGGAGAGAAGGAATATTAGGCTTTACATGTATCTTTCTTATTTAATATTAAATTAGAAAGATACAATACCCTTTATAATTGAGCACAATAACATTCATGTTCTCTATTAACATCCAGTATAACCCTTATACTAATGATTTTTAAAGTAAGCCAATAAATAAAGTAGTCCAGAGAACTGAGACTCTTTATAATCTTTTAAAAGTGTCCGAGTATTGTATATTAAAGCCCGTTTGACACTTGACATATACAAATGCTTCACACCGAGCTACACTTTAAAAATATGACATGAATGAATTTTAACATTAATATTACACTAAATAAATACTGACTTTGGAGGAGGCATTCCCTTGCTTTTCACTATAAAGCAGGTGACCTAAGGGAACACCCTCCCCCCCCCACCCCCCCCCCCCCCTTCCCCTTGCCCTGGGTCAAATAGCCCAGAGCGAAGAGGGCAGCCGGACGGAGTCACTGCCGGAACAGAAAGCCTGCATAACTATAGTTGCAACTGTTTAGTGGACGACATTCTGAGCAACAGATAATGGACCTAAACAATGCAGGTCTCCAGAAATGGACTCAATATTTCTGAGATAAAAATTCGTGAATGTGGATGGCTGAGACCAATAAGCAGCCTTCATTAAATCTGTAATAGCAATACTATTAGCATAAGCCCAAGAAGTAGCAAGTGCTCTTACTTCATGAGCGGAAATCTTAAGCACAGACTGCTGAGAAGAAGATAAACTCTCATAAGCAGTACGGATAGTTAATTGAATCCATCTAGCAATAGAATGGACCAAAATGTCCCTTCTATTAGGCATCAAAGACAGAAAGAAACGTTTCCGTCCCTTTCTGATAAACTGAGATCTCTGTTTATAGATACGTAACGCTCTAACAGGACAGAGTAAAGGCCTACGCCCGACTGAAGACGGAAGAGCCTTAATAACAATAGGTTCCGGATATTTATTAGGAGCCTGATTCTTAGCTAAAAAACCCACATTAGTAGTGAAGGTGATAGTGTTCCTGACACTACGATAGTGAGAATCATCCACCGACAGTGCATGAAGCTCACTGACTCTTCTAGCAGAAGAGAAAGCTAAGAGAAAAGCTGTCTTATAAGATAAGAATTTGAAATCTACTGTCCCAAGAGGTTCAAATGGCTTTTCCTTCAATTTAAGAAGAACCCAAGCTAAATTCCATTTAGGAATTAATCTAAGAGTTCTGGGTCTATTTATCGAGAAGTTTCTAACCAACTTAGATAAAGAGACATTAGATCCAATTTGTAAACTATCATGATGTGCATAGGTATCAGATAACATAGACCTATAACCCTTAATAGTAACAGGCTGCAGTTTGATTTCGTCAAACAAGTATACTAGAAAGTTTGCAATGTCTGGTATAGAGGGATCGAAAATATCTACAGAATGATCCCTACACCAACGACGAAAAACCTTCCACTTAGCCGCATAGTTTAGCGAAGAGGAGGTCCTCCTACAGTTAGAAATCGCATCCACTGCTCGTCCTGTAAAGTGCTTGCCATGCAAGAAGGACCGCACAACGGAAAAACATGAAGGTTGAGACCTTGCGGGTTGTGATGAAGTTGACGCGATTTCCCCTGCGAAAGAAGATCCTCCCGTGGAGGAAGCTTTCACGGTAGGTCCCACAACAGACACCTGAGTAGATTTATCCACGGTCTCTGTGGAGACAGAGATGCTACCAACAGAATCTTGCATTGAGATTGTTTTATCTTTAGCAATACTTGCTGAATTAACGGCGCTGGAGGATACGCATATCCTATCATTCCGTCCCAAGGGATCGACAGAGCGTCTACTGCAAATGCTCTTGGATCCGGACATGGAGACACATACGTCTGCAACTGATTGTTGAGATGTGTCGCAAATAAGTCTATCATTGGCCGTTCCCACTGGTAGCAAATCTGATTGAATACTTGTTTGTTGAGAGTCCACTCCGACGGCAACAAGCGACCCTTTCGTGAAAGGGAGTCTGCTAGCACATTCAGACGACCCGGTATGTGACGGACCGAAATAAGAACCTGATGTTCTAGCGCAAACAGAAGGATTCTTTCCGTTAGATTGAACAACGGAACTGAATGAGTGCCTCCCTGATTCCGTATATACGCCACTACTGTCGTATTATCGGATAGGCTTTGGACATGAGCATTGTGAATAATGTACATCCAATGACGTAACGCAAGCCAAATTGACATCATTTCCTTGATGTTTATGTGCTTGCCCAGGAATTGCGGATCCCAAAGACCCTGGCATCTCGAATCCGTTGGGATCAATGATGCACCCCAACCTGTTTGACTGGCATCCGTCATAATGGTAAAACTCGGATCCGGCAACTGCAGCGGAACTCCCTGAGTTAACCACTGAATGTTTGCCCAAGTCTGAATCTCTTGTTTCACTTGATCTGACAAGAGAACGTCTACGTCGAGCGAATGAATTTTCACACTCCAATTCTGAGTCAAGAAAATTTGGAGAGGACGCGTGCGTAACCGCCCCATCGGAATGAGATCCGCAGCGGCTCCTCACAGACCTATCAGTCTCATAAATTCTCTCGCTGTGACTTTGTCTGCGTGCAGACAATAGTGAGCGTAACAACTGACTAATTTCGCTCTGGTTAACGGCAGACAAACGAGATTGTTGTGCGTCTCGAAGCTCATTCCCAGATGTGTGAATGACTTGGACGGCACCAGATCCGACTTCTCCTCGTTTACTATAAAACCGAGACGTCGGAGCAATAGAAGTAGATTCTGAACATCGTTCTGAAGCGTTAACTCGTTGCCGTACCTCTGAAGAATGTCGTCCAGGTAGGCCGACGTTACCGCAGACGAATGAGCTCGGAAATAGATCATTACCGAGTTTATTACCCGAGTGAAAGCCCAGGGTGCTAGATTCAGTCCGAAGCACATCGCCCGGAATTGATACACCACTCCTAGGACTGCGAAGCGTAGATACTTTCTGAATGTCGGATGTACCATGACGTGAAAGTGCGCATCTTTGAGATCTATGCTTGTTGCATAATCGTTCACCCGAATACTCGCTCTGACCGACCGAATCGTCTCCATATAAAACTTCGGAGCGATGATCAGCTTGTTTATCCAGCTCAAATCTATGACTGGACGGAACGAGCCATCTGGTTTCGGAACCAGAAACAGATGGCTGTAGAATCCCGGAGTCTCCTGGTTTTCTATGACCTCTACCGCGTTCTTCATTAAAAGAGACTGCACCTCTGATAATAGAGCGTCTCTTTTCTGCGGATTTGACGGAAGTTGAGTCCACTTTGGACTTCGAGTTAATGGAGGCTTTCGTTTGAAGGATATCTTTAGACCTTCCGAAGTCACTCCTCTCACCCAAGGGTCGTCCGTAATCAACGCCCATTCTTGTGAAAAGCTCGACAACCTTCCGCCAACCGGTACGCAATAGAGGTTTAAGCCATCACCTCCTGGACCTGCGAGGCCTGCGGTAGGAGAAACCACGTCCTCCACGACCCGCACCTCGTCCCGTCAACCTCGGGGCGTCCGAACGGTTGTCCCGGCCCGAAGGACGTCCCGAACGTGAGTCGCTACCCTGACGGTCTCTCGAATAAGACCAAGAGGATGCACCAGAACCTCTATAGGAACCTCTCTTGGGCGCATTAGACCCAGAAGTGCCTGTCTTATTCTTGTCTGCCGTATCCGACTTCTTAGAAGCAGATTTGAACAACAGAGAATCCGAAGCTTTCTTTGTAATTTTATCATAAATAGCAGAAAGCTTGCCGTCAAAGAGAAGTTCTCCGGAGACCGAAGCGACTCTGAGAGAGTTCTTCACCTTAGTATCCACGAGTGTGGATGTAGCTAGGGCTGCGTCACGTCTAACCAACTCCAGGTTTGCCACTGAAAGGGCGGAGTTACACGTGGAATAAGCTACTGCCCTTGAAAGAAGTCTTAAAGAGGATTGTATATCCTGAAATTCTTTCCCTTGAAGGCGCAATGATAACGCCTTAGTAAGGTGATCTGCGTAAGATAAGGCATCTAAATTGGCTCTGTTAGACGAAATAGCTGTTTCCAACACCGCGGTTGGAATAGAAGCCGACGACGGTAATGATAGCTCTAAGTCTTCCGCCTCGTCGTCCATACGCAGAGGAACTCTCGGAATACCCTGTCCTGCCGTGTCGAATTTATTCCTTGCATTAATGAAAGGCAGGTTGAGAGTATTGGCAGACAAGAAACCTGCTTTCCCCGTTTTGGAAGCAAGTTTAAATATAGCGTCGTTCAATAATTCAAATGTTCTTGCAACATTATTGGACTGCGACGGAAACTCGGGAGCGATGTCCCTGAACCGCTCAAAAAATTCAGAGTCCAATGACGCTATAATCCTCTTGTCCGGAACCGCAGCAGTCTGGCCCGACGGAACAACTTGAGGGAGAAAGTGCCGGATGAAGTCCACGGCAGCTTTATGTTGTTCCGAAAGGGATAGCTCCAAATCATCCGTATCCCTTTCACCATCCGGTCGGACCTCATGATGCACCCGGTCGTCCGCCCCCGATGCTTCGGCGGAGCGTACCGACCCAGCGCCGTCGGATAATTCCCTATCCGACACCGTTTCTGTCGGCTGCTGGGATGCTGCGATAAGTTGTGCTATCTGCACAAGTACGTCCGGCATCGAGACCTGCGGAGGCGCAGTCTTTCGCTGCTTCGCCGAGGGCAGCTCCGCATCAGATGGCTCCCGCATACTTTTTCTATGCGAACGTCCGGAGTCCATCGGCCTCGTGTCCCTGGCTGCCGGATAGTGTGACCTGGTCGCCGAAGAATCCCTGATCGGCGAAGCTGGTAAGATATCGGCAGTCACGCAGCCAAGGTGCGGTCGTGTGCGCTGACGAGAAGAAGAAGCCTGAGCAGTCTCCGCGGACTGCCTATACAACGGAGCATCCCGAGCGACGGACGTATGCTCTGCTTGCGACACATTTTGTACCACAACATCTGGTCCCAGATGTTGTTGTACGAGAGAGGGGCCTCTCTCGCTCGCGGCCCGGCTGGACCTGGACGAGCTAGGAACTGGACTCAAAGGCTTCCTCCGATCTCGCCTACTATCCGCCGTCACTGGGTGTGCACATTGAATGTTTATAGTGCTCGCATCACCCAACATTTCCTCCTGGACCGCATCGGACGAACCCGGCTGCCGAACCATTCGGTGAATGGACGCTACAACGGGCGAGCTAGTGGACGACATTTGTTTAATCTCCATGAGCACTTTTGCCGCTAGCTCTGTATTCATTTGTGACGACGGAAGCGCACTTGCAGAAGATAACATGGAAACATCACCCTGTTCTTGTTCCTCTGAATTAGAAACTGAGAGAGTAGAGTGACCTTGCGGAGAAAGAGCCGGCATAGCCCTTTCTCCAGAAACAACATACCGTGACACACGTTTCCAATGTCTGTCATCCCAATATTGACATATAGAACAGGGATTAGTGCGAGAACACTGACTACAATTAATACAATGATCATGAAAGTCGGAGGAAGATTTCTTCCTATTACAATTTGAACAATATCCTTTCATTGTGAAAAGTCAACAACAAGTCCTAGTTACTCGCACAAACCCCTGACACAAAGATACATAATAACATGATCCATTAATAATGAAAAAACAATTGCAAATCAAAATAATTTTGAAAAAATATTTTTTCAGTGAAGCCCAAGTTTCTGAAAAGTAACATTGAGCCCCGATGGATCCGATGGCTAAGTGTGGTCAAAAATTTTAAATTTATATTAAATAATTAATGCGACACTTACGGATAATAGAAATGTATCTTATAGTGAGATAAACTACACCAAAGGCAAACAGCCCCCCTCAAAAAAGGCTGTTGCCAATGTAAACAAACAGTGTAAAACACCAGAAAACATGACTCCAGGCACTGAAAAAACTGGCCCGAAATCAGTCATCAAAATTACACTCTATCTGATGCAAGACAGAGACTCCCAGGGGAGAATCTGCAGAACATCAGATGGAAGATGCAGAACACAACGTTTATACATCCATGGGTGAAAACGTAACTATGGGGAAAATAACAGAAAACATTCTGTAACCAAGCAACTCTCCCAAGAGAATTTTAGAAATGAACTTTCTCAAAAATATGCCAAAAGCATGGGAGAATTGCAAGGGGGGACTTAGAAGGCCAGGGGAGAGCAAACACTGAATAAGCAGTGCAACTTTTTAGCAAGAATGACAACAAGAGGCCCATGCCTCGAAAATAGGCAACTTAACATAATTTCATAAAAAATTTTAAGTACAGCCCTGATTATTTTTTGTCACTCCTTTTTCCTCTCCTCCTTCTATATCCTCCTTAGAATCACCATTTCTCCAATAATTACGTGTCTGGCATCCTTTAAACTGAGATTTACAAGCACAAAGATCAGTGAGATGTTGACTGATGAAGGGCCAAACAGAGAATGATAATTGGCGCCAATTTCGGGACGTCCTTGACACTGTGCATGCGCAGTAGGGCGAAGTATGGAGGTCCTATAGGACATGATTTCTTTTGGTTTTGGATGCAAATTTTGGGGATTGGGGGGCAAAATTTGTGTTTGGCCCTGGTTTTGTTAGAGTTAGCACCAGCTAAGTCTGGGTCATTGGTACAGTATAAAAATATGAAGTAATTCAACTTCGATTGATAAACGAAATTAGGCGAAATTATACAATCTGGCAAAAGTGTGAGGGAAGTTCATATTAATTGTCACCTTGGGCAATCTTTAGTTTTAATCCATAAATTATATTACAAGAATATTTTCTATACAACCTTTAACAAAATAAAGCACCCATTTTAAGTACATTGACTACGTAAACATGTCAATCTGGATGAACACTGCTGAGTGAATCTTGTCTAAACACTTATTATGCAAGTTAATCCGTCCTCAGGAAATTTGAACTATATGAACAAAGAACGCATTTAAAGTGACCGCGTCATTTCACAGCCCGTAATTAAATATATTTTATCTTACTCAAAATGGATACCCATTTATCTTTAGAAAACTCTTCATAAAAATTTCCCATGTCAAATTCGGATTAACAAAATTTCATTTTTAGCTGCTAATATGTGAAAAAAATAATGTAAATTTTAAAATTTTCAGGCATCTTTATTATTTTATTTGTACATATTTGTTTATTGACCATGATAATAATAATAAATAAAAAATCTGGCTAATGACTTTGTCTGAACTATATTTTAAATCGATCAGAAATATCATCAGGCTGAGGACCTATACGCAGCACCAAGAGAATCAATGGAGACGAGTTAGAATGGGATTGATATTACTGGCATACGTTCTGTTCATGTTCTGAACATGGGGACAGAATGCACATGTTTTCATTACGTGAGATCACATGAGATCGAATGCTCATAAAATAGAACATTGTTTATGTCAGGTAAATGAAGGTTTTTGCAACAGCTGAACATGAAGCCTATTTAATCATGAATTCTTTTTAAATGATAAAATAATTACGCATTCTTGGCTAGAATGCATAATTATTTTGTCATTTAAAAGAATTTAATTTTATCATGACACGAGACTTGTTTTCAATTCAAAACTGAAACTTACTTCTCGTTAGTGTTGACGATATACCGCGGTATTTTTTTCAATACCGTTACCGGTATTGCAATTTCCAATACCGTGAAGCCCTACGTCCCAATGATTGAAGCCTCGGATCACTAGCTACCGGATGGGACAACTTCACGGGCGAAGACTGGCTACTTTTGGCGGCTGCCTGGATATCCGAAGTTGGGTAGCTAGTATGCGGTTGTGTGTGCTATATCTGCCTGAGGAAGAAGCCGCAACTGCAGCTGATGCTGGCTGCAGTTTAGAAGGAACGTCCTAAGCCTCCCTAAGATTAACTTGCAGGTTCCTACACAGGCAAGTTTCTCAAAACAACATTTGGCCCCAAATGTTGCTGGGTTAGAGAGAGCGCCCTCCCGTTCGCGGTCTTATCAGACCTCGCTGGGCCTCCCTAAGAGAAACTTGCAGGCTTCCTCCCTATTTCCGTTGTCGCTGGGTGAGCTTTAGTTTTTGAGGTGCTAGCTCTACCCAAATCTACACTTCCCTCGACCGCAGCAGAATTAGCCGGTGTCACGGCTCCCACGGATGAAGTAACCGCTTCACTGGTCAAGCTAGCTGCTTGCAAAGGATTAAAAACACTAACTAGAGGCCTTATTCCTTGCTTATATCATGAGCACCTTGCAGCTAGCTCTATTTGCTGATCAGAGCGCGACAACGGTAGCACACTTGGATGGGTGTCACAATAAAACCATGGGGATAAACAGAATAAACATTCTGTAATACATGTTAAACTCCCAAGAAATTTAATAAAACATTTCAATAAAAAATAGCCAAAAAGCTTAGGAGTTTAACAGGAGGGGTTCATGGAAGGATAGGGAAGGAACACTTAACAAACAGTGGATTAATCATTATCAAGAATGATGATGTCAGGCGTATGTCCCGAAAATGGGAAACATGAAATAATTTTTATAATTATTATAAAGTTACAGCCCTGAACGTTTGAAACCACCATTGTTCACTTCCATCATCCATTTACAGGCTTGGATCCACCAATTCTTGCACTGATTTGTGTCTGGCATCCTCAAACAAGTGTTTGACCACTGAGGTGGTATTAGTCCCCTACTGCGCTTTTGTGACATAAGGTGTTTTTGTCACAGAAGACACTAGAGTATATAAGCATCTTGGAGTTTGAAAAAAAAATATTGAGCATGCATAATCCCCTCACAACCCTTTATCCATGTACCATATATGAAAGGCATAGCTTGAACCATGTTGGAGTGAGGGGTGGTAACATAAAATAGAGAAAAAAGCTTAAAAAACACAACAAAAATGGCCGCCATGCCGCCATCTTGGATTTAGAAAAAAAAATATTGAACGTGCATCATCCCCTCCCAACCCTCTATCCATGTGCCAAATATGCAAAGTGTAGCTTGAACCATGTTGGTGGGAGGGGTGGTAACATAAAAAACAGACAGACAGACAGACAGACAGACAGACAGACAGACAGACAGACAGACAGACAGACAGACAGACAGACAGACAGACAGACAGACAGACAGACAGACAGACAGACAGACAGACAGACAGACAGACAGACAGACAGACAGACAGACAGACAGACAGACAGACAGACAGATGGACAGACAGACAGATGGATGGATGGACAGACGGACAGACGGTCAGATGGACGGACAGATGGAATGCAATCCTATAGTCCCCTTACGGTTCCCGTAGGGGACTAAAATGGAGATTTTAAAGCACAGATTTCAGGTCATTGTTACTGACTTTAGGACCAAACAAAGAATGATGCTGGTGCCAATTCCGGTCTCTTCCTGACTACTGCACATGCACAGACGGTAAAAGTATGAAGGGCCAGATAGGACTTTTAATTTTCAGTATTGTATGCTAATTTTGGGGATTGGGGGGGGGGGTGGTTCAAAATTTGTGTTTGGCCCTTGATAATATCGAGTTTGCACCAGCAGCTAGTCTGGGTCATTGGTTATTAGTATAAAAATATGTCAAGGTAACTGCCAGTTCACTGTTGTCAAATCTCAACGTTCATCTGTATTACTCCTAACATAAGGGCTATAAACGAGCAGCACTATTCATGAAAATCACCATCCAAATTTTAACCCTTTACCGAACACACACGATATCAAAATTTGTTATTTTAATGATTTTTAAAGAAAAATTTTACAAAACCATATCATGTGACACACTCATTGAAATGAGCTTATTAAGCTCGTTCCAATGAGGGGGTCACATGATATGATTTTGTTGAAATGATTTGAAAAATAATTTTGTAAATTACACAGGCGAATGCAACTGACTCAAAACATAAGGGTTATTATGTTTTTAAATTTTTGCCTACTCAGAAACTTCCCTCCCCAACCACCACCTAAAACACAGCTTATGACCACACATTGGAACAAACTAGCTGTGCCTGTTCAAATGAAAGGGGGTCACCAGATATATTTTTGAGCCTCAAAATGAAAATTTTTAGTTATTCAAACTTGTTTTGACAAGTTCATTACTGTGAACACAAAAGCAGACAGCGAAATTTCGATCAGTCTGTGAATGCGTCAGGTAGAATCTCACAAGCCAAAGACCAATGAATCTGAGATGTTATTTTTGTTTGTTTTTCTTGATGCAGTCTTAATATTGCATTATTTTACTTTACACAATCTCGACCCAATGATGGAAGTATGTTACAATCAGATTGTGATCTGACTGAGAAAAAGGTTACTTTTATGATCACAATACTGTATTGTTTTCTATTTGAGTTAGGTAAAGGGTTAAAAAGAATGAGACAAAATCCATTGTGTCTTGTTTTACAGAGCCATTTGTATTTAGTTTTAAGAAGAAAGTTAGCCTTTTACTCAACAGATTAACAAAATCTACCCACTATTGTCTACAAAAGTAACACTTCTGGTGATATAAAATTTGAAAATGTAGAAAGCTGGCTTCTTCACAAAAATGTAGCAACTTTAAGGAGTGGGTTGGGTGAAATCTGAAAGTGTTTATATTTATTTTTTATTTTTCTAATTATGAAAATGTAGATAGGATCACCAATCCAATGTCGAGTTATGAGAGCACAAAAGTGGGTTTAATCATTATCAACTTATCATCCGGAAACCAATTATTTACAATTTACTATGTGAAGGGTCACTGTGACCTTGACCTTTGACCTAGTGATTCCAAAATAAATAGGGCTCTTTCTTGCACCAATGCAAGTTTCATGAACATGGGTGGAACCATTGTCAAATTATCATCGGGAAACCAACTGTTTATGATTTATCATGTTCAAGGTCACTGTGACTTTGACCTTTGACCTAGCGAGTCCAAAATATATAGGGGTCTTCCACTCACCTAGGTCAACCTACCTATGAAGTTTCATGAATGTGGGTCAAACCATTATCAAGTTATCATCTGGAAACCAATTGTTTATGATTTACTATGTTCAGGGCCACTGTGACCTTGACATTTCATCTAGCAAGTCCAAAATAGATAGAGTAAGGTTCTTCCTCTCACCAAGGCCAACCTATATATGAAGTTTCACGAATGTGAGTTGAACCATTGTCAAGTTATCATCCGGAAACCAATTGTTTACGATTTACTATGTTCAAGGTCACTGTGACCTTGACCTTTCACCTAACAAATCCAATATATAAAGGGTTCTTCCTCTCACCAAGGCCAACCTACCTATGTAGTTTCATGAATGTGGGCTGAACCATTGTCAAATTAGCATCTGGAAATCAATTGTTTACGATTTACTATGTTGAAGGTCACTGAGACCTTGACCTTTCACCTAGCGAGTCCAAAATAAATAGGGTTCTTCCTCTCACTGATGCCAACCCACCTATGAAGTTTCATGAACGTGGGTCAAACCATTATCAAGTTATTATCTGGAAACCAACTGTTTTGATTTACTATGTTCAGGGTCACTGTGACCTGGACCTTTCTCCTAGTGAGTCCAAAATAAATAGGGTTTGTCCTCTCACGAAGGCCAACCTACAGATGAAGTTTCATGAATGTGGGTTGAACCATAGTTAAGTTATCATCCGGAAACCAATTGTTTACAATTTATTATGTTCAAGGTCACTGTGATCTTGACCTTTGACGCAGCAAGTCCAAAATAAATAGGGTTCTTCCTCTCACTGATGCCAACCAACCTATGAGGTTTCATGAATGTGGGTCGAACCATTATCAAGTTACCGTCTGGAAACCAATTGTTTATGCTCGCCAGCCATTAATCAAACTATAAGTCGAGTTTGACTTCGTCACAACTCGACTAAAAATGTGAGAAGTCTATAAGGACCCACAAAGTAGATCTTCTGTTTCTCAACCCATATTTGTAAAATTCATGTGGGCAGGCATTTTTTTTATTTTATTTTTTATTTGTGTAATTATTTCTTTGCCATCAACAGTTCATGTTCTTGGTTTGTTTTAGGCCTCATAATCTAGAAAAGCATGGGGGCGGGGGGATTTGCAAAGCCTTGTTGGACTCAAGAAACAAATTTATCAATTTTATTAACTTGGGTAAAAATATCAGATAAAAACCATTTAATTTTCATTTTTGTAATTCCGCATTGGTTATAAAAAGAGAGTATGCAGTAGCCAAAAGAACCATGTGGGAGGGCCTGAGAAACAGATTCTCAACTTTTTAAGGCCTAAACAACCATTCTTTAAAATTGCTGCTTGAAATGTTAAAAAATTTATAGTAATTTATATATTTTTTATACTTACCAATGACCCAGACATAGCTGGTGCTAACTCTTAAAATATAGGGCCAAACACAAATTTTGCCCCCCAATCCCCAAAATTTGCATCTAAAACTAAAGAAAACATGTCCAGAGAGGCCCTCCACACCTCGCCCCCACTGCGCATGCGCAGTGTCAAGGACGTTCCGAAATTGGCGCCATTTATCATTCTAATAACCAGTGCCTGGTAAGCGCTATGTACTCAGCGGGGAGGCAAGAGTTCCCAACTCCTGGGAGGGCCATCCCCGTCTGGGTCATTGGTAAGTATAAAAAATATATAAATTACTATAAATTTTTTAACATTTTTATACTGTACCAATGACCCAGACATAGCTGAATAGTAAAAAGGCTGGAGGGCCAAGGACATAGAGCAAAATGGAATACGCTCAATAAAATAAAATAGAGTCATCCCCTGTAGGGAAAAGAAGTAATAGGCCTTACATGTATCTTTCTTATTTATGATAAATTAGAAAGATACAACACCTTCCAAAAATTGAGCTTCATACATCCATGTACTCTATTAATATCCAATAATCCTTATACTAATAATTTTTAAAGTAAGCCAATAATAAAGTAAGTCTAGAGAATAGAGACTCTTATACTCCTAAAAGTGTGTGAGAATTGCATAATCATGTCCGTTGACATATGCAATATTCAAAAGCTATACTTTAAAAACTAAGACTTGAATGAATTTTATAAACTTAAACTTCTCACTAAACAACCATCCTAAAAACAGCTCAGAATTACTAACTCCGGAGGAGGTATCCCCTTGTTTTCATAGTAAAAACAGGTGACCCAAGGGAACACCCTCCCCCCCCCCTTTTTCTTGCCCTGGGTCAAATAGCCCAGAGCGAAGAGGGCAGCCGAACGGAGACACTGCCGAAACAGACAGCCTACCTAGCTATAGTAGCAACTGTTAAGTGAATGACATTCTGAGCAGTAGATAATAGACCTAACAATAGAGGCCTCCAGAAATGGACTCGATATTTCTGAGATAAAATTCATGAAAGGATGGCTGAGCGCAATGAGCAGCCTTCAAAAATCTATAATAGAACACTATTAATGTAAGCCCAAGAAGTAGAAGAACTCTTACTTCATGAGCCGAAATCTTAAGCACAACTGCTAAGCCAATGATATACCATAAGCAGTACGCTAGTTAATAGAATCCATTAACAATAAAATGGAGCGTAACGTCCTTCTACTAGACATCAAAGACAGAAGAAGCTTACGCCCTTGTAATAAACAGATATCTGTTTATAAATACATAAACTGTACCCGGAAAGAGTAAAGGCCTATGCCCATACGAAGACGGAAGGACCTTAAAATAATAGGTTCCGGATAATAGGAGCCTAACTCTTATGCAACAATCCAACCTAAATAGTAACGGAAGTATTGATTCCGAAACTATGAAAGTGAAAATCATCCATCGATAGTGCATGAAACTCACTGACTCTACAGTAAAAGAGAAACCAACAGAATTACTGTCTAAAAGGTCAGAATTTGAAAACTACTGTTTCCAGAGGCTCAAATGATTACTTAGCTAAATAAGAACCTGAAGTTAAAATCCGTATAGGAATTTAATCTAAAGATTCTAAGTCTATTTATCAAAAAGTTACTAACTGACTTAGATAAAGAGCCAAAAGACTCAATTGTAAACTATCGTAGAGTGCATAGGTATGAGGTAACATAAACCTATAACCTAAATAACAACAGGCTGCAGTAGATCTTGTGAAACAAGTATACTAAAAAATAGCAATGAGTAGTATGGAGGGATCAACCATATGAACATAATGATCCCTACACCACGACGGAAGAGCCTCCACTTTAGTCGCATAGAATAGCGAAGAAGAGGATCTCCTATAGTAAGAAATCGCGTCCAAAGCTCGTCCAGTACAGTGCTTACAATGCAATATGGACCACACAACGGAAAACATGAAGGTTGCGACCTTGCTGGTTGTGATAAAAATGACACGATTTACCCAGTGAAAAAAGATCCTCACATAGAGGAAGATTTCACGTTAAGATCCACAGTAGACAAGAGAGTAAATTACTCATGATCTCTGTGAAGATAGAGATGCTATCAACAGAAATATATTGTGGTTGTTTATCTTAGCAATACCTGCTAAAAACAACAGCGCCGGAGGATACGCGTATCCTATCATTCTGTCCTATAGATCAATAGAGCGTTAACAGTATTAGCTCAGAGATCTGGACAAGCCAACACATACGTCTGCAATTGATTAGCCAACTGTGTCATAAATAAAACATCATTGGGCGCTCCCATAGATAGCAAATCTGATTGAATACTTGTTTGTTGAGAGTCCATTCTGACAGCAACAAGCGACCCGTAAGAGAACGGGAGTGCGATAAAACAATCAGACGACCCAGAATATGACGGACCAAAACTGAACTTGGTGTACTATAACCAACAGACGGATTCTTTCCATTAAATTGAATAACGGAAACGAAAGAGTGCCTCCCTGGTTCCGGAGATACGCCACTACTGTCGAATTAAAGGACAGGAATTTGGGCATGCGTTTCTGAATAATGTTCATGCAATGACATAAAGCAAGCCTAAAAAACATTATTCCGCGGAAGTTAACTGATAGCTAAAAGACTGCGGAACCCAAAGACCCTGGCACTTCGAATCCGTAGGGATCAGTATATATCCCAATCTGTTTGACTGGCAACCGTCATAACAGCCACACTCGGGTCCGGCAACTGCGGCGGCACTCTCTGAGTCAACCACCGAATGTTTGCCCCAGTCTGAATCTCTTGTAACACTAGATAGACAAGAGAATGTATAAATCAAGCAATTCATGGATTGCCGGAAAGTTGCCGTCGAAGAGAAGCTCCTCCGAGAACGAAGCGACTCTGAGAGAGTTCTTAACCTACTATCCACGCGTGGATGTAGCTAGGGCTGCCTCACGTCTAACCAACTCCAATCAGCCACTGAAGGGCGGAGTTATACGTGAACAAACTACTGCCCTCAAAAGAAATTACATTGAGAATAATATCCCGTAAATCTTTTCTTGAAGACGTAATGATAACGCCTCAGTAAGGCGGATTACGTATAATAAAGCGTCTAAGTTAAGTCTAATATACATAATGTCGTTCCCAACATTGAAATTGGAAAAGACATAAACGGTGAAAAAGAATATATGCAGTCTTTAATCACACCGTCTAGACGCATATGAACTCTCGGTATGCCCTGCTCTGCCAAAATAAACTATATGTAAAAAAGATAAAATGGCAGAAATGAGCCACGCGGACAAGAAACTAAACTATCATGCTTAGTAGCCGTCTTGTATATATATAAATATATAGCGTCGAAAAATAAAACACATGTTGTAATGACAATATTGGACTGCGTCGGTAAGTCAGGGACAAAGTCCCTGTACCGATCGAAAAATCCGAGTCCAATGACGCTATAAGTCTCTTATCCAAGATCGCAGCAATGAAGTCCGAAAAATAATCACTGGAAGAAATGCCAGAAGATATGAAAGGCATCTTCCGATACTACTAAAGGGAAAACTCGAAATCTTTCGAATCCCTTTCGCCATCCTGTCGGACCCTATAAAGCGTTCGGTCGTCCGTAGCTTGATGCAACCGCGGACCGCACCGACCCAGCGCCGTCGGATAATTCCTGATTCGACCGAGAAACCGTCAATTGCTGGGATGCTGCGAAACAACTGTGCTAACTCGGATAGCACGTCCGTCACTGAGGCCTGAGGAGCAGCGGTCTTACGATGCATTGCCGCAGGAAGCTCCGAGATCGTTACCCCGTGCATACTTCCAATATGCGAGCGAACGGAGTGTATAGGCCTCGTGTCCCTTGGCTACCGGATGGCGCGACCTATTCGCTGTGGAATCACTGAATGCCGAAACTGATCGGATACTCGAGGTCACGTAGCCAATGTGCGGTCATGTGCCCTGCTGTGAGGATGAGGAAGCATTAAAGACAGTCTCTCGGACTGTCAATATAACGGAGCGTCCCGAGCAACGGACATATGCTCCGAAAGTAAAATATCTGAACCACAACATGCGGTCCCCTATGTTGTTGGCTTCCTCCGATCTGTCCTCAATCTGCCGTCACTGGGTGAGTACTAAAGTAATTAAAGTGCTCGCATCACCCAAATCTCCTTCCTAGACCGCAACGGACGAACCCGGCAGCCGAACCATTCGATGAATGTACGCTACACCGGGTGAGCTAGCGAATGTCACTCCGTAAGCGATAGACATATTCCATGAGCACTTATTGCCGCTAACTCTTCATTAACTATGACGACAGAGGCACACTTTTGAAAGACATCTCCATAACTCTTCGAACAAGAAACCAGAAATGCTTGGATAGCAAGCATAAAATAATAATATATATAGCGTCGTTCAATAATTCGAAAGTTTGTGTGACATTATTGGACTATGTCGGAACTGAGGGACGATGTCCCTGAACCGAACCAAAAATTTCTAAGTCCACCGACGCTATCAGTTTCTTATCCGGCATCGCAGCATATGTTGTTCCGAAAGGGAAAGCTTGAAATCCACCGAATCCCTTTCGGTATCCCGTCGGACCGGATGAAACTTTCGGACGTCCGTACCCGCTTCCGCGGAGCGTCCCGACCCAGCATCGTCGGATAAAATATATGCGACAGATTCAGTTGATGCTGGGATGCTGCGATAAACTGTGCTATTAAGGAAAGCACGTTCGTTCCCGAGGCCTGTGCAGTAGCGGACTTACGATGCATTGCCGCTGGAAGCTCCGTGTACGTTGACTCCCGCATACTTCCTATGCGAACGTCCGGAGTCTGCAGACCTCGAGTCCCCGGCTACCGACCCAGCGCTGTCGGATAATTCTCGATCCGACACCGTTTCTGTCGGCTGCTGGGATGCTGCGATAAGCTGTGCTATGTGCACAAGAATGTCCGGCGTCGAGACCTGCGGAGGCGCAGTCTATCGCTGCTTCGCCGAGGGCAGCTCCGCATCAGATGGCTCCCGCATACTTTTCCTATGCGAACGTCCGGAGTCCATCGGTCTCGAATCCCTGGCTGCCGGATGGTGTGACCTGATCGCCGAAGAATCCTTGATCGGCGAAGCTGGTAATATATCGGCGGTCACGCAGCCAAGGTGCGGTCGTGTGCGCTGACGAGAAGAGGAAGCCTTAGCAGTCTCAGCGGACTGCCTATACAACGGAGCGTCCCGAGCGACGGACGTATGCTCCGCTAACGACACATTTGTACCACAACATCTGGGGCCAGATGTTGTTGAACGAGAGAGGGGCCTCTCTCGCTTGCCGTCCGGATGGACCGGAACGAGCTATGAACCGGACTAAAAGGCTTCCTCCGTTCTCCCTCCGATCCGCCGTCACTGGGTGTGCATTAAGTTAATTTTATAGTGCTCGCATCACCCCAAAATTCCTTCTAGACCGCAACGGACGAACCCGGCTGCCGAACCATTCGGTGAATGGACGCTACACCGGGCGAGCTAGCGGACGTCAAAGGCCGTCGAACCTACTAGGGTCCTCTTAGGCAATTGGCGTATTACATGAGCACTTTTCCGCTAGCCCTTCATTAATTGTGACGACGGAGGCACACTGTTGGAAGACATCACAGATACATCACCCTAATCTTGATCGTCTGAAATAGAAATTGATAAAGTAGAGTGACCCTGCGGGGAAAGGACCGGAGTGTCCAAATCCCCAACAACATACCGTGACATACGCTTCCCATATTGTCATCGAAATCATACGATACAGAACCGGAGTTAATGCGAGTACACTGACCACATATAGAATGATAATAAGGTCAGAGGAAGACTTCCTCTTAAAACAATAGATCAATATCCTTTCAATGTGAAAAGAAAACAAGTCCTGGTACTCGCACTAACCCCTGGCAATCAAAATACATAATAATAATATGATCCATTAATATAGAAAAAATAATTGAAATCAAAATATTTTGAAAAAATATTTTTTCAGAACAGCCCAAGTTTCTGAAAAGTAACGTTGAGCCCCAATGGATCCCAAGCCTAAGTGTGGACAAAAATTTTAAAAATATTTTAAACAATTTATTCAACACTTACGAACAATAATAATGTATCTAGTTATGATTGAAATAACATAAAGATATTATTATTTAGAAATCCCCCCCTCACACAGAGGGCTGTTGTAAATGTAAACAATGAGTGTAAAAACACTAAAATAAGACTCCAGGCACCCAGGCCCGAAATCAGTTACCAAAAATACACCATCTGATGCAAAACAGAGACTTCCAGGGAAGAAACTGCAGAACATCAGATGGTAGATGCAGAACACAACGCCTAACCACCCGTAGGTGAAGACGTAAACATGGGGAAAGAACAGAATTCATTCTGTTATTCAGCTAAACTCCCAAGAAATTTTAGTAATAATAATTACAGAAATTATGCCAAAAGCATGGGAGAATAGCAAGGGGGAACTTAAAGGACAGGGAGAGAGGAAAAACACTTGTAAACACAGTGTAACTAAATAATCAGAATGACAACAAAATGGCTGCTGCCTTGAAAATAGGTAACTTAACATAATTTCATTAAAAAATTTTAAGTTACAGCCCTGATAATATTCTGTCACACATTCTTTTCCTCTCCTCCTTTTCTATCCTCCTTAGAATCACCATTTCACTAATATTTATTTGTCTGGCATCATTTAAACTGAGATTTAAAAGCACAAAGATCAGTCAGATGTTAACTGATGAAGGGCCAAACTTAGAATGATAAATGGCGCCAATTTCGGAACGTCCTTGACACTGCGCATGCGCAGTGGGGGCGAGGTGTGGAGGGCCTCTCTGGACATGTTTTCTTTAGTTTTAGATGCAAATTTTGGGGATTGGGGGGCAAAATTTGTGTTTGGCCCTATATTTTAAGAGTTAGCACCAGCTATGTCTGGGTCATTGGTACAGTATAAAAATTTTGGTATTTTGAAATCAGCCTGCAGATAGCAGGGATTCTTTTGGGTGTCTACAGGGGCAGAATATGGGACCCTCTTCCAATGGCATTTGGGCATGATATTTCCAAATTTCCAACCCAAAATTTCCCAATCTCAGTCCCCACTCAAAAGAAAAAATTACTGCACAAATAGTGTCCGGAACTGGGTGGTTGTAAGGCCTTAGAAAACCATTGGTTTTCTGAGGCCTTAAGAACACCCAGTTCAGGACACCAATTGAGCTTTAAAATTTAAATTGCTTATCTAACAACCCTTAGAAAGTGTCTGAATTCAAAGACAAATAACAAGTTCTTCCTTAACTGGTAGATTTTCTTTGAATAGCATTACACCATTTTCTTGCCAAATGCTAACAATGCCAAATGCTAAAACAATGGTGTTAGTTCAGTGAAAGAGCAAACAAAAAAGCCAAACTTTATCTGATAAAAATATAGGTTGCTATATTTCATGAGAATAATATCACAAAGTTAATTCTGATTATCAATATCACCAATGAAAATAAGTTATAATGCAGTTAACAGGATTATTTAACTCTTTACCCAATGCAGAAGATATCAAAATTTATTATTTTAAATATTATTTTTCAACAAATTTCAACAAAACCGTATGATGTGATCTTCAGTGTCATGAGCTTGTTCCAATGAGTGTGTGTGTGTGTGTGTGTGTGGAGGGAGGGGGGGGGGGGGGGGGGGGGTTACATCATATGGTTTCTGTTGAAATTTAAAAAAAGTTAAAAAATTTATAGTAATTTATATATTTTTTATACTTACCAATGACCCAGACTTAGCTGGTGCTAACTCCACAAAAACCAGGGCCAAACACAAATTTTGCCCCCCAATCCCCAAAATTTGCATCCAAAACAAAAAGAAATCATGTCCTAAAGGACCTCCATAGTACGACTCTACTGCGCATGCGCAGTGACGCAGTCGTCCCGAAATTGGCGCCAAATATCATTCTTACTGGCAGTGCCTGGTCAGCGCTATGTACTCAGCGGGGAGGCAAGAGTTCCCAACTCAGGGAGGGCCATCCCCGTCTGGGTCATTGGTAAGTATAAAAAATATATAAATTACTATAAATTTTTTAACATTTTTATACTGTACCAATGACCCAGACTTAGCTGAATAGTAAACAGGTTGGAGGGCCTAGGACATAGAGGAAAATCCAATAAGCTCAATTATAAAATAAAGAGATAACCCCTTAAGGAGAAAAGGAGTATTAGGCTTTACATGTATCTTTCTTATTTAATATTTAAATTAGAAAGATACACTACCCTTAATAATTGAGCACAATAACATTCATGTTCTCTATTAATATCCAGTATAACCTTTATACTAATTATTATTAAAACAAGCCAATAAATAAAGTAGTCCAGAGAATTGAGACTCTTTATAATCATTTAAAAGTGTCCGAGTATTGTATATTAAAGCCCGTTTGACACTTGACATATACAAATGCTTCACACCGAGCTACACTTTAAAAATAAGACATGAATGAAATTAAACATTAATATTACACTTTAAAACCATCCCGGAAGCGACTCAGAAATACTGTCTTGGAGGAGGCATTCCCTTGCTTTTCACTATAAAGCAGGTGACCTAAGGGAACACCCGCCCCCCCCCTTCCCCTTGCCCTGGGTCAAATAGCCCAGAGCGAAGAGGGCAGCCGGACGGAGTCACTGCCGGAACAGAAAGCCTGCATAACTATAGTTGCAACTGTTTAGTGGACGACATTCTGAGCAACAGATAACGGACCTAAACAATGCAGGTCTCCAGAAATGGACTCAATATTTCTGAGATAAAAATTAGTAAATGTGGATGGCTGAGACCAATAAGCAGCCTTCATTAAATCTGTAATAGCAACACTATTAGCATAAGCCCAGGAAGTAGAAAGAGCTCTTACTTCATGAGCAGAAATCTTAAGCACAGACTGCTGAGAAGAAGATAAATCTTCATACGCAGTACGGATAGTTAACTGAATCCATCTAGCAATAGAATGGACTGAAATGTCCTTTCTATTAGGCATCAAAGACAGAAAGAAACGTTTCCGTCCCTTTCTGATGAACTGAGATCTCTGTTTATAGATACGTAGTGCTCTAACAGGACAGAGTAAAGGCCTACGCCCGTCTGAAGACGGAAGAGCCTTAATAACAATAGGTTCCGGATATTTATTAGGAGCCTGATTCTTAGCTAAAAAACCGACGTTAGTAGTGAAGGTGATAGTGTTCCCAACACTACGATAATGAGAATCATCCACCGATAGTGCATGAAGCTCACTGACTCTTCTGGCAGAAGAGAAAGCTAAGAGAAAAGCTGTCTTATAAGATAAGAATTTGAAATCTACTGTCCCAAGAGGTTCAAATGGCTTTTCCTTCAATTTAAGGAGAACCCAAGCTAAATTCCACTTAGGAATTAATCTAAGAGTTCTGGGTCTATTTATCGAAAAGTTTCTAACCAATTTCGATAAAGAGACATTAGATCCAATTTGTAAACTATCATGATGTGCATAGGTATCAGATAACATAGATCTATAACCCTTTATAGTAACCGGTTGCAGTTTGATTTCGTCAAACAAGTATACTAGAAAGTTAGCAATGTCTGGTATAGAGGGATCAAATATATCAACAGAATGATCCCTACACCAACGACGGAAAACCTTCCACTTAGCCGCATAATTTAGCGAAGAGGAGGTCCTCCTACAGTTAGAAATCGCGTCCACTGCTCGTCCTGTAAAGTGCTTGCCATGCAAGAAGGACCGCACAACGGAAAAACGTGAAGGTTGAGACCTTGCGGGTTGTGATGCAGTTGGCGCGATTTCCCCTGCCAAAGAAGATCCTCTCGTGGAGGGAGCTTCCGCGGTAGGTCCCACAACAGACACCTGAGTAGATTTATCCACGGTCTCTGTGGCGACAGAGATGCTACCAACAGAATCTTGCATTGAGATTGTTTTATCTTTAGCAATACTTGTTGAATTAACGGCGCTGGAGGATACGCATATCCTATCATTCCGTCCCAAGGGATCGATAGAGCGTCTACAGCAAATGCTCTTGGATCCGGACACGGGGACACATACGTCTGCAACTGATTGTTGAGATGTGTCGCAAATAAGTCTATCATTGGCCGTTCCCATTGGTAGCAAATCTGATTGAATACTTGTTTGTTGAGAGTCCACTCCGACGGCAACAAGCGACCCTTTCGAGAAAGGGAGTCTGCTAGCACATTCAGACGACCCGGTATGTGACGGACCGAAAGAAGAACGTGATGTTCCAACGCAAACAGAAGGATTCTTTCCGTTAGATTGAACAACGGAACTGAATGAGTGCCTCCCTGATTCCGTATATACGCCACTACTGTCGTATTGTCGGATAGGATTTGGACATGAGCATCGTGAATAATGTCCATCCAGTGACGTAACGCAAGCCAAATTGACATCATTTCCTTGATGTTTATGTGCTTGCACAGGAATTGCGGATCCCAAAGACCCTGGCATCTCGAATCCGTTGGGATTAATGATGCACCCCAACCTGTTTGACTGGCATCCGTCATAATGGTAAAACTCGGATCCGGCAACTGCAGCGGAACTCCTTGAGTTAACCACTGAATGTTTGCCCAAGTCTGAATCTCTTGTTTCACTTGATCTGACAAGAGAACGTCTACATCGAGCGAATGAATTTTCACACTCCAATTCTGAGTCAAGAAAATTTGAAGAGGCCGTGTGCGTAGCCGTCCCATCGGAATGAGATCCGCAGCGGCTCCGCACAGACCTATCAGTCTCATAAATTCTCTCGCTGTGACTTTGTCTGTATTTAGACAATAGCGAGCGTAACAACTGACTAATTTCGCTCTGGTTAACGGCAGACGAACGAGATTGTTGTGCGTCTCGAAGCTCATTCCCAGATGAGTGAATGACTTGGACGGCACCAGATCCGACTTCTCCTCGTTTACTATGAAACCGAGACGTCGGAGCAATAGAAGAAGATTCTGAACATCGTTCTGAAGCGTTAACTCGTTGCCGTACCTCTGAAGAATGTCGTCCAGGTAGGCCGACGTTACCGCAGACGAATGAGCTCGGAAGTAAATCATTACCGAGTTCATTACTCGAGTGAAAGCCCAGGGTGCTAGATTCAATCCGAAGCACATGGCCCGGAACTGATACACCACTCCTAGGACTGCGAAGCGTAGATACTTTCGGAATGTCGGATGTACCATGACGTGAAAGTACGCATCTTTGAGATCTATGCTCGTTGCATAATCGTTCACCCGAATACTCGCTCTGACCGATCGAATCGTCTCCATATAAAACTTCGGAGCGATGATCAGCTTGTTTATCCAGCTCAAATCTATGACTGGACGGAACGAGCCGTCTGGTTTCGGAACCAGAAACAGATGGCTGTAGAATCCCAGCGATTCCTGGTTTTCTACGACCTCTACCGCGTTCTTCATTAAAAGAGACTGCACCTCTGATAGCAGAGCGTCTCTTTTCTGAGGGTTTGACGGAAGATGAGTCCACTTTGGACTTCGAGTTAATGGAGGCTTTCGTTTGAAGGATATCTTTAGACCTTCCGAAGTCACTCCTCTCACCCAAGGGTCGTCCGTAATCGACGCCCACTCTTGAGAAAAACTCGACAACCTTCCGCCAACCGGAACGCGATAGAGGTTTGAGCCATCACCTCCTGGATCTGCGAGGCCTGCGGTAGGAGAAACCACGTCTTCCACGACCCGCACCTCGCCTCGTCGACCTCGGGGCGTCCGACCGATTGTCCCGGCCTGAAGGACGTCCCGAACGAGAGTCGCTATCCTGACGGTCTCTCGAATAAGAGCTAGAGGACGCACCGGAACCTCTATAGGAACCTCTCTTGGGCGGATAAGACCCAGAAGTGCCCGCCTTATTCGTGTCTGCTGAATCCGACCTTTTAGGAGCGGATCTAAACAACAGAGAATCACTAGCTTTCTTTTTAATATTATCATAAATAGCGGAAAGCTTGCCGTCAAAGAGAAGATCTCCTGAGACCGAAGCGACTCTAAGAGAGTTCTTCACCTTAGAATCCACTAGTGTGGATGTAGACAGGGCTGCGTCACGTCTAACCAACTCCAGATTAGCCACTGAAAGGGCGGAGTTACACGTGGAATAAGCTACTGCCCTTGAAAGAAGTCTTAAGGAGGATTGTATATCCTGAAACTCTTCCCCTTGAAGACGCAGTGATAACGCCTTCGTAAGGTGATCTGCGTAAGATAAGGCATCTAAATTGGCTCTGTTAGACGCAATAGCTGTTTCCAACACTGCGGTTGGAATAGAAGCTGACGACGGTAATGATAGCTCTAAGTCTTCCGCCTCGTCGTCCATACGCAGAGGAACTCTCGGTATACCCTGACCTGCCGTGTCGAATTTATTCCTTGCATTAATGAAAGGCAGGTTGAGAGTATTTGCGGACAAGAAGCCTGCTTTCCCTGTCCTGGAAGCAAGTTTAAAAATAGCGTCGTTCAATAATTCAAATGTTCTTGCAACATTATTGGACTGCGACGGAAACTCGGGAGCGATGTCCCTGAACCGCTCGAAAAAATCAGAGTCCAATGACGCTATAATTCTCCTGTCCGGAAGCGCAGCAGTCTGGCCCGACGGAACAACTTGAGGAAGAAAGTGCCGGATGAAGTCTACGGCAGCTTTGTGTTGTTCCGAAAGGGATAGCTCCAATTCATCCGTATCCCTTTCACCATCCGGTCGGACCTCCCGATGTTCCCGGTCGTCCGCCCCCGATGCTTCGGCGGAGCGTACCGACCCAGCGCCGTCGGATAATTCTCGATCCGACACCGTCTCTGTCGGCTGCTGGGATGCTGCGATAAGCTGTGCTATCTGCACTAGAATGTCCGACGTCGAGACCTGCGGAGGAGCGGTCTTTCGCTGCTTTGCCGAGGGCAGCTCCGCATCGGATGGCTCCCGCATACTTTTCCTATGCGAACGTCCGGAGTCCATCGGTCTCGAGTCCCTGGCTGCCGGATGGTGTGACCTGGTCGCCGAATAATCCTTCCTCGGCGAAGCTGGCAAGATATCGGAGGTCACGCAGCCAAGGTGCGGTCGTGTGCGCCGGCGAGAAGAGGAAGCCTTAACAGTCTCTGCGGACTGCTTATACAACGGAGCGTCCCGAGCGACGGACGTATGCTCCGCTAAAGACACATTTTGTACCACAACATCTGGTCCCAGATGTTGTTGTACGAGAGAGGGGCCTCTCTCGCTCGCGGCCCGGCTGGACCTGGACGAGCTAGGAACCGGACTAAAAGGCTTCCTCCGTTCTCGTTCACTATCCGCCGTCACTGGGTGTGCATCTATTATTTTTATAGTGCTCGCATCACCCAAAATTTCCTCTTGGACCGCATCGGACGAACCCGGCTGCCGAACCATTCGGTGAATGGACGCTACACCGGGCGAGCTAGCGGACGACATTTGTCTAATTTCCATGAGCACTTTTGCCGCTAGCTCTGTATTTAATTGTGACGACGGACGCACACTTGAAGAAGATAACATGGAAACATCACCCTGTTCTGGTTCCTCTGAAATAGAAACTGAGAGAGTAGAGTGACCTTGTGGAGAAAGAGCCGGCATCGCTCTTTCTCCAGAAACAACATATCGTGACACACGTTTCCAATGTTTCTCATCCCAATGTTCACATACAGGACAGGGATTAATGCGAGAACACTGACTACAATTTATGCAATAATCATGAAAGTCAGAGGAAGATTTCTTCCTATTACAATTTGAACAAGTTCCTTTCATTGTGAAGGAACAACAATAAGTCCTAGTTACTCGCAAAAACCCCTGACACAAAGATACATAATAACATGATCCATTAATAAATGAAAAAACAATTGCAAAACAAAATAATTTTGAAAAAATATTTTTTCAGAGAAGCCCAAGTTGCTGAAAAGTAACGTTGAGCCCCGATGGATCCGATGGCAAAGTGTGGTCAAAAATTTTAAAATTATATAAAATAATTAATGAGACACTTTCGGATAATATAAATGTATCTTATAATGAGATAAACTACCTCAAAGGCAAACAGCCCCCCTCAAAAAAGGCTGTTGCCAATGAAAACAAACAGTGTAAACACAGAAGAAAACATGACTCCAGGCACTGACAAAACTGGCCCGGAATCAGTCCTCAATTACACTCTATCTGATGCAAAACAGAGACTCCCAGGGGAGAATCTGCAGAACATCAGATGGAAGATGCAGAACACAAACGTTATACACCCATGGGTGAAAACGTAACTATGGGGAAAATAACAGAAAACATTCTGTAACCAAGCAACTCTCCCAGGGAAATTTTAGAAATGAAACTTCTCAAAAATATGCCAAAAGCATGGGAGAATTGCAAGGGGGGACTTTAGAAGGTTAGGGGAGAGGAAACACTGAATAAGCAGTGCAACAATTAGCAAGAATGACAACAAGAGGCGTTTGCCTCGAAAATAGGCAACTTAACATAATTTTAACAAAAAATTTTAAGTACAGCCCTGATTATTTTTTGCCACTTCTTTTTTCCTCTCCTCCTTCTATCCTCCTTAGAATCACATTTTCTCCAAGAATTACGTGTCTGGCATCCTTTAAACTGAGATTTACAAGCACAAAGATCAGTGAGATGTTGACTGATGAAGGGCCAAACAGAGAAAGATATTTGGCGCCAATTTCGGGACGACTGCGTCACTGCGCATGCGCAGTAGAGTCGTACTATGGAGGTCCTTTAGGACATGATTTCTTTTTGTTTTGGATGCAAATTTTGGGGATTGGGGGGCAAAATTTGTGTTTGGCCCTGGTTTTTGTGGAGTTAGCACCAGCTAAGTCTGGGTCATTGGTACAGTATAAAAATATACTTTTCTTTCAACTGTTGAATTTATGTATTACACAGGAGAATCTGGTTGATTCATCAGGTAAAGGGTTAACTGACTCGATTCAAAATGAAGACTGAATAATCAAGTATTTAAATCATTACATTATGTCAGACTGAGCTAACCCAGATCTGTTAAGATGATAACCCAACCCCAACATAAAAGGATTCTTGCAGAAAATGTCCTTTTTTAAATAAAATTTCATTTTTTTAATCCAAAACATAACTTTAGACCCCTCATTGGAACAAGTTCAAGGAGCACTCATTCCAAAGGGGAGTCATAAGCCGTGTTCGGTAGGTAACAAGGAGAAAAATAATGAAATATATTTTGTGAATAGTGTTGATTGGATATGGCCATTATATTAGGTAAAAAAGTCAATGACTTAAATTCCTACATAACCCTTTACCTAACATGAAAAGCAGACAACACTTACAAACACAATTCTTGAATAACCAAATATTTTCATTTTTTGCACCAAAAACATATCTTATGACCCCCTCATTGGAATGAACCCAATGAGCTCATTCCAGTAAGGGATCATAAGTTATGTTTTTGAGACAAAAAGTGAAAAAAGTAAAAAAAATTGAATGGTAGTTTTTGTGAATAGCGCTGGCCGGTGTTGGCTGTTACGTTGGGTAAAGGGTTAAGAAGAAAAATGGGTAAACCCATGAATAATAAAATGGCATGGTTATATGAATGTTAATTTTCTTTGCAGACACCATGACTTCAATTATAAATATTGTTCATTGATGAAAGTTCTACAGTGTTTGGACTGAGATAAAAGGAAAAAAAAAATTCACACGATACATTATTTCAGTGATGATTTATCATTATAATACCCGGAACATATTTGGATGTTTGGAGCCTAAAAAAGAAACAAAAGTAACAGAATGAACTCACCTGATCAAGATCTTCTACCATTTGTTGTAAACTTGTTCCAAATATCTGGAAATATATAGAATATACCCATAGTAGCTTGGTGCACCAAATGTTCACCACGAGTGGTGAAGTGGTGTTAACAGCGAGCCTTTGGTGCATGGTTAACACCACTTCACAAAGAGTGGTGAACATTTGGTACACCAAGCTACTTTGGGTATATTTTATTTATACCATGATCATCAGGTTAATAAGAGTTTAAATGTTAAATAACACAATATTCACAAATGTGAATTTGTTTTGGCATGGCTACCAATGGGTGGTGCTTCTGCTGTCAATTTTATCACCAAAATGAAAAGACAAAAAGAAAAATGCAAATCACGGGCCTTTTTTCATTTTAATAACATAATAACATAATGTTTTCAGTTATGGGTGCTTTATTAATTTGAGGCAATGCATGTTTGTTAATTTTTCTATCTTATGAGGTAAACTCATTTAAAAACGTACTAAATAATTGTGGGTTTCATTTCATTCTTTGCGAGGCAACAAGTGATAAATTTAGACAAGTTTGGATTCAAGTCGAGGTCACAAAGGTCAACTTGGATGTACTTCCACTGTAGGTGTAAATTTTAACTACTGAAATCCCATTGCTGGGGTGTTCACCATGGTTGGTGTGCAAAGCTAAAATTTATGTCACAGGCTTTTTATATATAGTAGAATGGGTAATCATGGTATAAAAATATATGGCCTTCAAAAACAACTAACCTACAGATTTATCCATCTGCTGGCTCTGATACTCTAGGTCTACAAATTGGGCAAATGATAGTTTAATTTGCCTATCGCATATAAGAATTAAGATGACTGGTTTATCACTTGCTTTCATTACTTGATCTTTGACAAATATCTAAGCTGCTATTGTATTAATGTGCAAACTCTCAAACAACCAGGGGTCTTTTAAAGTGATGATGAACTGCTGTAGTGTAGCCCACTGAAAAGGGTTCTCTGAGCCTTTTCCAACAGTATTTTACATCACAGCATATCATGAGATTAGACGGAGACTCATGAAATATATTGTAGCCTTCTTGAAAATTCATGCCTGCTTGCATTAGCAATAACACTGGTAAAGATATCAGTATCACTTTGCCTTTCCATTTTTTAAAAAATCTGAAAAGGGTCACCTGAAAAGAACAAGTGCTTTTGCTGAAGGCATTTCATATCCCCACTGCAGTGTTGGACTGATGAAGCATAAATGAATTAAAAACAAAGTAAGGATCATAACTGTGTTGAAAAAATGTCAGAAACTTTTTTATAACATGTGCAGGAGTGGCCCATCATAAGGATCCCTCATACCAAATTCACTGAAATCCATCCACTGGTAAGATATTGCTGGGGAAAGACGGATACACAGATGGACACACGTATGGATGGATGGATGTACTAATGCATGTAATCCAGTATATCTCCCTATTCTCTTCAAGAGTAGGGGTATAAATAGGTTGCCTGAAAAAAATTAAGATAACCTTTTAACCCTTAAGCCAAGATTAATTTTACAATAATAACTATCATACATGTACACACATTTACAGAGCAGCGGATGCCTTAGCAGTGTTTCTACATTGTTGTTGGCTGCCTGTACAGACAGCCAACAATTATGTAAAAACACTGTCAAGATAAATGCATATTACCAGTAAAGTTCTCAAGGAAGAATACACCTGGAACAACTTTTTCAGAGCCATAGAGAACATACAGTTTGTGGCTGTATGGGGACTTTAATTTCATTAATTTGCATTAATTTCTAATTTGCACAGGCCTATACTGTACACAATGAGAATTTAACAACAGTTATCAAGGGAGAGGATTGTAAAGGTATTTAGTACAACTAATGTTTTTTTTTAATTTCAGAATCTTATTTTTAGAGGGACAATAAACCGTGATTTTGAATAAAACAAATTAACCATTGAACAAAACCACAATATCTGCTATGCAAAAGTACCCCAATGTTTTATATATTATTGGCATGAAAACATCTGATTCGATTAAATAAATTAACTTGAAGGTGAGAATTTATCAGATATTTGAAAAACAGCATCAGTAGTTTTACAACCCGAAATGGTTAGCTGGTCACTCATGGAAAATAAAAGCAAAATCTGAGAGTTGTTCTTTCTTCAAATTAGTAGCTTATTTTCCCTTTAAATTCAAGCAAGTTAATTTGTTGCAATGAGGCCCTACAAAGTAGATCTTCTGTTTCTCGGGCCATTTTTTTGTAAAATTGCACATGGACAGGTGTTTTTTATTTTATTTTTTATTTTTGTAATTATTTCCCTGCCATCAAAAGTTCATGTTATTGGTTTGTTTTATGTTTTAGGCCTCATAATCTACAGAATAACATGGGTGGTGTGAATTTCATCCATTGAGTGCAGGAAGGGTTTGCAAAGCTTTGTTGCACTCAAGGGACAAATTTTTCAATTTTATTAACTTGGGTAAAATATGAGACATAAACCATTTAATTTTTAATTTTTTTAAGTTTACATTGTTTATTAAAAGAGACCATGCGGCAGCCAAAAGGACAATGTGGGAGGGCGTGAGAAACAGATTCTTAACTTTTTTAGTATTAAACTCTTATAATTAGACTTCATCATGTGCTTCCTCCATCTGCACAAAAGGAAATAACCCTTACTAAACCAGCTACAATTTACAAAGCTTATGTAAGAAACCACAGTATAATTTATGAAAATCACAAAAAAATGCTTCTTTTAGACATACCATGAAATTTAGGAAGGGTGTTCAGGTAATTTTTGGACCAGCATTTTAAGCAAAGATTAAATAATTTATTGCAAAACTCAGTAAAGAAATTATTTTAAATGCCGAAAATGTGTATTTTGAAATTGTTCTTTAGTTTGGACAGCAGAAATGATCATAAAAAAGTACTGAGGTGGTGAACAACTTCCAACATCTTCACCTTGGTGCAGTCCCATCATCAGGCATAGCATTCCAATGGTGAAGGTCTGAGTGATACTATACAGAATAGAATGTTTCTACATAACTGATCAATGTTCTCAAATTTACCACATGATGTAATTGGTACTTATTTTAATATGAATGGATCATCATTAAAATCTAAGAGCTCAGAATCTCTGACAAAATCTTTGATGAGGAAGTTTCTTCCCTATACATCCTATATTTCATGTTTATCACAGACTTGTACATGCATTATTAATGAACATGTTTGCAGGAAGTGATTTGGCCATTCAATGAAGCATCCAATGCAGACAGGTTTACCGCATGAGTTGTTAACTATTGATAAAACCATAATGACAATAAAAGCTTAAAATTTTAAATGATCATGAACATTGTTTTAGTTTATTTTTAAGCATCTACGCAGCTGGCAAACCAAACATCATCTCACATTACCTGGCTGAACAACTTTACAAGCTGTTTGTTATTCAAGTTATACACAGACTTTACCACGCCAGGCAGCAGCATTTTCACCCACAGATATGTATCACCGGTAAATTTTTCTGAAAAACAATAATATATAATGGTTGTTAGACACCTTCAACTCCTTCCACTCTGTGGCTCAATAAAATTTGTTCTGATGACTTTATATTGACAAGATATGAGTGAGAATTTTATCATTTATGTCTTCATTAACAGAGCACAATTTAGCTCCATCAAAGAAGAAATAATTGGTTATACTGCTAGTTGCATTATGGACAAATTTTATTGTTGAAAAACTATGGTATTTTAACATCAGAGCTCAGAGTTTATAGAGGTTAATGAAAGTTGGGGTGGGAGGAATGGTTAATTTTGGAAATAATGGTGTTTTCCTGCATGGGATATATTATCAATACACATTAACAATTTTAACCCTCAAAGACCAAATTCTAACAAGGATCACTTTTAACTGCAACAGAACAGGTAACCCAACATGCACACACACTCTGAGTAAACTCAAGTTACATTTTTAGAACCATAGCAGTTGTTAGAAACATCTCCAAAGCCACGGGATGTAATGTACACTGTCAAAGTGCAGCTAAACAATACAAAAAATCTCCAGACCTTTAAGGGTTAAAGCATATTTGTATGCACACATTTTTTTTAAATGCATTTCTACTAAATATCAAGAAGTTTTAGCTTTTATACACAGCATATCTGGTAGCCTGAGGTTACTGTTGTTTTGATACATTTTTAAAGTACAGTTACTCATCCTTATTCAAGCATAAATTCAAACATGAGGGATCTACTCACACAAAATGTTTTGAACTCCAAGCAGTCAATCAGTGTCGAACACGAAACAGTCAATCAGTGATTCAGTGTACAATAATGAGTGAATTTAACACCATATTCGTGTCTTGAGCATTTAATACCATTTTCATGTCAGAGATAAAGAAATAAATGAAAGTGTCAATGACACTGTAGCTCAACTTGACAAACTTGAACTTGGTAAGTTATAAATGAAATGGCAAAATTGAAGATCATTGGAACCAATGTTATTTGATGAAATTTCAACATAACAGCATTATGTGTGCACAACATCAGAGTAATCCATACATTTTTAAATGTAAACTGTGAGACTGGTTAAAGGATGAATGTTGATACACAAATGCAGTATGTTCAGAGGTTATTGTAAATGGCAACTTTTTTCACAGAAATGAATGCTAATCAATAGCTTTTATCTAAAGGTCTTGCCTAATGAGCACACTAAGTTCAAAAACAATCCAATGATAAATGTGGCCTGTAGGCCATGTCAAAAAATGCAATAAATTAAAAGATTGTTGCTAACAGCAACAGTTTTTGATGGAAATAAAAAGAAAATCAATAGCTCCTATCTTTGTCACCCTGCATAAGCATACAAAATTTCAAAACAACCTGATAATGAATGTGCCCTCTGAGGCATGCCAAAGGAAGATGTTAATGCACAAATACACTAAGTAGAAGGTCATTGCTTGTGGCAATGTTTTTTTTTTTTTTTGGGGGGGGGGGGGGGGGGGGGGTGGAGCGGTTATGGAAATTCATAAATTTTTCCTGCAGAGAGTGCAAAGGGGATAAGATGATGCACAAATGCAGTAAGTTCAAAGGCTGGTGATAACGACAATAATTTTTTATGGAAATGAAAAAAAGCAATAGCTCACATCGAAAGGTCATCCCAAACACACATACCAAGTTTCAATGTGATTCCATCATAAATGTGCCCTGAAGGGTGTGTTAAAGGGAAATATTGAGGTCTGACTAAACTAAGTTCAAAGGTCAGCCAGCGGCAATATTTTTTGACAGAAATGGAAGAAAATCGACAGCTCCCTTATAGATGTCACCCCGCACAAGCACACCAAGTTTGCAAGCGATCCAATCATAAATGTGCCCTGCTGGGTGTGTGAAACGGAAATATTGATGCTTAACTGCACTAAGTTTTTACTAAGTTCATCGAAGGTCATTGCCAGTGGCAACATTTTTTGACGGAAATCGAAGAAAATCGATAGCTCCCATCTTGATGTAACCTCAAACAAGCATACAAAGTTTCAAACCGATCTGATCATAAATGTGCCCTGTAGGGCATGCCAAAGGAATATATTGATGCCTGACTAAACAAGTTCAAAGATCGTTGCCAGCAGCAACATTTTTTGACGGACAGAAATGGAAGAAAATCGATAGCTCCCATCTAGAGGTCATCCCAAACAAGCATGCCAGGTTTCAAAGCAATCTGATCATAAATGTGCCCTGTAGGGTGTGCCAAAGGGAAATATTGAGGTCTGACTAAACTAAGTTCTAAGAAGGTTGGCCGTGGCAACATTTTTTGATGGAAATGGAAGAAAATCGATAGCTCCCATCTAGAGGTCACACCAAACAAGCGTGCCAGGTTTCAAAGCAATTCAATCATAAATGTGCCCTGGAGGGTGTGCCAAAGGGAAATATTGAGGTCTGACTAAACTAAGTTCTAAGAACGTTGACCGTGGCAACATTTTTGGATGGAAATGGAAGAAAATCGACAGCTCCCATCTAGAGGTCACCCCAAACAAGCATACCAAGTTTCAAAGCGATCTGATCATAAATGCGACCTGTGAGGTATGCCAAAGGAAATTGTGGACGTACGTACGTACGCCGATGGACGAGAAGTGATGGCAATAGCTCAGCTTGACTTTGTCAAGTTGAGCGAAAAATGAAAATGTAATATGTATCCAGAAACAATCCATCTGCAGCTGGCTTAAGAATAATAATCATAACCATATCGAACCAGTTAAATATTGTCCATAACTTCATGCCCGATACTTCTCACTTTGCTTAGAATAAGAAATTAATTTATTAAACCTTGTTTGGCAGATTTGGAGACTGGTGATAAAAAGATTGAATACTGAACCCTAAAATGACCAGATGTGGCTGTTATGTTAGGTAAAGGATTGACAGGCTATGAGAGATAAAATAACACTAAAACTTTCGCACAACACAAGTGCTGAAGAATTGAAAATTAAAAGCTGGTAAAAAGGAAACAGAGTACTTTTCATTACATTTTTAATTATTAGAGATGCTAGGAATATTAGAACATTTGTAAATAGAGCTGTCCCTACATTGTTTCTTCATACAAAAATGTGAATCATAGCTAAATCAATAAAAAGAGAAAATTTTAGAAAGTAACAACTGAAATCCCTCAAAATCAACAATACTTTCCAAGATTTGTAGTCTGAGGTCCAGCTGAATGCACAGCTTCTGTGGCAGACAGATGCTAATTTCAGTTCTCAAAAAGAAATGAAATGTGACAACATTGAACCTGTGATGACATTTTTTTTGTTTCCTCTTGATTTGGTCTTCATTTCGCAAGATTATATTTATGAAATTTCTACCCATGAAGGTGTGTGCCATGATCTGATCAAGAAAAATACCTTTTGTGATCATAATTCTTTATACCATGATTGATGTGTATAAAACATTACTTGATACAGTACAGACATTGAGAACTGTCGAGATGAATCATGCACGGAATCTGACCTATGTGTAAGAACATCATGTAACTAGAGTGATGTCACGCATGCAGCCCGACTGTCCCAGCAATGGCAATGCTTAGACACAAAATAGTCTGAGCCATGTTTTAGTAACCGTTTACCTAACGAATCTGCCATATCTGCACTCGTGATATACAAAAGTTAAAAAATTTATAGTAATTTATATATTTTTTATACTTACCAATGACCCAGACATAGCTGGTGCTAACTCTTAAAATATAGGGCCAAACACAAATTTTGCCCCCCAATCCCCAAAATTTGCATCTAAAACTAAAGAAAACATGTCCTGGAAGGCCCTCCACACTTCGCCCCTACTTCACATGCGCAGTGTCAAGGACGTTCCGAAATTGGCGCCATTAATCATTCTAATAACCAGTGCCTGGTAAGCGCTATGTACTCAGCGGGGAGGCAAGAGTTCCCAACTCCTGGGAGGGCCATCCCCGTCTGGGTCATTGGTAAGTATAAAAAATATATAAATTACTATAAATTTTTTAACATTTTTATACTGTACCAATGACCCAGACATAGCTGAATAGTAAAAAGGCTGGAGGGCCAAGGACATAGAGCAAAATGGAATACGCTCAATAAAATAAAATAGAGTCATCCCCTGTAGGGAAAAAGAAGTAATAGGCCTTACATGTATCTTTCTTATTTATGATAAATTAGAAAGATACAACACCTTCCAAAATTGAGCTTCATACATCCATGTACTCTATTAATATCCAATATAATCCTTATACTAATAATTTTTAAAGTAAGCCAATAAATAAAGTAAGTCTAGAGAATAGAGACTCTATACTCCTAAAAGTGTCTGAGGATTGCATAATCATGTCCGTTGACATATGCAATATTCAAAAGCTATACTTTAAAAACTAAGACTTGAATGAATTTTAAAAACCTAAACTTCTCACTAAACAACCATCCCAATAACAGCTCAGAATTACTAACTCCGGAGGAGGTATCCCCTTGTTTTCATAGTAAAACAGGTGACCCAAGGGAACACCCTCCCCCCCCCCCCCTCTTTTTCTTGCCCTGGGTCAAATAGCCCAGAGCGAAGAGGGCAGCCGAACGGAGACACTGCCGAAACAGACAGCCTACCTAGCTATAGTAGCAACTGTTAAGTGAATGACATTCTGAGCAGTAGATAATAGACCTAACAATAGAGGCCTCCAGAAATGGACTCGATATTTCTGAGATAAAATTCATGAATGTGGATGGCTGAGCGCAATAAGCGGCCTTCAAAAATCTATAATAGCGACACTATTAATGTAAGCCCAAGAAGTAGAAGAACTCTTACTTCATGAGCCGAAATCTTAAGCACAACTGCTAAGTCAATGATATACCATAAGCAGTACCGATAGTTAATAGAATCCATTAACAATAAAATGGAGCGTAACGTCCTTCTACTAGACATCAAAGACAGAAGAAGCTTACGCCCTTTGTAATAAACAGATATCTGTTTATAAATACATAAACTGTACCCGGAAAGAGTAAAGGCCTATGCCCATACGAAGACGGAAGGACCTTAAAATAATAGGTTCCAGATAATAGGAGCCTAACTCTTATGCAACAATCCAACCTAAATAGTAACGGAAGTATTGATTCCGAAACTATGAAAGTGAAAATCATCCATCGATAGTGCATGAAACTCACTGACTCTACAGTAAAAGAGAAACCAACAGAATTACTGTCTAAAAGGTCAGAATTTGAAAACTACTGTTTCCAGAGGCTCAAATGATTACTTAGCTAAATAAGAACCGAAGTTAAAATCCGTATAGGAATTTAATCTAAAGATTCTAAGTCTATTTATCAAAAAGTTACTAACTGACTTAGATAAAGAGACAAAAGACTCAATTGTAAACTATCGTAGAGTGCATAGGTATGAGGTAACATAAACCTATAACCTAAATAATAACAGGCTGCAGTAGATCTTGTGAAACAAGTATACTAAAAAATAGCAATGAGTAGTATGGAGGGATCAACAATATGAACATAATGATCCCTACACCACGACGGAAGAGCCTCCACTTTAGCCGCATAGAATAGCGAAGAAGAGGATCTCCTATAGTAAGAAATCGCGTCCAAAGCTCGTCCAGTACAGTGCTTACAATGCAATACGGACCACACAACGGAATACATGAAGGTTGCGACCTTGCTGGTTGTGATAAAGATGACACGATTTACCCAGTGAAAAAGATCCTCACATAGAGGAAGATTTCACGTTAAGACCCACAGTAGACAAGAGAGTAAATTACTCATGATCTCTGTGAAGATAGAGATGCTATCAACAGAAATGTATTGTGGTTGTTTATCTTAGCAATACCTGCTAAAACAACAGCGCCGGAGGATATGCGTATCCTATCATTCCGTCCTATAGATCAATAGAGCGTTAACAATATTAGCTCAGAGATCTGGACAAGCCAACACATACGTCTGCAATTGATTAGCAAGCTGTGTCATAAATAAATCATCATTGGGCGCTCCCATAGATAGCAAATCTGATTGAATACTTGTTTGTTGAGAGTCCATTCTGACAGCAACAAGCGACCCGTAAGAGAACGGGAGTCCGATAAAACAATCAGACGACCCGGAATATGACGGACCAAAACTGAACTTGGTGTACTATAACCAACAGACGGATTCTTTCCATTAAATTGAATAACGGAAACGAAAGAGTGCCTCCCTGGTTCCGGAGATACGCCACAACTGTCGAATTAAAGGACAGGAATTTGGGTATGCGTTTCTGAATAATGTTCATGCAATGACATAAAGCAAGCCTAAAAAACATTATTCCGCGGAAGAAAACTGATTGCTAAAAGACTGCGGAACCCAAAGACCCTGGCACTTCGAATCCGTAGGGATCAGTATTATATCCCAATCTGTTTGACTGGCAACCGTCATAACAGCCACACTCGGGTCCGGCAACTGCGGCGGCACTCTCTGAGTCAACCACCGAATGTTTGCCCCAGTCTGAATCTCTTGTAACACTAGATAGACAAGAGAACTTGTAAATCGAGCAATTCATGGATTGCCGAAAAGTTGCCGTCGAAGAGAAGCTCCTCCGAGAACGAAGCGACTCTGAGAGAGTTCTTAACCTTACTATCCACGCGTGTGGATGTAGCTAGGGCTGCGTCACGTCTAACTAACTCCAATCAGCCACTGAAGGGCGGAGTTATACGTGAACAAACTACTGCCCTCAAAAGAAATTACATTGAGAATAATATCCCGTAAATCTTTTCTTGAAGACGTAATGATAACGCCTCAGTAAGGCGGATTACGTATAATAAAGCATCTAAGTTAAGTCTACTATACATAATGTCGTTCCCAACATTGAAATTGGAAAAGACATAAACGGCGAAAAAGAATATATGCAGTCTTTAATCACACCGTCTAGACGCATATGAACTCTCGGTATGCCCTGCTCTGCCAAAATAAACTATTTGTATAAATGATAAAATGGCAGAAATGAGCAACGCGGACAAGAAACTAAACTATCATGCTTAGTAGCAGGCTTGTATATATATATATATATAGCGTTGAAAAATAAAACACATGTTGTAATGACAATATTGGACTGCGTCGGTAAGTCAGGGACAATGTCCCTGAACCGATCGAAAAATCCGAGTCCAATGACGCTATAAGTCTCTTATCCAAGATCGCAGCAATGAAGTCCGAAATAATAATCACTGGAAGATAATGCCAGAAGATATGAAAGGCATCTTCTGATACTACTAAAGGGAAAACTCGAAATCTTTCGAATCCCTTTCGCCATCCTGTCGGACCCTATAAAGCATTCGGTCGTCCGTACCTGATGCAACCGCGGACCGCACCGACCCAGCGCCGTCGGGTAATTCCTGATTCGACCGAGAAACTGTCAATTGCTGGGATGCTGCGAAACAACTGTGCTAACTCGGATAGCACGTCCGTCACTGAGGCCTGAGGAGAAGCGGTCTTACGATGCATTGCCGCTGGAAGCTCCGTGATCGTTACCCCGTGCATACTACCAATATGCGAGCGAACGGAGTGTATAGGCCTCGTGTCCCTTGGCTACCGGATGGCGCGACCTATTCGCCGTGGAATCACTGAATGCCGAAACTGATCGGATACTCGAGGTCACGTAGCCAATGTGCGGTCGTGTGCCCTGCTGTGAGGATGAGGAAGCATTAAAGACAGTCTCTCGGACTGTCAATATAACGGAGCGTCCCGACCAACGGACATAAGCTCCGAATGTAAAATATCTGAACCACAACATGCGGTCCCCTATGTTGTTGGGCGAGAGAGGGACCTCTCTCGCTCACAGCCCGGACGGACCTGGACAAGCCAGGAACCGGACTAACAGGCTTCCTCCGATCTGTCCTCAATCTGCCGTCACTGGGTGAGTACTAAAGTAATTAAAGTGCTCGCATCACCCAAATCTCCTTCCTAGACCGCAACGGACGAACCCGGCAGCCGAACCGTTCGATGAATGTACGCTACACCGGGTGAGCTAGCGAATGTCACTCCGTAGGCGATAGACATATTCCATGAGCACTTATTGCCGCTAACTCTTCATTAACTATGACGACAGAGGCACACTTTTGAAAGACATCTCCATAACTCTTCGAACAAGAAACCAGAAATGCTTGGTTAGCAAGCATAAAATAATAATATATATAGCGTCGTTCAATAATTCGAAAGTTTGTGTGACATTATTGTACTATGTCGGAACTGAGGGACGATGTCCCTGAACCGAACCAAAAATTTCTAAGTCCACCGACGCTATCAGTTTCTTATCCGGCATCGCAGCATTCTGGTCCGACGAAAGAAGCTGTAGAAGACCAAGTCAGATGACATACACAACAGCATATGTTGTTCCGAAAGGGAAAGCTCGAAATCCTCCGAATCCCTTTCGGTATCCCGTCGGACCGGATGAAACTTTCGGACGTCCGTACCCGCTTCCGCGGAGCGTCCCGACCCAGCATCGTCGGATAAAATATATGCGACAGATTCAGTTGATGCTGGGATGCTGCGATAAACTGTGCTATTAAGGAAAGCACGTCCGTTCCCGAGGCCTGTGCAGTAGCGGTCTTACGATGCATTGCCGCCGGAAGCTCCGTGTACGTTGACTCCCGCACACTTCCTATGCGAACGTCCGGAGTCTGCAGGCCTCGTGTCCCTGGCTACCGGATGGTGTGACCTGGTCACCGAAGAATCCTTGATCGGCGAAGCTGGTAATATATCGGCGGTCACGCAGCCAAGGTGCGGTCGTGTGCGCTGACGAGAAGAGGAAGCCTTAGCAGTCTCAGCGGACTGCCTATACAACGGAGCGTCCCGAGCGATGGACGTATGCTCCGCTTGCGACACATTTTGTACCACAACATCTGGGGCCAGATGTTGTTGAACGAGAGAGGGGCCTCTCTCGCTTGCCGTCCGGATGGACCGGAACGAGCTATGAACCGGACTAAAAGGCTTCCTGCGTTCTCCCTCCGATCCGCCGTCACTGGGTGTGCATTAGGTTAATTTATAGTGCTCGCATCACCCCAAAATTCCTTCTAGACCGCAACGGACGAACCCGGCTGCCGAACCATTCGGTGAATGGACGCTACACCGGGCGAGCTAGCAGACGTCAAAGGCCGTCGAACCTACTAGGGTCCTCTTAGGCAATTGGCGTATTTACATGAGCACTTTTCCGCTAGCCCTTCATTAATTGTGACGACGGAGGCACACTGTTGGAAGACATCACAGATACATCACCCTAATCTTGATCGTCTGAAATAGAAATTGATAAAGTAGAGTGACCCTGCAGGGAAAGGACCGGAGTGTCCAAATCCCCAACAACATACCGTGACATACGCTTCCCATATTGTCATCGAAATCATACGATACAGAACAGGAGTTAATGCGAGTACACTGACCACATATAGAATGATAATAAAGACAGAGGAAGACTTCCTCTTAAAACAATTGATCAATATCCTTTCAATGTGAAAAGAAAACAAGTCCTGGTACTCGCACTAACCCCTGGCAATCAAAATACATAATAATAATATGATCCATTAATATAGAAAAAATAATTGAAATCAAAATATTTTGAAAAAATATTTTTTCAGAACAGCCCAAGTTTCTGAAAAGTAACGTTGAGCCCCAATGGATCCCAAGCCTAAGTGTGGACAAAAATTTTAAAAATATTTTAAACAATTTATTCAACACTTACGAACAATAATAATGTATCTAGTTATGATTAAAATAACATCAAGATATTATTTTTTAGAAATCCCCCCCTCACACAGAGGGCTGTTGTAAATGTAAACAATGAGTGTAAAAACACTAAAATAAGACTCCAGGCACCCAGGCCCGAAATCAGTTACCAAAAATACACTATCTGATGCAAAACAGAGACTTCCAGGGAAGAAACTGCAGAACATCAGATGGTAGATGCAGAACACAACGCCTAACCACCCGTAGGTGAAGACGTAAACATGGGGAAAGAACAGAATTCATTCTGTTATTCAGCTAAAACTCCCAAGAAAATTTAGTAATAATAATTACAAAAACTATGCCAAAAGCATGGGAGAATAGCAAGGGGGAACTTAAAGGACAGGGAGAGAGGAAAACACTTAAAAAACAGTGTAACTAAATAATCAGAATGACAACAAAATGGCTGCTGCCTTGAAAATAGGTAACTTAACATAATTTCATTAAAAAATTTTAAGTTACAGCCCTGATAATATTCTGTCACACATTCTTTTCCTCTCCTCCTTCTCTATCCTCCTTAGAATCACCATTTCACTAATATTTATGTGTCTGGCATCATTTAAACTGAGATTTATAAGCACAAAGATCAGTCAGATGTTAACTGATGAAGGGCCAAACTTAGAATGATTAATGGCGCCAATTTCGGAACGTCCTTGACACTGCGCATGCGCAGTAGGGGCGAAGTGTGGAGGGCCTTCCAGGACATGTTTTCTTTAGTTTTAGATGCAAATTTTGGGGATTGGGGGGCAAAATTTGTGTTTGGCCCTATATTTTGAGAGTTAGCACCAGCTATGTCTGGGTCATTGGTACAGTATAAAAATATTGCTATTCAAATCTTATTTTTTCATTTCTCTACCCCAAAACATACCTCATGACCTATTAATGGAACAAGATTGATGAAGAATTAAAGGTGTAACTCTGTAAATAAAAAACTTTAACCAAAAACTTTAATCTGGAAGTTCTAGATTAAATTGACTGCAAAAAAGGGCTAAATATGCCCCAAAATAACATAAAACATAATGAGAATAATACAATCAATAGTAATTATATTATTATTATTTATTAGGGTTTAACGACACATTAACAGCCAGGGTCACATCATGTCGGTGACAGTTTTATGGGTGGAGGAAGCCAGAGAACCCAGCGAGAACCACCGAGCAGCTGTCAGCTCCCCAACATCAAAACTCTGAACTCTGCACTGCAGCACAGGCAGGGTTAGATTGGTTGAAGACATGCGCACCATCAACGTGCAGTACGCCTTAGTACACAGCGGCATCGTGCCCTCATGTAGGCAATCAGGATTAAGTGCCTTGCCCAAGGACACAATGCGGGAGCACGAATCAGTCGCTGAAATGGTCACCCATCCAACTACTAACCGCGCTCGACGTTGCTTAACTTCGGTGATCTGACGAGAACCGGTTACTGCGACACCACCACACCCCCATCAATAGTAATTAATATTAATTAAAAAGAAAAACTGTAACCTTCACTAAAAAACTTTAACCACAAACTTTAACCGAAACTCTAAATGTTAACAGACTGACGGACAGACGACGGATGGACAGACATCATAACTATAGCCATGACTGTAAACAGTTGGGCTAAAAATGCCTAATTGGCACCCCAAGTGGAGGGGGGGGGGGGGAGGAGGTCATAGGAGTCAAATTTTTTTCCGCATGTAATCACTCTAAATCCTTCAAAATGCATTTTGGACCAAAGAAAAAATATTGCTTAAATGGCCCTGGGGAGGAGGAGGAGGAGGAGTGGGGGGGGGGGGGGGGGGTTTGGGAGGGGGAGGGGTTTATAGGAGTCAATTTTTTTCTGCATGTAATCATTCTAAATCCTTAAAAATGCCTTTTGAACCAAAGAAAAAAAATTGCCTAATTGGCATGGGGGTGGGGGGTGGGGTGGGGGTGGGGGGTATAGGAGTTAAAAACAGTTCTGCATGTAATCACTCTAAATACTTCAAACTGCATTTTGAAGCAAAGAAAAAAATGCCTATTTGGTGGAGGGGGGGGGGGGGAGGGGGGGAGAAGGGGGGGGGAGGGGCAGAGCAATAACTTCCAACAATTTTCATTTGATATTGGTGGTCATCAAACTTGACCTAGACATTGCTGCTGTAGAGACATGTACTGACAAAGTTCGGACAGATGGATGGTCAGTCTGACAGACAGATGGACAGACGGAGCTCTATCCCTCCCTTGTGGGGGGGGGGGGGAATAAAAAGTAACAAAGTATGTGGTAGAAGCCTAATTTCAAATTTAGAGAAAACTAAGTTCGAAAACCGTTTTGAAAAGGGTTAAATTAATGCCAATATTATTTGAAACCACTGTATACAGGTTCAGTAGACCTTGTAATTTGTATATTTTTATACTTACCAATGGCCCAGACATAGCTGGTGCTAACTCTAAATTATCCAGGGCCAAACACAAATTTTGCCCCCCAATCCCCAAAATTTGCATCAAAAACTGAAAATTCAATGTCCTATGTGGCTCTCCATACATTTGGCAACTGTGCATGCGCAGTGTCCAGGAAGTGCCGAAATTGCCGCCAAATATCATTCCTTCTAGATTGTCTGCTAAATGTTATAGTCAGCGGGGAGGATTCAGTGCCCACTCATGGGAGGGCCATCCCCATCTGGGCCATTGGTCAGTATAAAAATATACAAATTACTATGAATTTATCATATTTTTACACAGTAACCAATGGCCCAGACATAGCTGAATGGTAAATAGGTTGGAGGGCCTAGGACATAAAGGAAAATCCAATATGAATGGTAAATAGGTTGGAGGGCCTAGGACATAAAGGAAAATCCAATAACTCAACTACTACTAACAGATTATCTCCTTCGGGAGAATAGGAGAACACGGAATTACATATGTCCTTCATATTTAATAAAATCAATCAATCAGTCAATACATTTATTTAACTTTAAACATTATACAATGTTTGTAGTCATACATGTAATTTACAATATACTGTCAAAATAAGAAGGACATAACACCAACAAAGTAACTGAGTATAACTCCATATATAATACTCAAAATATAAAGAAAGTCCAGAGAATGAGACTCTTTATATTAAATTAAAAGTGTCCGAGGATTGTATATAAACGCTTGTTTGATACATGACATATACAAATGCTTCACACCGAGCTACACTTTAAAAATATTACATAATTGTCATCATAATTGCTTCCACTGAGCTACACATTAAAACCATCCCAGTACCTACTCGGAGCTACAGACATCGGAGGAGGTCTTCCCTTGCTTTTCACTATAAAGCCAGGTGTTGATAAGGGAAAACCATCCCCACCCCTTCCCCTTGTTCTGGGTCACACAACCACAGAATGAAGACAGCAGCAGAACAGCGTCAATACTGGAACGGACCTAAATAACCATAGCTGTAAACATTTTAATGGATGGCATTCTGAGCAACAAAAAGAGGACCTAAACTTCTAAGGTCACCGGAGATGGACTCTATATCTCTAAGGTAAAACCTAGTAAATGTAGAAGGCTGTGTCCAGTATGCAGCTTTCATGAGATCAGATATGGCTATACAGTGAGAGTAAGCCCAAGAAGTTGACAGCACTCTGACTTCATGCGCTGAAATCTTATTGACAGAACGCTGATCTGAAGAAAGATCATCATAAGCAATACGTATTGCTAACTGGATCCATCTAGCTATAGATTGAACAGAAATATCCTTTCTGTTAGGAAATAATGATAGAAAGAAGCGTTTCCTTCCTTTCCTAATAAAATCAGATCGGTGTTTATAAATACGCATAGCCCTGACTGGACACAGCAATGGTCTATGATTGTCCACAGAAGGCAGAGCACTAATGATAATAGGCTCTGGCCTTACATTAGGAACTTGATTCTTAGCAAAAAAAACAACTTGTGTAGTCAAAGTGATGGTATTTCCAACACTGCGATAGTGAGATTCATCCACAGATAACGCATGGAGTTCACTAACTTTTCCAGCGGGCGCAAAGGCTAAGAGAAATGCAGTTTTATAGGTCAAAAATTTGAACTCTACAACGTCTAACGGGTCAAACGGAGCTTCTTTGAGCTTCAATAGAACCCAGGCTAAATTCCATTTTGGAATTAACCTGCGAGTTATTAATCGAGAAATTTCTAACCAATTTGGATAGAGAAACATTAGACCCGATATCCAAGCTATCGTGATGAGCGTAAGAGTCTGATAGCACAGACCTATAGCCTTTAATAGTGACGGGTTGCAGTTTGATTACGTGAAACAAGTAGACCAGAAAATTTGCAATGTCTGGTATGGAAGGATCATAAACGTCTACTGACTGATCCTTACACCAGCGGAAGAAAACACTCCACTTTGCTGCATAATTCAGCGAAGAGGAGGTCCTCCTACAGTTAGAAACTGTGTCCATTGCTCATCCTGTAAAGCACTTCCCGTGCAAGAAGGACCACACAACGGAAATACGTGAAGGTTGAGACCTTGCAGGTTGTGATGCAGTCTGCGTGACTTCCCCTGATAAAGAAGGTCCTCCCGCGGAGGAAGCTACTGGGGAATATCCCATAACAGACACCTGAGAAGATTGATCCAAGGTTTCTGTGCCGACAGAGATGCTACTAACAGAATCTTGCAATGGGATTGCTTGATCTTTAGCAAGATCTGTTGAATTAATGGAGCTGGAGGATATGCGTATCCTATCATTCCGTCCCATGAAATCGAGAGAGCGTCTACTGCATACGCTCGGGTATCTGGACATGGCGACACGTAAGTCTGCAACTGATTGTTGAGATGTGTCGCAAATAAGTCTATCACTGGTTGATCCCACTGGTAGCAAATCTGTCTGAACACTCACTTGTTGAGAGTCCATTCTGACGGCAACATGCAGCCCTTCCGGGAGAGCGAGTCTGCCAACACGTTCAGATAACCCGGAATATGACGGATAGACAGTTGAACTTGATGATTCAAGACAAATAGAAGGATTCTTTCCATTAACTGACATAACGGAATTGAATGCGTGCCACACTGGTTCCTTATGTACGCTACCACTGTCGAGTTGTCCGACAATATCTGAACATGAGCGTTCTCTATAATGTGAATCCATTGTTGTAGCGCTAGCCATATTGACATCATTTCTTTGATGATTATGTGCTTGACTAGGAACTCCAGGTCCCAAAGACCCTGGCATTTCGAGCCTGTCGGAATCAGGCTTGCGCCCCAACCGATCTGACTCGCATCCATCATAATTGTAAAAGCCGAATCCAGCAAATGCTGCGGAACTCCTTGAGTTAACCATTGAATATCAGCCCAA